>VUYV01000245.1:1033283-1307328 GCA_008711295.1 Anarhynchus alexandrinus
ATATCTAATCTAAATCTACCCTCTTCTAGCTTCTCTACCCCTCATCCTATCACTACACTCCCTGATAAAGAGTCCCTCTCCATCTTTCCTGTAGGTCCCCTTTTACATTCTCCTGCCCTCTCTGTTCCCCCCTGTATCTTCCCAAACCAAGATCAAAACCCAATGCAACTCTTCCTCAGCCTTCCACTCATCTCCCCCAAAGCCTGTTGTGCTTTCTCTAATTCTGCAATACAGAGTACAAACTTCTCTAAAGCCATATTTTCAGAAGGATCTTGTGTATCTTAAGCAACTGCTTGTGCATCTTACAAGTTTCTGAATCCCACTGCCCATATTAGGAGGCCTCTCTGACAGCAAGAACTGTACCTCACATCCGTGCAGCATCTCTCTCTGGACTTGAGTGCCACACACTGCTGCTCGGTCCAGTTCATCCACAGCTTTGTCCAGTAGTCAAAACCTTGGAAGGGGAAAAAACGGAAGAGTGAGAGAAATATGTTTCTGCCTGGCCCAGGATAACACTGTCTCCATAAAGGCTTTACCAAAAATGTTATGGGTTAAGTCTTGTTGGTAAAAGAATGTAAGTGGAACAAAAAATTTAGTGTTAGCTCAGTTAACATCCAAATTATCCAAACAAAGTACATCAGTTGTCATTAATTCCGTTACAATAAGATCAATGGTCCATTAACAAAAAAAAAAACAAACCAAAAAAAGTCCTTAAAACTGTCATGGAACAAAACTTACTCATATCCACTCTATTAAAATTACGTTATGCTCACCTTTCCAATGTCCTCTTATGTCGGAAGGTCGGTGACTCCCACTCTTCCCTAGGCAGAGGTGTCCTGTGAGGTGTCACTGTGAGGTACCAACATCCATAATTATCCACCATGAACAGTAAAGTGCTGGTGATAGGGCTCTCTCTTGGATCCATTTTAATCTAATTTTAAATGTTTTCTAACCACGGTCTGCGCTTTTTTTTCCCCACTGGTTCTCAGATGAAGTTTGAAAGCTGCACAATAACCTCCCGTTGTCTCAGTTGGCACAAAGGGTTGTTTTTTGTTGGGCTACCATACTATCTGTTATGCTAGACCTGATAATCTACTCCCGAGGTTTGTCTGACTTTTATGATCTTTGGCACTCACAGAGCTTGAGTTAAAACAAATAAGCAAGAGTTAACCACTAGAAAATTGTTAAAAGAAGATAAAATCAGCTCAGGGCCAAGTCCTGTCAGGTCAACACAAAACCCATCAACTTAAACTATCCATGGCAAAATTTCTATTTACTGGGTTAGGAAAGATAACGGTTTGATGCCTGAATTCTTGTTTCCACCCTCCCCTGGCATGTTCCATTGGCCAGAAGACAAGAAAAGATGGCTAGAGAAAGCAGTGGGTAGCAACTCTTCCTTCAAAACATCTCCAATACAGAAGGTGTAGGTTACTATCACAATTCTTGTTACTAGAACTATGTAATGGTTTCTGAAAGAAAAAAAAATATTAAAATTTCACCTTTCAGATTTTGTTCTTACAATGTTTCAGACAATCCTATTTATTTTGTTTTCCTTCCTGTTGGAATTGAATCACGAAAAGGCTCTAGGCTTAGTTTTACTTTAGTGATTCAATGTTACCTGCTACCAAGAAATGTTTTTTCTGATTGTGGCATTTGAATTATGTATAATCACAATGACTGTTTAGATATTCATTGTTGCTATTTTTTCAGCATCACTGTAGAAGCTACTAAGTAAATGAAATAAAAATCAGAAAATAAAGGAACAAGATAATTACTGTATTCCACAGACTCAAAATAAACTTTCACATTTAAATTTTGTTATGTCTGAATAAAGTATTATACTGAATAACCGGATATCTCAAGGAACTCTGGGAAGAGTTCTGAGGCATTACAGACTCCTACTTATTAGAAAATTATCATTGCAAAATATAGTGATGGATGAGTGATTCTCAGGCTCATTATTTATTTCATCACTTGTAATTTTTTTTTTCCAGCTCACTAGCTAGAGACTGCCATGCAGAAAAGTAACTCATAACTGCATGAATTGTTACCATCCCTTCCTTGAACTCAATGTGACTTTAAAACTGTTTATTTCTTGGCTATACTAAAGCATCTAACAACACACACATTAGCTAAGTGAAAGCTCACTATAATACAGACTCGTGATAGTAGCACATTAATATTTATGTTTTAAAAAGTTTTTTGTAGACTACAGAAAAATCTAGTGAACACTCACAAAAAGTTACTATTTTTCACAACAGCAATGAAATAAAACAATACAAATATTTTTTAAATTGAGGGGGGTGGCAGGCCTGAGTTTTTCGAGATAAGAGTTTGTTGCAAATCTTGCAACATTTGCAGGGTCTTTTGAAAGTTATTGTGGAACAGTGTTTCTGAGACACCTCAGAAAACTAACATGATGCAGGTCAGATTATGTTTCGTTCTATCTCTTGATATTCTTGCTTCTGCTATCAAGCAGAAACTGGAAATTGATTTCATCAACTTTCAGCCTGAACAGGATGACTTCTAGATACCAGGTAATGATAGCAACATCAATTCTCATTCTTAGAAAAGTAAGAGCATTAACAAGAATGGTAACAGGTCTCAAGGAAAGAAATAAAATGTCAGTGCTGAAACCCATTGGTAAACTGTACAGTGCATTTAAAATACAAACTAATGTGACTAACACAAATAAGAACATCTGAAGCACTTAATTCAACTTGCAGGTCCGAGGAGGCTTCCTTACCTCTGAGCTCCAATGCAGACATTTTATCATGGATTTTCCTTTGTTTTACTTCAGCTTGTCTCCCGTGGAAACCAACGTGATTTAGTAACTTTCTCTGTGCCATTGTCGGTGTCGAATATGTCTTCAATCACTTCCATATGAACTGAACAATTTCAGAAGAATTTGACAGAGGTGAAACAGACTCCAAAAATAATTGCATTTCTACAATTTTCATGAAAATAAGCAGCCAGATAGAGAAGAAAGATCCTCTAAATACCATTCCTAGAGAAAAGCTGCAGGATGACCTTCAGCCTTCCTAGACTCCATAGTCAGACTGTCCTGAGACAATTCGATAAGAAAATAGGCTGCCTTGGATTCTACATTTTAGGGAAATATTTGTTATTTAAAGGAACCTTAAAATAATTCTTAATTTCTGCCACTTATTATTCCCCTTCCCATGTTATTTCCAGAATAAAAGCATATTAATTGATAGATGAATGTATTTTCTATAACTTTTACTTTTAACCCTGGCACATAAATCACAGAAAGCCTTTTCTGTACTAAGGAACTAGATTAAGAATAGGATGAAGGATCCAAATAAATGTAGGTCTCTTTCTTAGCATGAGTGAAAAAACTTTTTTTCCTTTGGTTTACCTCAATCAGCTTAAAATAAAATGACAGATACTACAGTGAACCATTCCAGAAAAAAAATGGTACTATGTATATTTCTCATTGTATTAGTTCTATTAGTGTACAATGTATAGACAAGCCTTACCCAGCTCTGCTAGTTTCATAAGACACTGCTTTACTGTTTTACTTTTTCCCCTGAAGTACATTTAGCAATAGTTGTTTAGCTGTACTTAATTAAATGTGGCATGAATCAGAAACGTGGTTTGAAAGCAAAAAGTAAGTCACTATAGTAAAAGCTAAAGCCTATGCGCTGTCCCCCTGGGTTTTCTATTTAAAAAAAAAAAATGTTTTGTCAACACATGTACAAGACAAAATAATTTTTTGTACACAGCTATTGCACACCCAAGGAAATAAACAAAATATTCAATAAGAACTTACACAGAGCACACAGCACAGCTGCTGAGTGCAACTTGGAAGTTAGATTATTCTGTAGTCTTTAGGTGCCTTCTGCATTCCACAGACAAATCATGTAAGTGACAGACAAAATGAGGAGTTATCCAATCAGGACAAGCTGCAAATCAGGTGTGTCTTCCACAGAGGGATGCAGATTTATGTGGGTTTGGGTTCTGATTCAGAGATTTTACTGGGAGAAAAGAAGGCAGATGTTTATGCACACGCACAGAGAAGTTATTTATGTTTGTCTTACCACAGCTTATTGTATTAGAACTGCTTATCTTTACGCGTACTGCATCAAGTGTATCAGCTGAGGTGTATGTTCTGCTGGAGAATTAAGCAAAGTATACGCCGAGAAGAACAGCATTGATGTTATATAAAATTCTCTACAAGAGAAGGGTCAAGATCAATTCCATTAACCGGAAAGCATCACTGAAATAGACTTTAACCCCTTGGATGTAATTACTCACCAAGATTGCCTTAGCACCGCTCCATCCTTTTGATGGATTGAAAGCCATTAGCTATTCAAGTTTTACTAAGACTGTAAAGTTATCCAGAGCATCTAAGGATAGATATTTGGTGTTGGACTCAACTGAGGTACCACATTCAGGCAAAACCAGTTTTGAATATTAAGAGAAGCAAGAGTGTGAGACCAAAAGGAAAAAAAAAAAAGCAATGGGTTGATGTCTCCTTACATTACCATTTGACCTCATTTTTATTTGCAGATACTGACATGAACTCATAATGGAGACCAACCCACTTCAGTTCTACTTTTCACCCTTTTCCCAGAATCTCCGTGGAGGAAGAAATGAAGAAAATTACAACTCCCCCGTGTTACAGAGCCATAGTGCGCCTTTGTTTCCTTCCATATGCACGGCCTACTTTGAAAGTATAGGTTTTGACTTTGCTTACTAACAGCTAAACAGGCTACAGCTACCAATTCATCTCCACAAACTGGCTTCTTGCATGGCCTCTGGAAGGCTACATCCTAGAAGGTGAAGAGCTTTAAGAGCAGGACTACAAAAAGACAGACATATACATCTAGTTCAATATTCTGCTTAAGAATTTTATAATGAAAATCACGACCCTCTAATTCCCAAATTCCTTACTGAACTGCTTTAGGTGTTTCAGGTCTCTTATGTCCAGAGAAGTGCTTTGAACAGAGAGCTATACCTGATGAAAATCTGACTCTTAATTTTCAAAGAATTCTGCCAGGATCAAGAAATGGTGAATTCTGCTGTGTATGTTGCTTGCAGGGCCTTTTAAGCTCTCCTATAGAAATCATACCATTTCACATGGAACAGGAGGTCCCTCCCCATATCCACGTGCCTATGTAGTATTTGGAGACGTATACCCCCTCTTGCGTGTAGTGTCTTTTTCTCCTTTACCCAATGAACCTTGAATTATTTCATGAACAGCGGGATACTGTATGCAGCCAAACCTAACAATCTTCGCCTCACCTTAACAGACTGTTTTTTCATAGTTAAAGAATACTCAATAGATGGTAGATGTGGGAGTAATTTCTCTCAAGCATAAAGAGAAATTCCTTCCCTCTTCTCTTGCACCGTCTCTCAAATTTTGTATGAATGCACTAACTACTGAGCTGCTAGCCACAGAGCAGCATTTTTACAATATATTCAGAATTTTGTGTGAATTAAAAAAACTAGGCATTGGCTTCTTGGAAAAAAAAAAATGAGTGTCTAACTGCGTGTAATAGGAGGCACTTATGGATCATAAAAAAAAAAAAGAGGATTTAAACATACATGCTTTCTTCAGGCATTTCTTCAGGATAATTTAAGCATTTGAATTCCTTACTTATACAGGCACCTGTATCCCTGCATTGAACAACTTTACAGCAATCTGAGAATGTAGATTCTGTCACAAAGACAATATACTAAAAATGAAGTTCTTCAAAACTAAACATTGCTGCAGACAGCAGCAACGTTTAATTCATCAGTTCTTCATGGACGTGGAACACATACAACCTGTCTCATTGCAGTAGCTGAGAGTACCAATGATGTCAAAAGCTCTAAAATTGTTCAGTCAGGGCTGACATGAACCAACTTGAACAGGAGGTGTATCAATCTAATTGAGGAACACAGCTATAGCTATTCAAATCTGTAAAGTTTCATCTTCAACAATATAGTTTAGACTGTTAGTAAATGGGGTGGGGGGAGGAAGCAGGAGCAACTGTATGCAGAAAAAGCTGATTACGAATGTAAATTATGGTGGAGAATATTTTTCAAGCTTCTGTACCAAGACATTAACTCTCTTTATAACTTTTCAAAATCAAGAGTTAGGAATTGTGGGCTAAATGCTACCTTCTATCCTGGCATAAATCCAGACTAGCTATTGTCTTCAAGTGAATAACATTATGTTACTGACATCAGCATTTTCCTCTAACCTGTTTTTGTCTGTCATCCTTATCCAATCACAAAATCGTTTTATAACTAAGTAAATCAGTGTTTGATTACACAAGAAGTATCTACTAAATTTGTTACACTGTGGAAAATGTTATTGACCATCTGGTTTTAATTACTGTAAGAATACCTAAAGCAATTTTGGTGGCCCATTAGTAGTGGCTGTTTTGCACAGCTGTGTAGAGGCTCCATCAAAGATCAGGTTTGCTGTGTATTAGGCCCTGTAAAATTATTAAACATTAAAAAAATCTATGCCACTTTTTCCAAGTTGCACAGACTAGAATTCTACTCTGGAAATTTTGAAGTAGCATTCACATAGCCTTCAGTAAAATCACATAATCACTGAAATTAAGAGCATTATAGTTATTTCAATGTCTTCAAGACTGAGCCCATAAAGAAATGAGCCAAATACTTGACTTTCTCAGTTTTAAAGAGGAAGCAAAATAAGTAAAATTTGCCACTTACTGTATTATGAGACAAATTACATATTTAGTCTTCATTAGTTTACTTTTTCAAGTATGCACTTATTATTTCATATGACACTGTGAATAAGAGAAGTCTTATATAATGAGCATATTAACTATTTGAAGAAAGGTCGTCTCCTCTGAATTGGGCAATTGAGGACTAAGTTTGGCATTTCTGAGGAACAGCAGTAAAACTCCTTAGTGCAACCTAAATCTCAAAAACGCGTTAACTCAAATATTTAGGTACTGGATGTGCATTAACCTAACTGAGAAAGAGCCATCTTCTGTTTGTCAGTATAATGTACACTAATTCAATGCATCTGAAAAATAATTTAAATGTAATTATTTTAATAACACAGTTGAGAGGAAGGAAGGCTGTTAATGGACTAAATTTGGTGAACTGCTCATAGACTTTACTAAATTTACCAGCAGTAGAGAACAGCTTGCATCTCAAATGATGACATATTATTGTTTGTTCTCTAATAGATGTCTTGCCCACTGTTTCCTGTCATTTGCTACTTTCCTTCCAGTGGTCATAGTATCTATTCACTTTTATGTGACTGCTCCGAAAGACAAGAGAGAGCTCAAGGTTGTCAAGGAAATTTCACAGCTAAGTAAAGAAGCAAAGAAATTTACACCTCAAAAGAACAGCTTTGGCTTGTATGGAAAAGTTAGCAATCCATAGTTAATGTCAGCCCTTGCTCAAATAAAGGATAAAATGCCAAATGCTGTTAAAACTTCCAAAGTCTATGACAGGTACTTTATTAAATATACAAAAAGTAAATTCATTCCTCAACTCATTTTCCAAACAGCAAAGCAATGAAAAGACAATATGTGATGTGTGTTGGGCATTTTTTTGTTCGGTTTGGTTTGGTGTGTTTTTAATAATTCTCAGGTTACAAGCAACAAAACTGTGGAGAGTGACAGTATCTTTTGCTTTACCTTTAATGAATAGTACTTTCTCATGAGTTTAGAAAAAAAATGCATTTTTCTTTCCAATCTTGAACACAGGTATTGACAATCATAATATTCATTCTCTTTTTAATACTAGCTGCATGAAGGACAGGAACCTTGGCATTAATTCTGAATCTTAATTGTACACATGTCTAAAAAGTAGTTCTGGATGACATTGCTGTAAGAGATGAACTCTACCCAGTGTTTCATAAAAAAACTACTTCTGACACTGTTTACACTGTGACATCACACTCGTAGCAACTAATTCTGACATCATGACCAGTGTGTTTATCAGGTACACTGCTTTCCTACCATACCTTGTATTTGCTTCT
Source organism: Anarhynchus alexandrinus (assembly GCA_008711295.1). NCBI lineage: Eukaryota > Metazoa > Chordata > Aves > Charadriiformes > Charadriidae > Anarhynchus > Anarhynchus alexandrinus. Next base: position 1,041,262 of record VUYV01000245.1, read on the forward strand.
CTTTTCGGGCATAGTTAAAACTTAATTCTTCGTAACTTTTTTTTCCCTATGGAAAAGAACCTCTAGCAAATCTGAAAAAACAACCCAGTAAACAACAGCAATAATTCAAATGACATCTCTAACAGCATTTAGTTATGGCAAAATATTCAATAGCAATGATCCTGATCATTAGTAACAAACGGTTTTATTAGCTGTGTTGACTTTAAAATAACATTGGGAGAAAAGTACTGATAAAAAATTAAAAGAGTGGCCTATATATAATGTAATACTTTTGAGTTCCTCAATTTCAAAGAGTGAATAATGCAGCAAGGTCAAAGATTTGTGTATACCCAAAATAGAATGATATTCTCTAGTAAGTTCTTCTTTCCTATTTAATGACTATCATAGCAGTATTCATGGGTCCTCATTGGTAATTTTAAACTAGTGTTTAGGATTTCACTTTCAATGCTTTCCTGTACTTTGAACTGCCAGTTATCGTATTTCTCCTTTATCACATTTATCTCAAGCCAGAAGGTTTTTGCTCTGATTAGTAGCTGCTGTAATTTCATTGAATTCAAGTGCTTTTGCTGGAGGTACACAAGTGTAATAGACCACTTCTTAGCCCATGGCATTTCAAGATTAAAAAGTTGGAAGTTATACCCAAGACACAGTGGTAGAGTGGCATTTCAGATGTGCCGCTATGTTAATCTTATTTTCACTAATTTCAAATTATTACTCATCCCAAATTAAAAACTCTTGACCAACAAATGCCATAGAACAATTTCCTCCTGACTTCCTGGAGGTTTCCTCTGCCCTTTCCATGCATTAGTCTCTCTGCTTGTTCATGTATTGAGACACGACCTCTCCTTCACGCTCTTCAACCTTTTCTCACAGAATTCTCCTTTCTATATGGTGGGGTATTTTTGCATTCTCAACTTTTATTGTTATATTCCCCACATAATTTTATTTTCATTATGTCATCAATATGACATAATGGAAAAATTATGTCACGTTGTATTCTTTAGAGTTTTCTTTTTTCCTGAATTTTCTCCTAGTCAGAAATCATGACTCAAACAGCTCTACCTACTCACATCAGCCATGTTAGCAAATGACTTAGACTATTTAGGTCAGGGTACTAGGAAAAAGAGGAAGTCTTTATATCATGGTATCAACACAATCAGTGCATTGTCTTCTAGTCATTAACTAACAGTGACTGAAGGTTTGGACTGAGATGCCAAACTGCTGCAGGGAAAGCAAGTGCTCTCTATCTTAAGCTATCCTTGAACTGTATTTAAACTCAAAAATAAATAGCTCAGAAATTATCCTTCTTGATCAAGTGTACTTCTTTTCCTAGGAACAGGCAAGTCTCTGAGCCACAAAACTCAGACTTGGCACCCAACAGGGAAGGGAAGGGAAGGGAAGGGAAGGGAAGGGAAGGGAGCTGCAGGCTGATTCATGCACTAGAACATGTGCCTCAGGAGAGCAGCGGGGATGCAGAGAAGCACTCTTTGAACTCAGCTGTTGTAAAAGTGTCTAGAACTAAAATCTATACAACAAGGTCAAGCTGTTGAAAAAGAGTGGGGAAAGTCTGATAAAAAGACTGACTGCAACATGAACAGCTTATCAACTATGAAAAAAAAGCAAGCCAAACAGATCATCGACCCAAAAGAGCAAAGGCATGTCAAAACAGAGAGGATGTACAAGAGCCCAGGACTATTCCAGCTTACACTACTGAGAAGCTCTTCCCATGTATACTTCACAGAGGGCCCCTCCTTATATAAATCACACAACAGTATGCAGCACTAACTGCAGTTACACGTCGTAAGTTTCTCCAAATATATAACAAGCAGTGTGAACATAAAATTAGTCATCAGAACAGAAGCCCTATCTAGAGAACAGCCCCTTGTGCACTGGCTGGCCCAGTTCTCTGGGTTGATCCTGAGATAGCTCCTTAGCTATGCTAACTTGCTGTGGACACATGCCTTTCTGTTTCTTCTTCAAGTGCTATGTAACTTCACAGTAAGGAGACAATATTGGTAATGAAAAAGCAGTATCATAGCAAGTAAACTACCTTCCCTTAAACAACCTGCTGAAAATGCTCTCTGGGAGACTTTTTCTTCTGTTTTTACTTACTTCAGAATCAGTCTCTATTAAATCAACTGATTTGCACAATGTCCCTGCTGAACACTGCAGTCAGAACCATAAAAGAACTCTCATCTTTCTTATTCCACTGTGATTCCACTGCGATTACAAAAATCCAAAGCCTACAATTCTAGCAGTTAACATTCATGCTTGAATATCGTTTAAGCAAAATTGATGAGGTTTGAATATATTAAGGACAAACCTACTTATGTTAGAATTCGATCCCAGGAGTCTTAGTAGGTTATAATCAAGCCATAAAAGGAAAAATCTGGAGTTCAGAAATGAACTGTTCTATTATATTTAGAATCTAAAAAAAAAATTAAAAAAAAAAAGAAAAAAATGTGAAAACTCAAAAAGCAGTTGTTATGTGCCATTTTAACTTCCTAACCGAGCACGAGGTTTAATATTAGTTTTTTTCATCAAATCTAAAATCTGAACTTTGATTAGGAACATACATAAAAATACTGTAAAGAAATAAGATTGTATTTTTTTCTCAGTGATAAATTGCTTATTTAAAAAGTTATTACAGTTTCAGTTTTGAACAGAAAGAGCATAAGCTCCTGCAAAAAAAAAGGAACTTTGCTGATGCAGAGAATTTGTGATTTCATTTCTTAAACATCATAGTCACTATTTTTCTATGTAAGACACTGTAAGAGCAAATATGTGAATGGCAAAGCTGGAGAAGATTGCTCTTGAATATAAAAGATGAGCACAATTTTCACTTACTGAAAGCCTGCTGGGAATGGCATCTGTGCTACCACATGAATCCTGTGCTCATGGTTGCCTTATGGTCTTTTCTCAGCGTTGATTACCAAAGAAATTGCTTTAGGTCAGAGCAGAATAAATATAACGGGTCTTCAGCAAGCAAGATGACCAAAATATAACAAATAAAGAATCCTTTTTTCTTTCCATCATCATTATTTCTCTTGTCAGACATGTTCTTGGAGCTCACAGTCCAAGATATGAGACTCCCTGGGTCTTCCATTAGGCTTTTACACGAGTTTCAACATAAAATTTTCACAGATGAGGCAAGTTATTAAGCATCTCCAAAATAAAAATATCCTTAGATCAAATGTACAGCTGAATGTCAATATTTGGGTCATTTCTTTCATCAAAATATGCAGATCCAAATGAGCTGAAAGATTTCTCAAATTGTTACCTAATCCAATAAGTTGTTTCAGTCTAAAAAAAAATAAAGCTTACAAAGCAAAAAAAATTCAAGAAGTTGGAAATTATTGTGTTCGCATTTCTAAACGAATCATTGCAACTTTGCATGGCCTTTCATTATAGAATTGTGCTTCGATTTTACTTTGTTTTATCTACTTCCAAAAACATTATGGTCGCGAGCTGAAGTGAAATAGCATGTTATGAGATGCATTAAGGGTAAATCAAGTCAACATAAACTTCTGCTGCCTTCTTAGGAAAAAAAAAAAATCAGCAATTTTAGACTGTAAGTGGAATTTTTGTTTTAACCTTTTGCAACTGCAACCACTCACTTCAAACTTTCAAGTCTTTAAGGGGGTTTGTTCACTGGGTTTTTTTTAATTTTCAGGGCTCTAGCATACCTCAGCTCACCAGCTCTCTTTTTGCATTGTAGCTCTACTAGTCTCATAGCTTGTATACATACTGTTTTGTTAGATTGACCCTCGCAGTGTCCTTAGCGTCAAATCTCTCCTCTAGAGTGAGCTCTTCGAGTGCATCCTGCTATGCCTGAGCATGAAAGTCGAGCAAGAGCACCTGGTCCTCAGAGTATGTGATCGAGGACTCCTTCTGGCACTTCAGATGACTCCCTGCACGAGGAAACATTTGTCTCTTTCAAGACTTACTCACAAGACAGCCCCGTATGGCTCCCGACATTAGTATCACCATCCACACCCTATTGCCAGAATAGCTTCATGTAGAGCGTGTCCCTACAAAAACTTCATGGCATTGTCAGTTATTTACTTGGCCTCTCCACCGGCAACAGTGCAAGGAAGGATATTTTCTGCATTGAAAATGCAATCCTTTCCAAAATGCTCCACAGGATCGCACCATACAGGAAGAAATGAGTGCAGCAAAATCTTGCCTCTCACCCAAAACTGAAAGCTTCCTGCAGGGTGGAGCCACATGGCTGCACTCACAGACCCAACCAAATACTTTGGAGCCTGCAGACAACATTCCCCTCTGCTTAGGTCCCAAGCCCAACTCCCTCAGCCACAAACTGAGATTCCCATTACTCAAAATCTACCAGGAAACCAACAACCTGGCCCAAGTTTGGGATGACCTGGTCCAGCCGACATTGCTAGCTGCACCTGTGCATATGTGCCATCTCTTTCTGCAGCCACAGGGCTGTGGTTACTGTTCTCCCAAGCCACCTACCCCTGTACCTGAGACATCAGCCAGAGCAGTTTGGCATCCTTCATGTCACTAATGCTCCCACAGGCCAGGGCTGCGTAGACCTGGCTGTGAGCGCATGGCAAAGCACACAGGAAGGTGATTTGGACTGTCCCAGGACAGTTCATCTGTGCCTTTGGGATGCACAAGGCAGGAGCCTGCAGTCTACCCGTCTTACCTCCCCATGTATTCACTGTCATCCTCCACCTCCCAGTTTGACTTACGCGTGGCGATGAGCCTATGCAAAGTGCATTTTTCAGGAAAGTCTGGGCACACAGTGCGAAGCTGTCCTGCTCTGAGGGGTTCCTCAGAGAGAGGTGTGTGAGCTGCAGGTGTTTTCTGCACGCTCTCACCAGAGGAGGGAATCGGCTTCCCCTGGGAAGGTCAGTCCAGCTATCCAGCGTCACCAAGATGTGACAGTCACAGGCAGGCTCGCGTTGCTTGACAGTACACCATTTTGCAAGGCTTCCTCAAGGACAGTCCCTGCAGCCTGGCAGTCCTAAAATAGAGTACCTATTGCCTGCCAGATGTTATCCCGTGCCTCTGCAGGGATATCTGCAAGAGCTCATCTAACAGTTTATCAGTCTGAGCCTGACATTTCGGAAAAAGCAGAAAGAAATCCTGAAATTTAACATTGCTAGAGGTAAAAGCATGTATTGGTTTAGGGTTCTATAACGAAACAACCATTAGAGGTTTGCTGAGGACCTGCTGGGCACCTTCCCAGTTCTGCGGTGAGTCACATTTTGGTTCTTCTCCGGATCCCAAGAGTTAAAATACAAACCTGATAGTTATGAGGAAGCAAACAACAGAAAGCAGGTCTTCATAAGGGACTGTTACATTTATAAGCATTTGGCTTACTCTGAATCTATTTGTGCCCCTAACATGGTCAGCTCTCCCTCTCCTTCCTATTCTTCTAAGAGGATGCCAGACCATCTTCCAGGATCAGTGACCACAACAGCCATCCCAAAAGACTTGTAGAATACCAAAAACTAATCATCACTCAGCCCTCCATTTTATTTAGGAAAAAAAAAAAACAAAACACCAAACAATTGTCTGTGCCTGGTGGGTCTGGTTCATCCAAAGAAGTTCTGCTCAGAAGCAGAGAGTTCAGCAATACATGTATTTCTGGACTGACAAGCTCCCTGATCATGAGAGGTTGGTTCAGCAGCAGTTTTGTGACATGGTAGCACCTTCCATATCTCCATATACAGGTTATTACAGACAATAGTTTATACAAAATTAGATCTGCTTTATCTGCACTGTTAACAGCAGATCACTAGGCACTCTGATAGCGGTTTTTAACATGGCAAGGTGTCCTACTTTGTAGTTTTAGATTGATAAAATTGCCAGCAGGTAACAATGCACACACCCACCCCTTCTGCTGTTTTCATATATTTGACAGTGCCAAGGAAAAGATTAAAGGGTGACTTGAACAGTTTTTAAATAGGACAGAAAGGAAGTGGATCAACTTATATCCCCTAAACTGAACTCCGTTGTGTACTACTATGTAATATAGTTAATGTGCATATAGTTAAGATGCATTTGATGTGCATAGCGTAGATTTATCTGTAAATATATAGTTCTAACAACAGAAGAGAGAACAGCAGCCCAGAATGAATACAAAGTAGAGAGGGATGTTCGACTTTTTTTTTCCTAAGTGCAAATACCTCTGTGCCTGCATTACTCCAGAAGCCATTTTTTCTTGAGCTGTCTACAAGAACTATTGTTCTTAAACTACTTAAACTATCCCCTATTATTGATGTATGGAACAAATATTTATGAATTCCTTCGTATTAGTCTCCATGGTGTATAAAATATATATTTTTTTGGAGATATTTTCTAGCTCTGTATCACCTTCTCATCCCCCTGTCATGATACTCTTCTTAGCTCTTCAGGTATCTTTCACCAAAATCCTCTTTACTAAAATACTTGACTGCCTAGGGATAAAAGTCTGTTTTACCACCTAGAAGATATCATGGTGGTAGTACTAGGAATCGCCGCTTGGTTTGTCTTTGCAGGGGAGGTCTGTTTGCTTGCTTTGTATGAGATGGCCAGCTATATAACCTAGCTCTGGAGCCCTACCCATTCACTTTTGGGCTGAGAATCTGTATCTGCAACTGCCCAATTTTTCCTCAGATCCTATTTTTCTGAAAAAGCATGCATTTTCAGCTGAAAATGATGATTTTATTCACTAGAGGCTGTTTGCCAGACACCTTTTGGCAATGGCAGTTAAGTGGCTTATAGTCAGTTTCAGCTAACACTGACCTTCTGTAAATAATGAAATCAAACTATTTTTATTCTCAGAGACTAAGGCCAAAGCCTTTTTTTTCTATTTAATTTTCCTTAGTATCACTGATGCATAAGCCACACATCTCCAGGGCTGTCTTATGAGAAAAGGACAGTGCCAGTAAGTTCCTTACAGACAGCTGTAATTCCAGAGCTGCTGGTCTCTGCCTTAATATGACCTGCCTGCTCACTTTGCTCTACAAGATTTTGCAAGTATGTTATCTTCATTTCAACTTAACATTTTCCTTAGTATGCTTTAATTTAACAGGTCCACCTCTCCCACAGCTGCTCAGTCTTAAGTCATGCTTTTCTATCATTCTTTCATCATATTCTGACATTATCTGCACACTTTAGCACTCTGTTGGTAAGCCTTAGCATGAACAGAAGGATGAGTGTCTCCTCAAATGCACACTGAATGACTGTATGAATGGGAGTATTTATATTCTGGTTTGTTGTTGGCTTGGTTTTTTTGGTTTTTTTGTTTTTCCTAAAGGAATCTGTTAGAAACCTGAGGATATCTCAATAATTTTAAAAAGCTAAATAAATGCAGTATCAGCCTTCTCCTCTTGCTGGTAATAAAGCAACGTCCCTTTATTACACATTTATCTAATACACAAGTATATATTAAAAAACAAAATATTGCGGTTTTTCCTAGAGGTATGCATTATTCCCAGACCTATCCATGGGTTGGTTTTTGGTTGGTTGGTTGGGGTTTCTTTTTTTTGGGGGGGGGGGGGGGGGGGGGGTGTGGAGGAGAGTGTTTGTTTGTTGTTTTGTTTTTAGCTCTGCATCAAGATGAAAAGAACTTTCTTAGGGGAATGAATCATAGCCCAACTTAACTTTTTCAGATCTGTGCTATATGCAATTTAGAGCTTACTTGTCCACTGGGAGAAATCCTCAAACAATTCCTCAATTGTTTTGGTTTTCTTACTCTCCAGTGAGACCACGCATTGATGCATTCTTAAGTGCCCTATATTTTTAGCCCTGGTACTATTACAAAATGAACAGGTTCAGAACTTGGGAGTCCAAAAGGTGTTCCCGGCTGACACGGGTCATCAGATACCATTTTTTCCTTTCACTGCAAACTTCAAAACAGGCTCAGGCAGCTAATGGGAAGATGTAGCCTTTTACCCTTTTGAAGAAACGTGTTAGTGTTTTGGGCTCTCTGTGAGTAGCCTAGTACCCAATTTATAACAATTACACACCCCAGGGAACGTGACACATAGATGTTTGCTTCACTTAGCCTGTAACTCAAGCCAGATAAGTATTTCTCTGCAAAATCCACACCATTAGATAGGGTCCATAGAGTTATAGGTTCTGACATGATAAAAATGAAGGAAAGCCACAGTTAATTCACTTACAATATACAGGTGCATCTCAAAATTCTTCCTTCCTTTCTCCAAGTCCAGCATCCACATCTCTAGACACTTATCCAACCCCTATGATCAGGGCAGACTTGAAAGTATAAAACACCACACAGGAGAGCCAACCTCATTAACTCAATTAATATCATCTCAACCACTGGTATATGAAACACTTTTCATTAGCTTGTTGCAGCTAAGGTAAAATGAACCAGAGACTTTCGTCCCTCAAAGGAACTGTATTACAGCTCTTGACCCCCCTCAGACTTTAGCAATGATGTCTGGAGGCAGCCCTTATTCACACCCCGTGTTACCTATGGGCTAAGAAGCCTGCTCAGCTCCCACAGTGGAGACAAGCCTGGATGCCATCAGCGTATTACAGGTACTGTTACTAAAATATCCATGCTAGACCTCTTGACTCTGCATAAACCTGTTGAGTGGGAGGAACAGCTAATTTCATCCTGTAAAAGCAACCTCCACGCTACCATTTGGGGGTTTTCCTCAAAATGCAGATTTTGCCTTACTCAAGAACAGCACTTCACATAAACTCAACAAGGTTTGCATAAAATCTTGTGGAACCCCACACTTGTATACACAAATGCAAACAGATAAGGTTTCAGCTTTACCCATAAATATATGTGATTTCTAAGAAGTAACAGTAATCATGTATTTTCCGAAAATCAGGAATCCTAATGCAAAAGCAGGTCTGCCTAAAGACAGAATTTTCTCTCTAGCAGCCAGTCTAAATGAAACAGCCAGGCACTTGGGAACATGAAGAATAAGGAATGAAAAGGGTGTTTCTGCTTCTGTATCAGTAGCAGTGGCAGCGCTTGGCTTCTACTTTAGCTAAACAACAGGAGCAGCAGTAATAACGTCCCTCTGTGGAGGAAAGTGTAAAAGTCTAAGCTATTGTTGGAAGAAAAGAACTGTAAAATTTCTGTAAAAAGGGTAAGTGTTTTAAGGGGGGAGAGACCTTGATTTTTATTTTTTTTTTCCACATACCTGCTTTGTGAAGCTCAGGAAAGGAGTGAAGAATATTCTCGAGACTAGTCTGGCTTCCTGGATCGTAGGGGATCGGATAGATCAGATCCAATCTCCATTCAGACATGAAACAATCTGTCCCTGCAGTCTTCCCTTCACACACATGCATACAACCTTCTTCCTCCCCCTGTTAGTCAGTGACAAGAAACTGAGAAACAGGTAAGCGCGTGTTGCAATGCCAGGCATCTCACCTTGGGAACTGCAGCTGTTTTATGTTCTTTCTCCTCCATGGTGCTTACCAATTTGTGGGCTATAGCTGGAAACCAAGCTCCCGAAGCCTATTATGAAATGGGCTATGCAGAGTTGAAACCAATTTTCATTTTTAATGCAAGCTGACCAATAAAGGGTGCTACTGCTGGAACAGTTCTGTCACTTTTTCAAGGTTCCTTTGACACACTAAGAACTTTTCTAAATGCATCTAGGACAGTGTTTGGAGAAGTAGCCTTCAACATGCACTTATGAAAGCATACACACACACACATATATATTTATACACACATGTATGTGCATGTACTTATCCACGATCTCTTTCTATAATATGTACAACACAGCCTATCTTTTTCTTTGTACACACAGACAATGAGTCTTATGTAGTGCTGAGCCAGATGTATCTGTAGATTTTTGAAAATGCCAAAGAACTCTGCCAGTCAGATTTCCTCACCCACAATGAAACTTGAGTATCAGCCAAGGTTAAGACCGTTAGCTTCAAATATATATGAATATATTCTAACCACACTTAATTTGTCATCAAATAAACAGAATGCATGTTTATACCTATCTATCTAGATATCTGTTGCATACAGGCATGCACACACGATTTACACAGCGGTAAGAACTAGAAACTACACTGACTGTTAGTCGATAACCTCTTCCTGGCAATGGTAAAAGACAACCTGATCATTCTGCTTTCTCTGTTTCCGCCTATCTGTGTTAAAAACGGTAAGGCATTTCTGAGACATCTCTGGACCCTAGAAGGAAAGGGCATTTACTGGAACCTGGGAAATCATCTCTCTGTCTTGCTGAAAGTATCTGAGTAACCATGGTGGACCAGTACTCATCTACCAAAATCTCATTTTCATGAGTCACCACTGGAATTTTATCCCCCTTCTTCAATGTATGTGCATGCCAGATGGAAGAGCCGTGATATTTCAGCATATTAATGAAATTGTCTCTATTCTGTGCTGCCTAGTTAAAATGGAATAATAGTATTTTGATCCCCTGGTTTGTTTTTTTATAGTGCAAATTCTCAGTGGTGTACAATAAACAAAAAGTTAGATGGCTTCCAGTGCCTGAGCTTAGACAGTAAAAGCCAGGTTAGATATGCAGTGTAGATATATCAGCAAATTAGATTGTATTTGCCACAAAAGGACTGGGTGAGTAAAATCACTATCTCATTAGAGTTGGTCCTAAAGCTATAAGTGTGCTCCAGATGCTCTTATCGAACATTCCATTCAAACCAACAAAAAAAATCAAGTTGTGCTTTGTTTCCTTTTATTTATTTTTTAAAAGACAGCCTCAGAGCTTGAAATCCACATTTCCAACAAGTAACAAAAATAAATTCAGCAACAACCCCTATCCCATGGTCAAGACCTTTCCTGCACATTCCAGATTAAAATAGCCTTGGGATTTAAATGTATCATCCTATGCTGATTAAATTCAACATTTTTAGACATCAAATGAAAAGAACCATGGTGCAATTACGACTCTAAGATCAAGAAAAAGCAAAATGAGAAAAAAAAAAACCAAACCAAACATTTTGAAGGAAAAATAAGCATGAGAATCATAATAGCCAACGAAGATCAGTTTTCCATCTGTCAAACACTGTTTCACAATGAAATAAAACCTGCTGAGTTCATCAAAGTGGAAAGTGCTTTACTGCTACATCAGATTCCAGATCACTGTGAATCTAATCACAAGAAAACGAAAGAAGAATGTAATGAATTAGCTGGGAAAGGAATAACTGTTTTTCTTTTCTTTTATTTCTTATAGCAACTTAATCTGAATAAAGTATCACAGAACCCTGGCTGAGCCTAAGATTAGAAAGAAATTTGTATAATGCATAGTTTAGAAAGTCAGACTCAGCTGCTAACAGCTAAGATAATTGCATACCAAGGAAAAAGATGATGAAGAAGAAATATGTAGTAGTAGTGCATTGTCAAGCAGCATGATTGCAGTGTTAGTCTCCACAGAGGATAAGCTGATTTGTTACAACTTTAAAACTGGTTTATATGCATGCTGGCTCTTTTATTGGGATAGACTGTAATGTTTGTAATATTTTCGTTCTCACTAGCGTTACAGAGATCCTTGTTTACAAGAGGCTCTGCCGTTTTCACCCTTTGCAAAGGGTGGGGACAAAGCTCTCTTTCAGTAAAGTCTGTGTGTGGGGGGAGTATTAATAGCAAGTAAAACAAACTATCCAGCATTGCTGTTAATAGTATTGCATGAAGTTGTATAGTCCCATCTAGTGGTCAAAAATTACTTCACCGCAGAGAAGAAACAAATACAGCACCTAAGCCATAATCCCAACAGATCTGTAAATGTTATTATCTGTTTAAGAATTGTACCAATATTCTCATTCTAGTATAAGCTCCAGGCCCACTATATTTTGTTATACTATATCCTAAGGCAGAACCGTATTCAGCGAATGCTTCATGTCCACAGCTAATCCCAGTGAAAAAAGATACAATTGCATCTCAAAACTGGACTCACGGAAAGAAAGTGAGCTATCATTGATTTTATTTTGTAGCTGATTTTGCTTCTTGAGAATATTTTCTTACAGTAAATATCACTCCCTAATGGTATTCTGCAAAGTGGCAGCTGATGGTAGCATCATAAACAGCACTTTACAGATATTGTAGATTATATTACTATCGACACAGTCTTAAAACCAAGCAGAATTCCATTTTTTCTGCAACTGCAACATCTCTTTCACAGTCTACAAAACAGTATTTCAAGGAAGGCTGAGTCCTGCTGCTAGAAAGATGTATGCTTTTATTGCCAGCATGTGCAGTATTTATGACTATTTAAAAATCCCTGGCATTTGTTGAAAATTGTCTGGAAATTGTTTTAACAAAGCTCAAAAACACCCTTCTTAATCAGCTAGTAAGTAAATTAATTCCCCTGAGCATTCACAGTTTACAGTGTAACAGGCTGCCATTTTGGAAACAAAATCTTGGTTTGGAAACAAAATCACTGGTTGTGATACAGCTACATTTCTGGTAAGGGTCTAAATCAAGGGCTAATGTGTAAGTCGCACCAGCTCAATAGGGAATGTGAACAGCAACAAAACCCTGAGGCAGAGTTATTTCTCTCTTTAGGAAAAGTATAGGAAACAGCTCAGTAATTGTTTGTGTAAGTAGTGAAATGCGTAACATGGGCAGAGCGAGAGTAATGTCTTTTTCTCACTGAGTTGCGGCAACCACTGCAACTGCTGTCATCACTGCTACCGTCTAAGGAGAAGGGCCATATGTCCACTTCAGGGACAATGATGCCCGAAAGGAGCCCAGAAAAACTAGAGGGGCGAGGGACTAGAAAGTGCCGTTACACATGGAAGTGTACTGGACACCAAAACATTTCTCTGACGTTTCAGAGCAAGCTTGGCTGAAATTTTACTCAGTGGTGTTCAGAATACAAACGTAAATTTTCAAAACGAAGGCAATCTACCTGCGGAAAAAAACATTCTGGTGCATCAAGAAATCCAGATACGTGTGAAAACCTATGTAGACAAACAGTAGGAGAAATGCTGAAGTGCACGTTGCAGGATGATAAAAGCTGACATACGTGAAAGTATGAAAGTCCTGTCCTCCTCCTGTATAGTTCTGCATTGCACTAAGGTACTCTCCCTATGTTCATGGGAACAGGGTTGATTGCCTACATTAAGATTTCTGGCTTACATTTTGAAGATAATGCCTTTTTCGCTCATTTGCAAATAAATGCATTCTGTTATGCAGTAATTCTGAAACAGAATGCCTTTATGTTCTATTTTGCTTGTATCTTTCCAATTTAGTGACCATTTGAGGTGGCATGAGGTTTTACAACTTTCCTTTTTTTCCAAAAAGAAGATCTTATTAGTGAAATATGAAATGGCAAATCTGCTCCTTTCTGATAGCTTTGGATCTGCAAATATAGCCTTCTTTAACTTCGCCACATTTACTATAAACAATTTTTTTAAATGATATTACTGAAGAACTCTAGTAAAAAAATTACCAGCTGAACTAACTGAAGTCCTCATTACCCAATGCTCCTGCACCGGTGACATCTGTATTTAGACAGATCCCTGAGAAAAATCCAGTATTTTTACAGGCTTGCTATGCTCATTTTACCTACTGGAAATTCTAATCCTTCTCTGTACTAGCACACAAGCAGTTTTAGCAGCACTCCTCACCAACGTGTTCTAATCCCATATGCCAGGGCCACTAGCACTAACATGCAATAAAATCATTCTCAAGCTCAGGTCTCCAGTCTTTCTAATGGTAACTGCCTTTCAGACTGCTCCTTCCCCTTTCAACATTACCTGCTTCGCCTTCCTTTTAGTAGTCCCTTATCCCTACCACAATTTTGCTATATCTGCTCATGTTGAAATAATAACTTGAGACACTAAATCAAAATCTTTGCTCAACTCCAGATAGATTAGCTCTATTGTATTTTTCTTGTCTATAAAATCAATTATGTTACCAAGGAAAGATACCGCGTCATTGTGATACGCATTCCCCTCTTATAAATCCATATTGTCTGTTTGCCATTTTCCATTTAACTCTACGTCTTTAGTTAATCCATCTTCAAAATATGTCTCAAAGTCTTCTTCGAGAGTTTGAACTGGTGTGGTCAATAGCTGTCCATGTCACTTTTCCCCTCTCTCTTCAACAATGCCTTCTTATCCCATATAACTCTCTCTCTTATTCCAATTCCCTGCTTGGTATTTAGATGGTCTGGTGGACTGTGTTCAAAAAACATAAAACTAAAAAACATACCAGTTTCTTAATCCATGAAAAGAGTACAGAGATCTCATGGAGAAAGAGGTAGAATAAAAGAGAAAAAATCCTTTTCTTACCACAATACCAACAATACGCACAGTGCTATACGAATTCCAGTTAGTTACCTGTTAAAAATAGAAGAGTTTTTTTGAGCTTTTGTGGAAATTCAAATAAATAGTGTTCTCGAAAAGTCATGGTAATTGCTCAGTAGACTTTAATGGCTCCTTCCCAGCTGCTACACTCTATCTGTACAGTAAATCTGTCCTTTGGTAGTTTTTAACTATGGATTTTTGACCTGAACAACAATGTGTAGATGTAAACAACAATGTAAATCACACTACAAGAACATGGTTTTGGACAATGAACAATACCCCCTTCCAAAATAGTTGGGGTCTAGGAGGCTTTAGTTTATTGGGTTAAAAATGAGCATTCAATACAAAACCAGTCATTATTCATACCTTATTTTCAGGAAAGTGCCCCTGTTCAAAAGCAAGTTTTAACACATAGGTTTAAGCAAGTGGGTCTTAAAGGTATAATTAGAAGCAGGTGCCAAAGAGCTCTCCTGATTAGAAATGGACTTGCTTAAATGCAAGTTGCAGTTAATAGGCAATAGCTCATCACTGTAAACCTATCAGACTTCGGATATAGTCTGTGTCTTGTTCAATTTTGCTGTTTACATAGCTAAACCTTTTCTAACAAATCTGCCTCACTGAAAGTGAAACACAATACTGTAAAAAAAAATGAGATAAAACAATAAATCTACCATTCACAAGGCTTAGATCATTCTATTTAGCTCAATTATAACTGAAACTGTTAATATAATTAGAGTTAAATTAATTCTGTGATTAAAGCAACAAAAAAATACCTGCTTATTAAAGTTCTTTGAAATTTTATACACACACACACAAAATGGCAAGTTCCTTTAGCTTGAGCATAAATTTGGCTGTCGTGTAATGAGCAGAAAATGTCTGCACAAAGTCATCAGAGAGAAAAATAGAAAATAGAAAAAATAGGCTCAAAAGAATCCATATTATACACATTTCAGTGCTATCTGTTACCAGGGTAAATAAAAATGGAATTATGATCAGTTTGCAAACAAGTTAAGTCCTTCAGACATCACAACAGTCTAAACTACAAGATCGTAGCAGCCAGGGTCTGAAGTCCTGATTTTGGCATAGGCATAGGAAAAAAGATAGAATTGCAAGGAGAATTGCAAATATCTCTGACTAAAATATTGGGTGAGGTGGGAGCTGGGAGGAAAGGATGCAGAGTTACTCAATATTTTAACTTTTCATTAGCCCTTTTTCCTCTGAGTGCCTTCTCTAATAACTATTTATATCTTGAATGGGATACTGAGAATAAAGGAAAGACTTCCTCTTTGAGTAGCCATGGGGACAGCCATTGCTGCGGAAAGTGGGCAGAAGGCAAAATAGCAGTTTTTCTTCTTAGGCCACCAGCTTAGAGGCCACACAGGCCATTTAAAAGACTGACATCAGCAGCAGTGCTCTTTGGCATCAGAAACTCAAGAAGGTTATCTTTCTCTAATTGCTCCCTAAGCATCACCAGAGGCGAGATAGCTTTTCATTACCTCCATTGTAGCTCTGTGGTTAAATGCCACAGCTAAGACCTTTATTTGTCATTGCATTCCCATTTCGTCCTATCATTCTTTAACGTCCATCCCCTCCTGATCTGCTCTTTCTCTCACTTTGCTTTCTATAGATGTGAAATATTTGGGCTGGGAGAGATTCCTGTAGCCAGCATGTATTTCAGAATATATTAGATGGGCATGGGTCACCACAGAATTACTTTTTTTTTTTTTTTGAGAACTCCTGTGAGATTTGATAGTTACCTGAAGGTTCCTGTTCTTTACACATATGCTTTTACGTTATATGCTAATCATATTGTTCATTCAGAAAGCAGAAAATATCTACATTTCCTGTCTACTACAAAAAAATTGTCTCTCTTCAGACCTCAGATACTGAAAGGAAAACACGAATACTAGCATATTGTTTTCTTTAAAAACTTAAAATGTGAGAGGCTATATTTAATCTTTAATGCCATGCTGGCACTGAAGTCTCTGTTTTGAATTGTCTTACACATAACTTCCTAAAACAATAAAGTAAAAAAAAAAACAAAACCTTCATAAATGGCTCTTCATTAAGGTATTTGCATTGTAGATCCCACTACAGTTTACAAAGATTTGAATGTACAAATTAACTCACGTGCATAGGTAGTCTTGTTTTCAGGATCAAGCCTTTTATCCTAAAGCAACAGCTTGAGAAAAGAGATTCCTAAAAAGAATGAATATAGTTTCACTTCATTTATTTACAATATATACATTGAGTAAGCTTTATGCATGCAAGAAATTCATCTCTCCAAACAGGAGCTGCAAGCCTCCTCTCTTTTCCTATAATTGCTGCGTATACTCTAAGGATAACTTAATACTGTGGGGCTTGGGAATTTCGTTTTTAGTAAAGTAATCTTCACTGAACATTAGAAAGTTGGGTTTTATGCAATGTAAACCGATTATAATTCACAACTGGTTATAGTCAATGTTTGTCACATTTACTATTTGTACACGGCAGTTGTAAGGACCAGCTGAATGGCAACTGTCTGGTGAAACAGTGCTGTTATTTTATCTTTTCTCTCTAAATTCCATCTCCCTCCTTCCCTCACCATATGGTTTGCCTTTCTAATTCTTCTCACTTTTGTGTTTGGTCAATTATGATCTCAGTAAGTCTCCAGAAGCACCCACTTATTCTAGCTGCCCCTTAAAGTCATAAAAGTATATTTCTGTCACATAAGTAAATAACTAACTATATGGTGGAATTTATTGTTGCAGACATCATTGGCTTCCAGAGGGTCAGTAGAATTAAACATAATAATAATCAAAATGAACATTTTTATGAAAAAAAAAGTTAAAGCTTTATAAAACAAAAGCATTTGGAAGGAATATTAATCCTCATGCCTCAGGGCATAAGGAGCCTCTAACTGAGGGGTTGCAGGAAGAAACTTTTTCCTTAGGGCAGATTTTATAATTGCTTACCACATGTCTTCTTCCAGCTTTCTTTAAAACATGTTATAGCACTGACAGTCACTGCTAAAAACAGAATACTAGAGTAGATGGAGGACTGGATTTTTTTTGCATAGCATTTCTTATCTTTCTCCCATGTTACTTTAACACTGCTTTCATTTAGAGTTACTGCATCCCAGATTTTATTAAACAGATTCTAAGATGACCCTTTTCTCAGCTAGCTTTTTTCTATTTTATATTTTGCTGTATGATTTATGCAGAGTAAGTTAACTTCACCTAACTTACTTGCAGTACTTACAGCTTCAGCTATGTCTTTCACCTTATAGCCTCATTCACACATTCTGTTTTCCAGCTATTAAGTTATGCTGTGTTTTGTCTGACAGTCTTCTGTCCTTTCTGGTTTGGTTTCTATTTTTCTTGTGGCTTTTCAAGTCTTACTGCAAGCTTTTCTTCTCTCTGAACAAGAATAGTTGGCAAACTAGCACTGTTTTACTAAAAAAAACCCAGAATATAAGTCACAGAAATTGGTAGAGAATCCTGGTTTTCTTTCTAGGAGCTGTATTTTCATCGCACTGTTTTTACAGTGACAAACTCTTTTAATTGGTAACATAATTTTAGCTAATACAGATAAAGTCTACTAACACTCAAATCACCAGTCTTAAGCATGTGAGCCAATTAAAACAAAAACTATAAGCAAATACAGCTTCTCAAGAGTTCTGTGATCTGAAGGGAGAAAAAAAAAACAGGACATTGTAGCCAAAATAAGTTAGATATACTTACAGGCTGAACTGGATGGTCTAGTTCTGACAACCAGAAGGCCTTTTATTCTTATGAATTGACATTCAGGTATACAAAATTGAATTTGTCTCTAGAAAATAAAGCAGTGAACAATGCAAATTGACCCACATAAAAAGAAATTATTATTTTTAATGATACTAATTTTACATGCTTTTTTTTCATCCAGGTGTGAATCAACTATTTACTTTACATGTCACAAAGTATGCAGCTTAAATAAGTAGGAGGCATATCAGAACATATGCAGATATGCTTGGTTATTCATTATACAAGAAAATAAATGACATCTTGATGAAGTATATGATGCAGTGAGATAAAAGTGATAGAATCTAAACCTAATATATATAAATTATATACATTCTACAAGTATGATTTACTGTACTTTGTAACCAGTTACAGCTTTTAGCTTTCATAAGTAAAAATTTGTTCCAGCATTTGCTTTACGAGTTTCAAGTAGTGACTTTCAGTATTTTCATGGTAAGTATGGTCCAGCCAGGAGATGGCAAAACATAATGTGTTATGATAAACACACCTTTTTTCTTTCCACTACTGTTTAATCTGTCAGTGGTTCCTGAGTATCAGCCAGACCTTTACCAGACTTCTTAGCATTTAGTACAATGTTCAAGTCTGGACATTGTTCTGTGGGTTTACTTGCCTCGGTTACAAGGTTTCCTTTAAACATCACACAAAGAGTTTCACAGACTCACAGAATGGTTTGGGTTGGAAGGGACCTTGAAGATCATCTAGTTCCAACTTCCCTGCCATGGGCAGGGACACCTTCCACTAGACCAGGTTACTCAAAACTCCATCCAACCTGGCTTTGAACACCTCCAAGGATGGAGCTTCCACAGCTTCTCTGGGCAACCTGTTCTAGTGCCTCACCA
Source organism: Anarhynchus alexandrinus (assembly GCA_008711295.1). NCBI lineage: Eukaryota > Metazoa > Chordata > Aves > Charadriiformes > Charadriidae > Anarhynchus > Anarhynchus alexandrinus. The sequence goes on from VUYV01000245.1 coordinate 1,060,130, forward strand.
CCTTCACAGTGAAGAATTTCTTCCTAATATCTAAATCTATCCTCTTTCCATTTAAAACCATTGTCCCTTGTCGTATTGCTACGTGCACTTGTAAAATGTCCCTCCACCTTTGTCTTTAGGTACTGGAAGGCCGCTATAAGGTCTCCCTAGAGCCTTCTCTTCTCCAGTCTGCACAACCCCAATTCTCTCAGCCTGTCTGATCAGCCCTCTTACCATTGTTGTGGCCCTCCTCCAGATTTGCTCCAACAGGTTCATGTCCTTCTTATGTTGGGGGCTTCAGAGCTGGACACAGTACTAAAGGTGGGATCCCACCAGAGAATCACCTCACTTGACATGTTAGCCACGTTTCTTTCAATGCAGCACGGGATACAGTTGGCTTTCAGGACTGCAAGCGCACATTGCCAGCTCATGTTGAGCTTCTCATCCACCAACACCCCCAAGCCCTTCTCCTCAGGGCTGCTCTCAATCCATTCTCCATTCAGCCTGTATTTGTGACCAGGATTGCCCTGATCCACGTGCAGGACTTTGCACTTGGCCTTGATGAACTTCATGAGGTTTGCACAGACCCACCTCTACAGCCTGTCCACGTCCCTCTGGATGGCATCCCTTCACTCCCGCACATCAACTGCTCCACACAGCTTGGTGTCGTCAGCAAACTTGCTGAGGGTGCACTCAATCCCACTGTCCATGTTGCCAACAAAGAAGTTAAACAGCACCAGTCCCAGTACTGATCCCTGAGGAANTGTTGCCAACGAAGATGTTAAACAGCACCAGTCCCAGTACTGACCCCTGAGGAATGCCACTCGTCACTGGTCTCCGCTTGGATATCAAAACATCGACAGTAATTCCTTGAGTGAGACCACCCAGTCAATTCCTTATCCACCAAGTGGCCCATCTGTCAAATCCATGTCTTTCCAATTTAGAGACAAGGATGTCGTGTGGGACAGTGTCAAATGCTTCACGCAACTCCAGGTAGATGATTTCAGTTGCTCTTCCTTTATCCACCAACACTGTAACGCTGTCGCAGAAGGCCACCAAATTTGGCAGGCACAATTTGCCCTTAGTGACACCATGCTGGCTGTCACCAATCATCTCTTTTTCCATGTGCATTAGCAGAGTTTCCAGGAGGATCTGCTCCATGATCTTGCTGGGCACAGAGGTGAGACTGACTGGCCTGTAGTTTCCCGGGTCTTCCTTTTTTCTCTTTTTAAAAACAGGTGTTATGTTTCCCCTATTACAATCAGTGGGAACTTCACCAGACTGCCACAGCTTCTCAAGTATGATGGATAGTGGCTTGGCAACTTCATCTGCCAGCTCCCTCAGGACCCATGGAAGAATCTCATCAGGTCCCACAGACTTGTGCACCTTCAGGCTCCTCAGATGGTCTTGAACCTGATCTCCTCCTACAGTGGGCCATTCCTCATTGTCCCACTCCCTGCCTTTGCCTTCTGCGTTTAGTCTGTTTATTACAGAAGTGTCCTCCCATGGTTTATTTTGTCTATGATTTAGTGCAACTAAATATGCACAGAACTGAGAAAAGTGGTGATATTTACTGTCTTTCTGTGACTACTCAGTTTGGTGGGTGCTGTGAATTGTAAAGCCCCCATACATACGAGAAGAACAAGCGCAAAAGAGCCATGATGAGGATATCAGTAATAAAGTAGTTTAAAGATAAATTGAGTGAGAAAGTTGGACTTGCATATTGAAAATGAATCCTCTATTCATATCTAGCATTCACATTTCTATTCCTTTTATTCAAAGTAATAGGAATTATGATTAAACCTTAAAGGACTCAGATCAGAGCCTCAGGGAGGATAGGTATTCCTCTAGTTCAGAAAGTTACTCAGACATTCTTTACACTTAACTAAAATACGGCTGTATGAAAAATTGTGGGTTTTGGTGCAGCAGTTTAAAAAAAAAAAAAAACCTCAGATTTTGTCAGGATTATTATTTTTTTAATCTTTCCCCAAAATTTTTGTTTAGTTTCTAACTCACTTGTAGGCAAAGTAATGGAAAAGAAGGCTGAAATTCACAAAGTTATCTAAAGAACAGCTGTTGCAGGACCCGAAGAGTTAGAGCATTCATGCAGAGGGAAAGTATCTGAGTTCAGACCTCCTGAACTACAGCGCATTCAGAGGAAGATGATGTTCTCAGGCTCTTCTTATTACATTATACAAATAATTAAAATGACCCTCGAATCCCCATCTCTTAATGAACGCACTAATAGTGAAATCAGGCATGAGCCTTAATCGTGTTTCTGTACTGTGAGCAGTATTGGGCAGTCTCAGGGCATTCTTCCACATATCTCAAGCTCACTTAGTCCCCGCCAGAAACCCTGACGCATATTTTTAGTGAGAGCTGGGACCCACCTACCCAGCAGCACTGAGCTCCTGCCTCTCAGCAGCGCTTACATTGCAAACTCAGCTCTGTGCTCGCTGTTCATAGGACTTCCTCTCATCTCAGAGCAGAAAGGGAGCAGAAGACTAGAATCTCGCTCTTCTTCTCAATGAAAACCTGCATAGAAAATGGAACAGATTTCCCCTCAAAATCTGTTCCAAATCTTTTGGTTTGTTTTTTTCCATACACAACCCCTCTGTGAGTCGAGATCTTCTTCAATACGTGTGCATGTGACAATTATTTGAAACCTTCTCCTATGCAGATAATGGTGCTAGTCCTGGTCCTCTTAGACTCCCTCCACTTATACTTTTCCACCTGCTCTCTTTCTGAGCAGGATCTCCCTGTGAGCTGTTCTGTCAAATTCTGATTCAGCTTAGACTCACCCTTGTCAAGCAGACTGCGGAATTTGAGGAGAAATTTCATGCTTTTAGAATTGAACCCCAAGAGGCAGAAGGAAATAAACCTTCCCCAATAATTCTTTTATTCATCTACTTTAATTGTTATATATAATTCAATAACCAAAAATTAATTGTTCCCCAAGTGAAGTGTAATTCTTCTAATGGCTCCTTTTACTGAATATATCAACATTTCTGTTGTAACTCTGCCTTTTGAGTCAATAGTCTGAACGCTTGAGTAATTTACTATATGTTGTTTTCCTATAGTTCACAGCTAGGAAATTAATTTAATTTTGTCCAGACTCAAAGCAAATGTTGGACTAAATGGAATTAGTTTACTGATACATGAACAAACCTAAGACAGGATTTAATTACATTTACAGATATTTAATCAGGTTGATTTTTTTTCTAGTATTTAATGGACCTTGCCAGGATCAGTATAAGTAAATCACCCAAAATACTAAAGCAAAATCTTCGACACTCCTCTTCGCAGAAGCAACCTGTATAGCTGATCGATAGCTATGTACTGTTTGTAAAATCATATGAAGAAAACCTTTCTTCTTTTTTTTTTTTTTTCTGTTTTCTAGAATACCATCAAGACTGGCTGCTGTGAAACAATGATAATGTGCTTGTTGAAAATAGCTTGTTGAAAATAGCTCCACACACAAAGGCATATCAAAGCAGGATTTGCCAAATTGACTTCCTAATTCAGTGTTCTGTCTCCAACAGTGGCCAGTACTGAATGTAGCAAAAGATACAAGAATTATTGTAGCGGATAAGCATGCGATAACTTATTCAGACAATATTTCTTTGAAAATATTTGACTTATTGTTCTGAATCACAGGGAATTCTTTTCACTCTATTTACCAAGTATAACTGTGCTTAACCTTACCCCACAAACACATGTATTTAGTCTCTTCTCCCAAAGTGAGATTGTCATTTTACTAATATGACATGGCAATGAATTAATAATTCTAATATTTTATTGAGAAAACAGATTGTTTCTGGAACTACCTATAAAGGGTTCCTGTACATTGTTCCTGTGCAATTGACTAAATATGTTGCCAAATTTATATTGTCTGTAGCAGTCACTGTAAACAAACCATGGCCATCTTAAGCTCTTTTACTGATCTCCCATCGCTGCCTTTCTTTGAGCCCTTTTGATGTTTCTAGTAGTTTTTGTTCTGCCTTAGAGGTATGCCTCTTTATATTCGTTTCTCAGGCTACAATCTTTAAAGTATAGCGTTTTGGCTCAAGCCACTTTTTGAACTCCAGCATGAAGTACTTTTTTAATGTTAGTATTCCTTTTTATCTGTCTGCTCTGATTTCATGACCTCATTTAAGGAGGAAAAAAGCCTCAGTCCTGTACAAATCAAACTTTTGAATCTGCTAAATTCCTGGGATTTGAAAATAAAGATCAATGAATTTGCACACTCAAACTCAAACAAAGGGCAATGGGTAAATGGTAGATAATTTCTGTTCATAGATAGTAGTGAACCTCAGGAGGAGGAGAGGTAAATTATAGTCTTCGCAAAAGAAAACTTTAATCCATCATCCATAATCTAACATGATAGATTTCTCTTCTCTTTTTGTTGCTGTAACATACACAGTTGAAGAAACCAATCTTTAGTTTGAAAAGTATTTCCTTCACCAGATTGTTTTAGGTTTACATATAACATTTTCGTAATAAACTTTCATTACAATAAATGAAAACTCAAGGCTATGATCTTGAGGGTCATACTTATTTTTTGTCTCTATAATGAATTACTATAACAATCAGAATTAGAAAGTTAATATTTTACAGATTTAGTATCATATTTTGTTTCTTAAAGATTTTTTTAAATGCAAAGGCAGTTTGAAAACATTTTTAACATAGACTTTTTGGAATTTTTTTTTTTCTTGTATTAGGTTTCAAAATATTGCCTAGAAAGACTTCATATTCCTTCAATCAGGATATGTTACAAATCTTTTATTTTTATCATATTAATTGCAAAATCTTCCATTACCAAAGCAAACAAAGGTTTCCTATACTTGAATCTTATTTACATCATATTAATGAAAATATTACCAAGGCCATGTAACAGTTTTGTTAGCAATTCCTCTTTACTTGAAGGAAAAAGTTGAATATTATGTTTCCAGTACTCAACAATTTGGCTTTCACTCAGCGGTATACTGCCTATATTGTCACACAAATCACATAACCACTCAACTTATGAAACTCTTAGTTGATCTTGATAGCAATCATCTATTGTATTTTGGAAGCAAAATAAATTCAGATTCCATTTTTGTTTCATAAATTATTTCACCGATCAAAAAAAAAAAAAAACTGTTTATAATATTTTATTTCTCTTATTTTTGTTATCTACTAAAAAAAACTTTACACANCTTGAATCTTATTTACATCATATTAATGAAAATATTACCAAGGCCATGTAACAGTTTTGTTAGCAATTCCTCTTTACTTGAAGGAAAAAGTTGAATACTATGTTTCCAGTACTCAACAATTTGGCTTTCACTCAGCGGTATACTGCCTATATTGTTACACAAATCACATAACCACTCAACTTATGAAACTCTTAGTTGATCTTGATAGCAATCATCTATTGTATTTTGGAAGCAAAATAAATTCAGATTCCATTTTTGTTTCATAAATTATTTCACCGATCAAAAAAAAAAAAAGACTGATTACAAGAAGGAATGACTCACAATGTGGTGAACTGCTAAAAATCATTTTGCTTAGAAGTTTTTTGATTTTGTAGCTTTTTTGTCCTCGACTTTCCTTTGGATTAGGTACAATTAGTTCTCTCTAAAGTAACTTAAACCAAGAAAAAAACCACTATCATTAGTTCTGGTTAAATTGACCAACACGTGAATGTGGTTTTAGTTGATCTAAATCAAATTTGAGCACATAGACCATCCAGTATTATTAATGAATAGAGAAATATTGCCTACCTGAGAAACACTTTTACAACCACTTGGATACTTCTGTTTTGCTATTCAAAAGTTATTCTGAATTTCTTCTTCCCTTTAAATTATTTCAAGGCACTTTCATATTCTCAGTGAAGTTTTGTTCTGCAAGCAGTTATAAGAAGCAAAGGGCAAGAAGTCAATCTTTTGAAAGATTTGTGAGGTGAGCAAGCAGGTGACTGAGGGAAGAAAATGCATAAAATAATCTGAAAATTTCCTGCATAAGAAAAAAGAAACAGGAAAAAAAAGAATGAGGATCTTGAATTCTAGGATATTTAGTACACATTCCCCCACACACAAAGATCCATACTATTATCTATATACACAGTCACACAGATGTCTAACACATATACACAGGCACAAATATACACAGATATTGCCAAAGAATAACAGAAAAATTATGCAGCTTGATGGGTATTTCATCTTTGCCACTTTCAGATGTCTTTACCACTGTCTCAATTGCAATGATGTTACTATACTTTGACCAATATCAATGTTCCTTTAATTGAGAATTCTCAATGCTTTAGGAAAAGTGTTCATACACAATTACATTTTATTTATGCAGGTAAAAAAAGGGATATGAGGTTTTTTAGATCCTTTCATTTCAGTGCTATTTCCTGGGGAAAAAGAATATCAGTTCAAAGCTGTGATCAGTTTCATTTGTAAGTAAAATCACAAAAGTAAACTTATTTTGCTGGATGTTTTGGAGTATGAAGATCCAAGGAATGTTGGCACAACGGCAGATAAACCAGGTGCAGATCCGAGTATCCTCAAAAGACAAGAAAAAAAATTGCAATATTTACTCTATACAATAAATGCCCTGAGATAACGCTAAATTACGTAATTTCTGATAGATGTATGGATACTAGCTGTCATGTAACACGGAGCCCAGAGCAGCTATATAGAATACTCTGAAAGTACATGTTAATTGTCTAAAACAAGCCTTAATCAGAAACATTTGTCAATTGTGGCTTACTGTGCACCTCTAGGTTGGCTACCACACTAGATAACTGTGGATTAACACCAGTTCCAAAACAGTGTGAAATTTTTATCCATGAGCCAGGATTGAACACAAGAAAAACAGTGCTGATGAAATGGGTAGGTGACTTGAAGGCTTGCAGAGAGGCCACAGCGGTTGCCAAGGAGGCAGCACTGACCTCAGCGAGAGGCACGGAGGAGAGGGAAGATGGAGCATCTCTCTGCCAAACCAGCACGAGCCATCCCACTTCTGAGCATGCATGGAGGAGGCGGAACCCTCACCAGCTGAAAAAGTTACAGAAATGGATCTTATTTGAGGGCACAGAGAACCCCAGAATGACATGAGGGTAAACACATTTGCTTCTTTTGGAAACAGAGAGGAAAAAGTAATTTTTAGTTGAAAAATGCAATTTTTCAATGGTGGACTAGTTGTATTCATAGGAAGCTCAATTAGAAGCTCTCACAATTGGCTTCAACCTAAATACTGCACAGACGGAAACTGTTCAACACAAATTGACTTACAAAAACTAAAATAATGATGAGCAGGATCTCTGCCCTTTTACCTACTAAGTGCAGGGCCTCATCCTGAATCCTCTTGTACCAAAGTATTTGAAAAATTCTATGGAAGAGTGACTAACTTCAGTGAAATTACTTTTCATTAACCCCTTTTAACATTAGAAAATAAAACACTTTAATGAACTAACACTGAAATTAAAGTTAATTGATACCTAGAAGAGATTATATCTCCTTGAAAAAGATTTGATATTTTATTCCAACAGACACCTTTTATTCTAGATGTCAGATCTTTCCTCAGACTGCTTTTTCTCTCTGTGAATATGAAAGCCGCTTTTACAAGGAGTTGCTAAATAATTTCTTTATGTGACTGTAGCAACATCCCATGATAAAAGCACATTTCCCTGGAAAATAGAATTAAATTGATCCATGTTACTGATGCTAAATAGCAGTCGTTCAAATAAATAGTCTTATTCAAGTCAGAGAGATTACTTTTGCAAGAACCAAATTTTGGTAAATATATACTTTAAGTTTTACATGCTTTATACCAGAAGCACCATCTTAAATTCATACGCTCTTAAACAGGCTTTTATGGTCAGGAAATGAAAAGAACAGCAGCATGAAAGGTAATGAAAATTACGAAGAGCTAATGCAGTGAATCTTGACCCTTTCATGCCAATTAGCTGAAATAACTTGAGAGGAAAACTGGTTCCCTCTTGCTGGAATGTAACAAACTCATGAATGAACTTCTTAGTTTACAGGAAAAGCAATAAGATCAATGTGATTGTACGTTATTTAATTATGTCAATTAACAGGCAATGCTAATCAATGCACTGAAATATAAGGGAAATATAGACCTAAGATCGAAAAGCCATTTTTCAACATCCAAAACTGCACTGTTAAATCACAAATTTATTTGCAGCTAAGGAGTGCAGGCTTCAAACCAATATATCTAACTACTGACGTTTATTTATGTGCGACATCAGTGTGATTTAGACACCTAAACCCAACAGCCACCCTGAACATACCAGCTTGAATTACAAGCTTTTGGAGCAACATAAGCCCTGAAGTAATGTAATGCAGCCACATTGACAACAACTAGAATTTTACTGTATATAAGGCATGCCATACATCTGAGCTGAAAGAGAATCAGAACAGCCACCTGTAAATAATAGTACCCAGACGTGGTACAAGGTGCCTAAGACAGTATTTTAGGAATAAAACACTGAAAACAGCTTCCACTGTCATCACGTCTGACCCCTTGCTGCCTGAGACAATCTGTACAGCCCAGTCCCTTTCATAAGCACTCTCTCATCAGTTGGTTAGATGGCATAGCCGAGGCAGACCTAAAGAAAGGCTAATTCAAAAACTCATTCTTATTATGGCTACCAGCTCCCTACCATTCTACCGTTTGCTGTATTTGTTTTCATTGTCCTTGATCTTTTGTCTCGTGTGCATTTGCTCTTTGACCAGCATGGTTTCCCCGTGGTATTTGACCAGTGTTGTTTCTCCTTTTGATAAATTTCTAGCAAGCAATTATACAATCCATGAGCTAGATAGAAAAAGACAGTCTTTCAGCACTCTGGTAAAATGACCTCCGTACTTTTCTGATTACTCCAGCAGCCTTTCACTAGGCTTCCTCTAGAACTGGACAAAGTATTCAGGTCAAGGGCGTAACAGTGACTTTTGTTTTTTGTAACGCTTTCAGTATTTCAGTAGTTGAGTCGAGCATTTTCTTTCTATTCCCACAAATTCTTGGGATATATCACATTAAAAAATGCAAAGCTATGTGTAGCAGCAGCATTTTTGGTGGAAACATGGCGGTAAGCAGAAAAAATTAAGATTCCAGACTGGAAGTACACCTTTCTCAAGGTGGTTTTCTCTAAGTAACAGCAACATCACACAGAGGCCGGGCAGCCTGCCCCAGAGTACCCAGTTCCCCACCGCCTCATCTGCTGAGTGCTGCTGTTCGTGAGTAGTTCAATGGTAAGAGCCCCACAGCTGCTTTGACCTCTCATGCTTTCACCAAAAGAAAAGAAACAAACCCAAACAAACAAAAATAAAGCTTTGAATCTCACCAGTGCAAAAGATTGCCATTTGTCACTGGATTAAAGGATCTCTTTTATCTTCAGATACTGCAGCACTTGGCTGATGCATTAAATGTCTGTCCCACACTCACAGAAAACACTGGAAGCTTTGCACAGAATAGAGCCACAGACCCTAAAACATCTGACCGAAGCAAACCAAATTACCATACTGTGTGTCATTATAAATTAGAGCCAGAACAGACTTGTTCCTTAATTTTGCCAAAGCTATTGGCGCACAGGGACAGATGGAGACCTACTATTTTTGGAGGAAAGAGTGGTGTGACCACTGATGCCACAGAAAAAGAAAAATTATTGATACCAATATAGTATTTTTTCCTGTATCTACCAAGTACTTTATGCTTGCATTAATTAGTTCTCAAGATTGACTTGGACAATTTTCTACCTATAAATGTAATCAAAGCAAAGTTGACTCTATGCAGCTGAGAGTCCCCAGTATTTAAAAGGAAAAATTATAATTTCCATTTAGTTGTGAAGCATGGAAATTGTGAGAATGTCTGACATTCTAATGCAGAACTTCCTCCCAAATCACTGCAGAAAATGAAGACAAGAAACTAAAACATGGTAACAGCTTCTCTTCACACCTCCAGAACACATTAACAAAATCAAAAACAGCTGCCCCCATCTATATTACTTATTTTATGTATTATATTATATTCTCTTTGAAAATTAAATCATTTACTCTTTGGATGTCTTTTAATATCATCTGAAGGATTTTTTTTATTGTTCTTGCCCTGAACCTAAGATCTTTCATTTAGTTTTATTATCAAGTGCTCGTTCTTATGCCCTACTGTAAAACTCAAACGCGTTGTCTCTGAATGGAAATGGGTATGCTGAGTACCATACAAAACCCAGCTAAGTACACTAGATTGGAAATATTTGTCTCTCAGACTTGTCTCCAATAAGGCAATGAAAAGAAAAAAAGATCCTTCTTCCTTTGTGGGATACCTTCAAGTATTAAAGACAGATTAACAATAAAAAAAAAAAAACTTTCAAAATTCAGAATTATGTCCTATTCAAAACTATTATTTAAGGTAAAATAGACTCATTTAATACTGTAGAGTAATCTCAGAAAAGTTTGGTGTAGAAGCTGTTAATAAGTGCTTTATTTTTCTTTTCACTGTTAATTTATTCATTACCACTGATTTTTTTAAATATCTTTCTTTCTTCAAATAGGATTCTCAATATGTTCAGATATGTGAAAAGGAATGAACCTACTCTGAACAAAAAGTTTTCTTAGTCAAAACATTCTTATTGTTATTTAATCTAGCAGAAATACACATAAAAATATATCTGAGAAAAAGTACAAAGCATTACTGAGAAAGTTACCAAGCAACCACTGTTTAATGCTAAGTAAAATTAATATTGTCTATCCAATTAGTGAACCTATATGAGCAAAATATCTATGTTAAATCATAATATGCTATCAGATAAGAAATTCCACTACAAAATGCAATTTTAATTGTAACTATCATCAGATGAAGCTACAGAAATAACACCAAATGCATGGCATACTTACTAGAGGCATTGAAAACGGATAATTTTATTGCACAGTCTTTTCCAGAGATGAGCTAATACAATCAATAAGAAATATTGCTGACCTTCCAGTGTATATAGCATTCAATAAATATCTAGCACAATCTACCAGCAGTTTCTTAAAATTAGCCAATAACAAAACTGTATTGTCTATTAAAATGAACACATCTGATATGAGCAGTGATATCACTGCTCCCAAATTTACAAAAGAGAACCCTAGGATAGCTAGTTGAACAATTTCATGATTGCAGTGTTGGTAAATTAGCATAGAAATAGTGCCAGTGCAATTAGTTTGTTTAAGGTCTTAAAAAAAAAAAAAGTAACAGCAACATCAGTACACTCTCTGGTGTTGCTACAGTAACACCAGAGTAAAAGTAGTTTATTATTAATCACTCCTGTAAACCTATAAGGAAGGAAAACTCACACACACAAGATGCAGGATTTTACATTTTTAACCACAGCAGATTTAAGCGAGTAGAATAAAAGTCAATCAGATTAAAAACTGTATTTTTTTAATTTAATACCTTCCTTCCAGAACATTCTTTGGAGCAAAATCTCACTTACAGGAAAAAAACAAACCAAACCCAAAACATACACACACAAACCAACACACAGCTCTTCTAGTTAAAAAGTTGTATATATCATGGCATGTGTGTGGCTAAATAAGAATGTCTGAAACACGACAAGTGATATTTATGCTCTTATTTGCAGGATTCTGCATTCTAGCTTTACAAGAACACATTCAGATATGTTTACATAAGGCACATGACTTCAGAGGAAAATTTTGCAATATTTCTTACAGTAGCAAGGAAGCATGTGTTAATGAGAAAGAATAAGTTGTTTATAGGCTGCGGAAACATTCTGACTGCAAAATATATATTAGTATTAATAATAACAGCCAAGAGATCAGCTCTGTTCATTGCAGCCAAAGTGTGATTTCTCTTCTGTTTTACCATTGTGCATAACAATCAACTATTTATTCCATTCATATTACCAGCTTTGACTTTCCTTTGTTTTTTGTTGCTATTTTTCAGTAATCCATAATTCTGAAAGCATTCCTTGCAAAGATTATAAGAACATAATTTAACCATCACTCAAACTCAATTAATTTTTGATCATTCTATAGAGCTGGTTTAATTCAATGTACAATTATTCATATGATAATTTAAATAACAAAAATGTTAACATTTGCAAATCTCTCAGAAGAAACATGTCAGTTCTCTTATTGCTCTAAGTATTCACTACAACAACAGATACCTCAATGTAACATGATTTTCAAAAGGCTTCTGCAGAAGAATAGCTAACTGTGTTTGCACTTTCATTTTCATAACTTGGATTTAAGGAACAACAAATACGTAAAGGCAGGATTCATCTTTCATAGAATAGATAAAGCCCAAAATCTTTTGGTAGAACAGGGCCTATTTTCTTGAGTTACAAACACGTTTATGTTCTTTCAATGTAATATTACTTCTTGCTTGTGCTTGCAGCACCTCTGCTATGTTTTATATTATTCCTTGAATCTGTTGCAGACAACATCAACACACCCAGAGAGCTAGACTACTCCACCAGACATGCTCTTCACATGGTGAAGAGCATAACACTCACTGGTGGTATATTTATTCTTTACAGACTGCCACTAAAATTTTGCTAGTAAGAAGTCACTGTTCCCTTCATCATTGTTTTAGAATCTATGTTACATTTCTAGTCTATTGGTAAAGTTGCGTCACTGTTACCACCATTTTTCACTGCTTTTTTTGCGTTATCTCATCAAAAATTCTTAAAATATATGCTTCTGAAATCACACAATTAAATAAGACTACCAGAATCACCTTTCTTCTTTTTTTTTAACATTTTTTTTTATAGGGTAAATCCTGAAAATAGAAAACCAGAATTATTTATGAAAGAAAAACAATCATGTTTGTGCTTACCTTAAAGTTCGGGGTATTCATGGCAGCATCACAACTGAGTGGTATAGATCTGTGTGGAGATAGCTGGGTTTTGGGGATGGGGGTTAGTTGGGGGTGGGTTGGCACTTGGAGTTGACAGCACTGGTTACACAGTAAGGTAACATTTTTTAATGAGATTGAATTTTCCTGTTTAGCTATGCGCGAGAAGTATTATCCTTCTACCATAAATTTAAGAATTATACTGTTGTAATTGCACTGATTTCAGTGAGCTACTGTTGTTCACACAGTCAAGGTGGGTGCTTTTTGATTCACTAGAATTTCCAATTGCACGGTTGGGCTGGGATCCATGACTCGCTGACATTGTTCACCTCTTTTTTAGGGTCTGGCTCAGACTGAAATACAATACAGATAACAACAACAATGTAGATTACTTACTACCTTCCTGTTAGATAAAACTGTTAGCAGGTTCTCCTTTGTGGTGAATGTAACGCTCAAATGATGCCAGAAAGCTTTTTATACTTTCAGTCCCATTTACTTCCATTGCCCTTTTCTTCATAAGTGAAACAAATCATTAATAATGATTTCTCAGAACAAGTTTTCCCATCAGTGGTATAAAGATTTACTCCTCAGGGGCTCTGGTAAAATTGTGCACAATTGCACAAGTAAACACAAAGATATGTGTATGTCTGTATAGATTTAGGCCATGTATGAGGCTAATAAAGACAAGATCTGCTCAAATTCATTAATGTATTAATTTTCTAATTTTTTAGCTCAACTATAAAGGGAATTTAACGGAAAAGTTTTACTTCATGTTGCGATTAACAACAATATGCCTAAAAAAAAGCAGTTTATTTAGTCATAAAAATGTAATAGAATGGTTGAAGCGATTCAGCAGTGCAAAGAGGAGCAAGCAGCTGCCTTTACATAGTGAGTTTTAGTTTCTCTGTTAGAGGTACAGTTTCATTATTTGTCTCCAAATGGTAAATTGCCCCATTTGCAGAAAGGCACTACCCTTTTAACTACCTTTTTTNAAAAAAAAAAAATATTTTCCTAAGTCCCAGAGCCTAATTTAAGCTCCTTACCTTCCACAGTTCATAATGTTTCTCCACAAAAATTTCAGACTTCTCATTTACTTAGGAAGAAAAAAGCAAAATATCAAACCTTCTTGGGAAGACAGCAACCTTTTCCAGGCAAGTGAATATTTTTTTTACTCCCTCTCCACTCAGAAAAATCACTTCATATAAGCATTTATTTGTCTCTTGATCTGACAGATGGCTTTGGCAGCAAAAAGACCTTTTTGGAGGTCACGCCTTGCTCTAAAGCCCTGCAGTGAAAAGCACTGAAAACCACACCTTCAACTAAACGTGCAGACCTAGATGTCAGCTGAAGTCATTGGGAGAGAAGGTAAACAAAATGTCTCAAGACGATTTGAGGACAGAGGTGATAAGGGTAAAGAGCGGGAAATTGCTCTCAACGATATTAATGGCACACACCATACTGAAAACTGAGCTGCTCACCGATTCTGAGTAAAACATTGAACTGTATGGAGGTGACTAACTCAGATTACACCAGTTCTCTTGTGCAAGCAATAGCACTTTAGTTGTTTAGTCAACGTTAGTTGATGTGCAAGGCTGACGCTACGCAGCAACAATCTCAGCGGCTGAGATTGTTAAAGTTGCCTTTTCCCCAGGAGCTGGGATGGCAATGGGCAATCAGGAAACACAGGCCTTCCAGCGCCACAAATCCTGACTAGCAGGTAACAGGGCCACCTATTACTGCTGCCAGTTCACCACTATTTTCAGGAGACACTACCTCCGCTGCAGGGAAATTAAAGTCCAAGCAAAACCTCAACTCAGGAACACCTGGAGGTCCAAGCAGCGCAGGCTGCAGATTCAGTCTCTATGAAATGTGCAAAACATTTAGAAATTGGAAGCTGCTGCTTTAACCTGAACAAACTGGGGCCATTGGGACCATCAGGTCATATTCCCAATGAAAAATTTCAGTTGACACTGGATTTTTGTCTGTCCTAATAAAAGTACTGGAATGAGTAGCAAGAAAAAATTAAACAAAGTTCCATCAACCCTGACATTGATCTGAACGTAAAGTCAGAACCTAAGTATGATCCTGGAGAAGAGAAGACTCCAGGGAGATCTTATAGCAGCCTTCCAGTACCTAAAGGGGGCCTACAAGAAGGCTGGAGAGGGACTTGTTACAAGGACATGTAATGATAGGATGAGGGGGAATGGTTGCGAACTGTGAGAGGGTAGATTTAGAACAGATATTAGGAAAAAAATTTCACTCTGAGGGTGGTGAGGCACTGGAACAGGTTGCCCAGGGAAGTTGTGGATGCCCCATCCCTGGAAGTGTTCAAGGCCAGGTTGGATGGAGCTTTGAGCAACTTGGTCTAGTGGGAGGTGTCCCTGCCCA
This sequence comes from Anarhynchus alexandrinus, assembly GCA_008711295.1. Lineage (NCBI taxonomy): Eukaryota > Metazoa > Chordata > Aves > Charadriiformes > Charadriidae > Anarhynchus > Anarhynchus alexandrinus. The sequence continues at coordinate 1,075,355 of VUYV01000245.1, forward strand.
TGGCAGGGGGGTTGGAACTTGATGATTTTCAAGATCCCTTCCAACCCAAACCGTTCCATGATTCTACAGTTCTATGATGATGCTGGCAGGACAACTACACTGGACTACTCACTTGCCAAACCAGGAAAATAGGTGAGTATGAGCAGTGAAGCCAACACTTCAGGGCAGCTGATCTTAGGCTGCTAGTCAACTCTGCAGCAGGGCTCCAGGAACCATGCTCCATCACACAGCACAACAGCTGCCCAGCCAGGGGATGAGAAGGTACAGAGGGGTTGCCCCAGACACGGCAAGAGGTTGCAAATGGATTCCTTGTCCCAGCGGTCAAGGTCGCCTGCACATGTCACTATTTATTATCCCATAGGGCAATACTGAAAAGGAGTTCCTACAACAATGGCATCTCTTTCTCAGAGTGAAATAAGTTTAAAAGATCAACTTTTTGCTGATACACTGAACATTGAAATTCAGTCCATTCTTTCAATGAAGCATTCTTCTGAAGACCTCCAGGACCTGACTTGCTGTTGTTGGATACATTTATAATAGGATAAAACTCTGCTGTATGTAGAGAGCTAAACAATAGTCATTCATAACATATTTATTAATGCAATTCATTTTTAGCATGATATCCTAGGGAAGAAAGGCTTGTGCAGTCAACACACTCCACAGGCACGTCTGCGTCTTACCTCTGCATGTATGTCTGACTCTTAGCTCACCTCAAAATAACTATGTAATCTGTTGACCAATTTAAAAAGAATTTGAAATAGGGGTGTGGTCTCAAATTAGCATCCAAGAACAGTCTTCATCTGCTTCAATCACTCTGAAAGGATGTTGTGAGCCATCGCATATAATTAAAAATAGCAGCAGACAACAACATTCACTCACATTAATGAGGCACAGAACACTCCTGTTAGGGAAACAACAGGAGTTTACAGCATGATCTACTTTCTTCTTCACTGTTATTCAGGTGTGCTGTCAGTTACAGACTTTGGGGTAAATAAGAGCATTGCTTGAGTTTTGAAGGTATTGATCATGAAAAAGCATTTTCATAGAATCATAGAATGGTTTAGGTTGGAAAGGACCTTAAGGATCACCTAGTTCCAAATCCCCTGTCATGGCCAGGGACACCTCCCACTAGACTAGGTTACTCAAAACCCCATCCAACCTGGCCTTGAACACTTCCAGTGATGGGGATTTTGATTAAGCAATATTTTTTCTTGCACTTTAATATGGAGAGTTTCAATGCATCTAACTAGGAAAACCTCTCAGTGAACTAGGAAAAAAATTTTTTTGTTTCTCTAAAACTTCCTAACCTTAGTGACAATGCAAATATACAGAGAGTGTTAGGTTTTAGGGTACATAACTTTTACTCATACCAACACCACAAAACTTCACTGAATGTATTTACTAGGTAGAGGGACAAAACTACTGTAGCAGTTTTGATGTAACATAGATGAAGAGAAGCTTGTATGATCTAGCAAAATTCTCTCTCCCATCAAGTTTGAGGTATAAAGTATGATCAAAACATTAAGTGTGAAGCATTGCCATCCACTGATGAAGATGGAAAAGAGATAAAAAATAGGGGGTGATGTGACTGAATCTTTCATATTCATACTCTCAACTGGGAGAAAGATATTCAAACATAGTTAGAGTAGCATGAATTTAAAAGACCATAAAAATCAATGGGGTAAGTAAAGAACAGGGATGATTCTACAAGCTTTAAATATTCTTACTAATGGATCATATGTTATCTGCTTCCCTACATCAATGATGAGCCAGTTTTACTCCCAAATGGTAATACTAAGTTCACTTTCTGAAACACAGCTAACAAAAAAATATTAATTTCCCTAAATTTTTTTGTTTCTCTTTCATTTAACAAAAAAAAAAAAAAAAAAGAAGAAAAATCCTTTTGGAAATCTTTATTTCCCAAGTGGAAAATTTCTTCTGGAAAATTTCTACCTTCCAGGATGCTGTATTCCTAAAACAAAAAATGTAAATTCAGTATGGAAACAAGCCACTAGTCTTTGCCCATCCAAGAACACGGGTCTAATATTACTAGGGGAGGTAGAGAGGGAAAACACAAAACAGACAATCCATGAAGTTCTGGAACTTAGAAAGAAGTTTTGCAGCTTCCATATAATTAAAGAGTTGAAGATGCAGCTAATGAAAAGGTGAGTGCTAACTGCAAAGCCTGAAAGAAGGAAGTAGCAGGCTCCCAGCCATCCACAGACTGAGCAGAAAGCTGAGTGTGTACTAGTTATTGCTGTGAAATTAGTTGACAAAACCAATAGTCCAAAATCAAAATATAAAACATTTGATTTTATCTTCTTTATACTTATCTTTTTCTGGATGAAACCATTCATTTCAGCCTTCAGGCTAAAAACTAAAAGATCGTAAATTATATCAATCCTTTTTCTATCAGCTTTTACCAACAAATAGCATCATTTCAATTTTGTTGGCACCTGTCCCACAAGCTAACTTTCATGTATGCTTCACTCTCTTCTTGCTTCTAATCTAGGATCACAGCGGGAAGGAGAGGTAAAAAGCTTTGTGTCATTATTGTACCAGGAACATTAAAGCAAATAAGTTATCACATAAATATTAGTGTTACAACAATAAATTAATACACATCCTTTTTCAAAGGAACTCATGTGGCAATTTCCATTGTCTCCTAATTAATTTAGGCAAATGAAAGAACATGTTTGTCCTTTGATTAGTATATATACATAACTCTAATGGTTTTATTACATGCCCTATGTAAAGCTATGTAAAACAGTTATTTGAATTTATATTTAAATTAATATTTATTCAAATATATATTCATAAATATATATATTAGATACACATTAAAAAAATTGGGAAATGTTCAGTATTAACTTCTGCTAGGAGGCTGAATTAGAAGAAAAATCTTTACCAAAGAATAAAAATGCCAAATCTCACACAAGCAAGTGGTAGGAAAATACAGGCATTCCTATTTCATCTGACCTTTAGATCAATGACCACCTTCTTTTGCCCTAAGCATCTGTCAGACAGGCACTGTCACAAAACACCATCTCTAACCTTCAACATTCAGTTCTTCTCTCATACTATGCACTACAGTTCAGGTTACACCTACCATCCCCTGAGCCACTAAAAAACTCCCAGATTTTGCCTGCAGGGCACTTATTGTAGCTCCAACTTTCTTTTCTCTTCAGTACTTAAAAAGCCAGATGGTAAGGGTAACACTCACTTTCTCTGATGTAGTTTTCTTGGATAAGAATAACTGTCAGTCTACATGTTTTTTAACAGTAAATAATGAATTTATTCAGTGCTACAGACAAACCAGACTGAGTTTTAGACAGAATCAACAATTTCAAAACCTGCTCAGTTTTAAAACACTTGCAATTCTGCTTGTCAGCAATGAACTACAGATTGCCAACCTGTCATTTGAAATGAAAAACCTCTTTGACATTCTTTAATAGTGTTAATGAAAGCTTTTTTTCTTCTTTCTTCTCTTTTTTTGTTGTTCTTGCTCACTTATCGTGTGGCTACTACTTTATTAGAACCTGAATTTTAAGTTCATCCTGTTATTCATTAAGAATAAAGAGATATACGCAATGACAACCTCCAATACACTGCCATCACACTGATGGGACTTTTGCCTAGCTATTTAATCTCATTCCAACCAGCCACCAGGCAGCTACATGCAATTAGTGAATAAAATATAAAGGTTTAGATTAGTTTTGTATCTATTTGCTTTACAAGCAAGGGCACAATTTCCTGAGGAGTCAGCTTTGGGCTTTGCTCACATAAGAGCATCAAAACCCAAATAACAAAATAAAGATGTAGACTCAGGCAAAGTCTCATCATAAAGAAGACACAAAATTGTTATCAGGTGTGGAGTCACACTGCAAACAGATCTGATACAGGATTTCATATGACAAAATCAAAGTAGCTCGGACCTAAAGAGGGCAAGGCATGTTATACCAGCCGTGATCTATACGCAGAGCAGTATTCTAAGACTTCAAGACAGTAATTATGCTGAACAACTGAACGCTTTCACTTTGCTGCATAGCTTTTATCCAGGGACCTATGTTTTCCTTGTCACTTGGCAACTTTGTGTCAAATCAACTTACCCACTATATAAATTAATTGCTATGCCGTTCTGAGGTATATTTATATGAATAAAGAAAACTCTTCAATTTATTGGATGTCTGGAAGCACAGGCACACAAAGTGAAAGAGATGTGCAGCTGGGGAACAAAAAATAAATTCACACATAAATTAAGCATATAAATTTTTCACACAACTGCCTGCACAATCCCCCTGTATATCTCCCTAATATTAATTAACTAAAACAAAGCATATAAAGATAAATACCTAGGAAATTATTTGTCCTTATTTTGCTCTTATTTCAGCAAATTGGACAGCTGGCATGCAGAGAAATGAAGAAAACTCGTGAAGTTACATAAGCTGTGGTAAAATTTGCAGGCTGGCTGACCAGTTATCCATTACCCTTTCTTTGGGGGGAAGGACTCTGGCAATCTGCATTTCATACTAAGATGAAAGAGCAGGCATGCTGCTGTTATAGCCTACGCGTGACAAGTTAGTTTACTTCTGCTCACGTACGAGGGTGTGTTGTCACATACTAAATCAAAGTGCTTTGCTTAGAAAAGGCAATTTTAAGCTGTGACTGGGTACCAGTAACCCAAATGGGAGCCTGCTAGTTTGCCATCTGAGCTGTCATGTTCATTGGGAGCCCTGAGCGTGCATCATCCCATTGCCATGGCTCATTAGAAATGCCTTTGCTGGACGTCTCTGGCTGCCAAAAGGCAAGGGGGTGGTTAACCCAGGGTCCGTAAAACCAAAAGTTAATCACAATAGTTCCTAGGGGCTCCAAGTTCAGTTATGGTACATAAAGACCATAAGGGAACCACTGAAGAGCTGGGCAGCGGTGACTAAGCTTGTCCTCTTGTGCTTTGATTGCTCCTTGCTATCTGCTTGGAGCCCAAAGGTGGATTTTTAGCAGAGCTGGTTCTCCCTGTACTTTTGATTAAGGGAGGTACTCTGAACATAGTCCCTGAAAGAGTTCACTGATAAGGCTAATACAGCAATAGGACTTCTGGGCTTTTAGAAAGATTTTTTTAAAGCCTAGCCTACAGGACCGTGAAAGCACAGCTTCAGTACAGAGAACATCAGAATAATAGGTTGGAAAGGAACTTTTCAGTCAGTGCATGAAGACTGTTCAATTCTTGCTCACTGAAGTTCACTTGATTTTAAATGGAGCAACACATGATAGTTATTACAAATGCTTCCTAAATGGAGGTTCAAGATAAACAAGAAGTGGAGTTGAGAGGGGAGGAGTTTTCCACCTTTCAGGGAAATCAAAAGTAGCTAAATTGCACAGCATCAAGGATTTGGCTTGGCTTTCTTACTGTGGGTTTTTTTGGTTTTGTTCTGTATATGAAAAAGAGCTCAGGAAGTATGGCCTGGTGTGAACCAAAAAAAAAGTATATAAAGAATAATACTGGGGTGTTTTGGAAGGATAGTTCATCCCACTGTTATCATTTGCTCTAAACCTTTTGGGGAAGTTTGTTCTGCATGTCTCACGTTCCAGCTCAGAAAGGCTGTATTTTTCTTTCTCTAAGAGGTGTGCAATGACTTTCTAATTCTCTAAAAGACATGTGAAAATTATTGTAGCTGGCCAGGAATATAATTTCATGCCCTAAAATGTTATTTATGAATTAAAAAAAAATAAATCTAGATTTAATTTTTAAGAAATCTGGACAGGCATTAAGAATACATCTGTAACTGTTCATCGCCTGTGATGTTACGTGAATATGGTTTCATAGGCACAGCTACACTTTATGATAACAATGTTCAGAAAAATCATACTTTGCTTTTCTTTAGATACATGTTAGAATTACAAGCCCATCTGTTTGCAGAATGGAAACTTCAAAATATCCATTGTGTGTGTAAAGTAAGGCAAACAACTTCCTGTTTTGATGATATTTTTGAATATTATGAACAGTCTTAGTCACAACACTTAGAATTACTTCTAGCACATCTTACAGAATCTCAGTTTCCTATGTGACAAAACTTTACATTCAGACAGAATTTTCTCTTTCACAGAATCTATCTAGAAAAGCAGATGCTTCACCGGAGCACCCCTGTACCTTGCCATGTGATAGTGAGTGATGGCTTTGGTCTTGCATTACCCGCCAAAAAAGAGACAAAGATCAACAACGATTACAGCCAAATAAGCAGATTTATATCTTTTTAAGCAAGTCAGTGTAATTCTTAAGTATACATCAGTAACACCAAGACAATATCTTCATAAAAAGAATGAAGAAACGCAGAAAAATAATAGATTTTTCACATAGCAGTATGGTCTATAGGTTTAGAGTGTAATTTATAGGAGTGAAAAAATGCAACTAAGCTGCACACATAAAATACATTTTAAAACATATTACTTGGAAAACCACTCTGATCTTCACACAGAAAACCAAACCAAGACAGTGTTTAAGTACTACTAGTGTCAAAACATTAGCCTATGAAAATGGGTATATGTGGTAAGGTTGGCCACATCTATTTTACCTCTTTTGTATATCATTTTTAGCTTGCAGAACCCTAGTCTTCCTCTTTCTCACAGTCATGAGAGAGGGCGGTTAAGAGCCCAGCCAGAGGTTGCTCTCTACAATTGCGGTAAAACAGAGAGTACCTTGGGTGATTACCTTTCCTCAGCTGAAGTAGCCTTTGTTTCTAGATAGCTTCATGCTTCCAGTGGCCAGTTTCCTCTGGAATAGCAATTTCCAGCAAGCAGGAATGAAACACATGCTGAAGGAAATAAAAGACATGAAGCTTTTAGAATGAATCATCCACTACATACTGATGGCAAATTTAAACCCTTACGTCCAGATCTAACCATTTAGCTCAAACAAAAATATGCACTTCTTTCACAGTTATAAACATATGAAACAAACCTTTTCCTTTTTTTTTTTTTCACTCAAAGAATTTTTGAGAATTTCTAAATTATGTAAAATTAGACCTGGCCAGGAAATTTTCATAGCAAAATGACAATTCTTGAGAACAGCAATTCTTCATAACAGATGACCACAAAATCTTCTGCCAGAAAAAATGCCCCTTGAGTCCTAGATATTCTTGTCCAAACTAGGAACAGAAAGAGGAGCAACACACTAATGCGATACTAATGCTCAGGGTACTTTCAGATCATGAGACTAAAACTGGTGGTACAAGTGAAAGATGAGACTATAGACTACTAAGAAGTGTGTCTGGATCAATAACTCCCACTGTAGAGTTTGCATTTTGCATAGAAGAATGACAGATTAATTCAGCCAGACAGGAGAATTAGACTAGTCCTCTGTTTAATGCATGCAGACTGTGAGAAACTGGGCATCCTCCAAGAATTTTTTCTGTAGCGTACATTAGAAAAAAAAAATCACAGAATTACATAAAAATTACTCTGATCAAGAACAATAAACCAGCTCTTCCACCATTTCCACATAAGTATCCTAACCACAGAACATTAGCATCAGGTTCCTTCACTACTTTCATTGAAGAGATCACTTTTAAACACACTGCAACCATTTTGTCAAATTTCTTGGATTAAACAACCTAGTAATCTGGGCCAATGTGAAAAACAAACAAACAAACCAACAAACAGAGAATTGTTTGAAAGAGTATTAAGAGTATTTAAAATTTTTGTTAACATAAAGCCTCCAAAACAAAACTGGCTGTAAAATGCTGAGAAATTAAAAAAAAAAAAAAGACAGCTTACATTTCTCCTCATTTCCTAAGATAAACATAGCATAATATTAAAACAGGATGAATACAAAAGTATAAATATTTAGATTATATATGCTTGTATGTGAATTGCCTGAAAAGTTTAAATATACTACAAAAAAGACTATATTTGCCATGAAAAGTTCTTGAGGTATTTTACTGAAATATTTTCCCAGTTCCAGATACCCAACAGGGAAAAGGAGAAAGTATCAGCAGAGAATTAGCTGACAATTGCAATAATGGAACTAACATTGAAAACAATTCAACAGCATCCTTCCCACCTTCTCACGCTCTGTTTTCTTCAACAACAGAAAAGTTCAAGAATTCTGTTTCTCTACTCCTTTTGTACCAATCAAAGGTAATAAAACTCACATGACTTTTTTCTAACTTCAGTAGTTTATATTTCAAATAAGGTTTATGCCGCAGGTAGACAAAGAAAGTTAGCAACAGAAAGAAAAACAGAAAAATCACTGACCAATAAAGAAATGTCTGAACTAGTTTAACAGTTGAAATTTACAGAGAATTATAAAACTCTCTGGAATGATAATTCTGAAGATGGATGGAAAAAAGACTGTAAGAAGGGGCAAAGTTCAAGAGTACAAACCAGATTGAGAATCAGAAGGCATTTATCGAAATCCATGGCTAGAAAACATTTTCTTATGTAACTGTGACACTGGATGTAAAATCCACCAAATGGACATGAATTATTCCCATGCAACATGTAAGGATTAGGAGCAGTACTCAGAGATGCTGCATTATTCAATGTCCCTAGAAAGACAAAAACTTTGCAGGACGATAAGAATTACAAGGAGAGAGTCCAGCAGAGGGCTACGAAGATGCTCAGGGGACTGGAGCACCTCTGTTATGAGGAAAGGCTGTGAGACCTGGGTCTGTGTAGCCTGGAGAAGACTGAGAGGGGATCTCATCAATCCTTATAAATATCTAAAGGGTGGGTGTCAGGAGGATTTGGCCAGACTCTTCAGTGGTGCCCAGTGACAGCACAAGGGGCCAGAGGCACAAACTGGAACACAGGAAATTCCATCTGAACATGAGGAAAAACTTCTTTACTTTGAAGGTGATGGAGGACTGGAACAGGCTGCCCAGAGAGGCTGTGGAATCTCCTTCTCTGGAGATATTCAAAACCCACCTGGATGCGTTCCTGTGCAACCAGCTCTAGGTGAACCTGCTCTGGCAGTGGGGTTGGACTAGACAATCTCTGAAGGTCCCTTCCAACCCCGACTACTCTGTGATTCTGTGATTCTCCCCAAACCCCAGCTACAGTACCTGATTTCTGGAAGAGAAGATTATTGTACTAATCCAGACCTGATTTCTTTGCAATAAATATGAATTCCACAGTCCATGTGCCTGCCCAGAGCTCAATGAAAGGTCCAGGCGCAGCCCAGCAGTGACAGCAGCTTGCAAGAACGGACCCTGGTTTCTCTTGCAAGTCATTCTCCTCTCATCATTTAAACTAATGAATAAAGGAAGTATAGAGAAGAAGAAAAAATGAAAACCCAAACCTTACTACTAATTAGCACAAATATAAAAGGAAACAAGATTTGCTAACTGTGCATTTCTGAATTCAATCAAGGATGAGAAAAATCATTACTTCAAGAAGTAGACTTTAAGTACATTTATGTGTGCACCGTTTTTTTTTTTTTGAAAGGTCAATTAAATGTCAAAAGAGTAACTAAAAAATAAGAAATTATTTAACATTCAGCAGTTACAGCTTGCCTGTTGGTATACATTACGTCTAATTATGTACATCACAATCATTTCAGAAAAGAAATTCATAAAACATTTATAAAATATCTTCAGCACATTAGTCATGACTAGATTTAAAAAAATACTTTCAGAAATGCGATGAAATGGAAATTGACTCTACTTATTTAAAGTGTTTTGATTTAAAGGAATAAAGTGTCAGCAGACAAAATATCTGCAAAATCCCTGGAATACATATTGTACCTTGTAAGATATTACCATGAATGAATAAAACAGTCCACCACACATTTATGAGATTTTTTTCATCCTTGATTGGCTGTATCGGCTATTAAAGTATTTTAAAAACAGTAAATGCATTCCTGTGAAATCTGCTTTATAAAAAGAAAAATGCATATTTTGAAAACTGTGATGCAGCTTCTGACAAGCTGGCAGTAAATGCCACTGAGGAAATCAGGGACCACCAGACGTTTGGTGTAGACTAGTCGATAATACTGTCGGTATTCCAAAACGGGCATCTCCCATGTTTTCCTACTTGGAAATATCGCATGAATCATAGACAAAAAGATAATCTTATATTTTGTAAGTCATTCTTTTCAAAGTGAACACTGTGTACAAAACATATTACTAAGGTCCAGGCTCTCATATCCTCATTCTCACCAGCTATCTTCTTTTTGGTCAGTCATGCAGCAAGGTGACATTAAAACAAGAGAAAGGATATTGAAACCTTGCCCCAGAGGAATGAAATCAGCGCAGCAGCAAGACAGCCTTCAAATGGGCTAGTAGGGAGCTAATAAGAAAGTAGATACTTGTCAGTCAGCAAGATGAGTCACACCTGTGTTCATTTTACTAATTGTAATATAGTATTCCGGGATTTTTCAGAAGACTGATTTTTCCTTTCTAGCCCATGAGAAAATAATTTATTCACCTTTTTGGTTTTGTGCTTCTGGAAGTAATCTAGCCTTACCCTGGAGAAAAACCTTTATTATTTTATAGAAAACCACAGGCGACAAATTGCCTTTAGGTTGTCAACAGGTGGACTCTTGAACCTCCAAACCACTATCAGCTTCTGCAAGATGGCCAAGAGTACATTGGTCCCCCAGCAGCCTCTGAATTCCGCAGGATTATGACCAGCGGCTCTATGAATTCATCCAACCATTGCAGAAGGGTCATCCACAGGTCCCCTGGACTTGCTGGAGCAATCATTCCTAATTCCCTGGAGCACAATATTAATTACAATGGAGGATCTATTTCTGACTGACCATCCCACCACCACCAATTTGAGTTGCTGTACACATGCAAAGTTTTTGATTTCTCACATTTCATTGTTCCACCATCCCTTGACTTCTTTGTTCACATCAGATCTATTTCACTGCTCTTTTTAATTCCTCTCTCTCTTCTTTCTCTAGTCCTTCATGCTTCCACAATCTGTTTCCATGGCCCTTTTCATACAAAAGCTTCTACTTCTTTATGACTTCATCCCTCACAAAAATATAGACAACAATACGCAAAAAAGACAAAACTTGATCATTGAGCACATCTATGTATGCTTTCACACTTCTTCCTCACTTGTTTTCATCTTAGAAGGACTATTACATTGTTTTTATATCATCACTCTGGGAAGGTCAAAGCGCAGAACCATGTTATTTTCATAGAGGTATTGAAGTTGTCTGTGGGCACTACAAAAGCAACAAAGATAACTCCTGTTGGTGTGACACCCTTACACCTGAGGGAAGATGTTTCCTAGGAATTTAGCGCTAGCTGTGTAATCCTTCTATGCAAAAGCTTCCCCTTGTTCACTTGATATTAGAGAAACAGAGCAGTGTAAAGCAGTCAAAGCCTGAACCAAGAATCTGGAATACCCGGGGAACCATTCCTCGGTGAAAGGAGTGACAATAGTGCCTTCATTATGAATTTATAATTTTATAATTTTAATTTTTATGGATACAGTTGAAGTCTGTATTCTTCCATATCTTCATTCTTCCGTATCTACATTCATGATCATCAGTACTGAAATGAATTATTTTGTTAGCCTGCACACCAGTCAAATACACGTGAATAAGTCACACATGCAGGTTTGGTAGTACTGGGTGCCTGTAGCTTTGAGTTTCCAAAGTATTACTGACATTTTTCTATCTTATTGATCATAGCAACAAAGGAAGCTATTTAGGGTTTACTCTCAGTGAAGCCTTTAATTTTTTTGGTTTTGGGGTTTTTTTTTGCTTGATTAAAAGAAGGCTTGCTATGAAACTTCTGTATGAATTTTAAAGGTTTCAAGTCGAGAAATGATGAAAATAATTATTCTAGTAGAGTACATTAGTGAACAGGTATGCCCACAGTGGACCAATAACTTGCATACAAGCTAGTGAAATTGAGACTATATTGATTGCATTTTAATTGAGACAAAAGAGAAGGCCTTTGAAGAATGCAGAGTCTAGCATCTTTATATTGATGGATTTACTGGTGCATCTAAATGTAAGAGCAATTAACTGTTAAGTTAAATTTATTGAGTTTTAAGCTGTTTGGTAGCCAAGGAGAAAATTTTACATTCGTTTCACCAATGAGAAGTAAATTTCCAAGGTACCTGAGAGCTTCCCACACCAGCAAGCAGGCAAGAGGGGTACAGAAGCCATTGACTGGCTTTTTCCCACCTGCACTTTTCCAGTGATCAACTATGTTAGCTTCACAGCAACTTTGCCATATTTTGACCTTCAGAATGGTACTACATACACCAAAATCAGAATTAACTGATTTTGCCATAAAATAAAAACCTAGCTAAAGAATAAACCAAGTAAGAGTCTCTAAAGACTTTCCATTGCTGAGCCACTTAGAAGTCACTCCTGGTCATCGCATTTTCCTTCATAGCCTGAGTCAGGTTCTACTCTGATGCATTACTAGGGTCAGTGTTTAAAGTTCCTTTTTTCAGATACTATGTGCAATGAAGATGGAATTAATAAATGGGGTATTTAATGTCAAAACATCACCAACAAGACACCATTGGCACAACTTCCACAACTGCAAATATACACTGAATTTGTCAAAGCGTTAAGTTTTCTAACCCCGAGACATACAGCATCAGTGCAGTTATGTGAAGCAGACAAACTCAGTCCTCCAAATCATCACATAAACAGGATTCTACACACACCTGTTAGTTATACTAGCATAAAAGTTATCCCAATTTTAAAAGTCTTAATTAAAGCTTTTATAAAGCCTCTCAAACTTTCACTGAAGTTTTCAGATACAGTGTGACATCAGGCTTCCCAGATATAAAGGCCAACTTCCTATATATTCTATATTTTTGCATACAGTAAATATTTAGAGTTTAAAATGCAGAAAACAAGTGTTTCCTTGTGTCTTTTCCTACTCAGCCGTAAGAGAAGCTATAACTATTTGAATGCAAAGTGGACTCTTACTATGGAAACTCAAAAGAAAAGTAGAAGGAAGACAAAGACAACATGCAATTAGGTGTCTTGCTGTAGAAAAAGGCCAAATAAAATGCATGATGAAAACAGCTTTCAAAGATGGGCAAAACCTGAAAGCATTTGTCCAAATTTCTTGAAGAAAATGGCCCAGTGCTGGCATATTTTATCTGTATGAATAAGAAACTCTACATGCCTAGATAAGGATGTTATCAAAGTAGATAGCTAATATAACTCTAAGTGAGAACAGACACTAACAAAAAGTAAAAGCAAAATACTGATGAATGTGCCATTTATATAATGTACAAAAACATTCATGTACTTCAAGAGAATGAAAACTGGTATTTAAAAAAAACAAAACAAAACAAAACGGTGTCTGCTATTGTCTACTAACAGTTTCATTAAACTGAATTATTCCTAAGGACAGTAATTCCTAAAATAAAAGTTATTTGTATGTTTCTAATCAAGACTTCTCCCCAGTGCAAAAGAAAGGAAACATCTGATGACTTTTAGAAAGAAGAACATCTCAACAAACAAAACAGCCAGCAATTAAGAGGCTGAGGAAGGAAGAAAGGAAACATCATCAGAAATTGCATATCCCTCATCACGGAATTTCTTTAGAATTACAAAACATAAAAAATAAAAAAAAATCTCAGGTGTAAATACATCTCTGCAGCTAAATAAAGAACACTTACTTGACAGCTCACTCACAAAGGTGAAGGGACACTAAAAATTCCGTGACATTTATTGATACACTGGTTCTTATTTTAGTGTGAGGTATATCTTAAAAAATCTGCAATAAAATGGACTTTTTAAGTGCACTTGGTGTTCTGCAGTTTTCCTCAGTATATCATCATACACCTACTGATCAGCAAGTGCCTGCTCTGGAACATCAGTATGGCTTTTAAGTTTCTTCTGATATAAACCCACCTTTTTATCTATGTTTTGAAACATCCGCACCAAGTCCATTTGCTCCTTCTTCCTAAGGCAATCTCAAGATCCAATGAGCCCAAGGTTCTTTCTGTTCTTTAGACTGATAAAAATCACTCTCTGTCCCAGGCTTTAATGTGCAGAGTTCTTCCACATGCATACAGAGTATTTTTTGCTTTTAGGAAATTCACTGCTGTCCTTAAAGACGGAAACATAAAAAATAACGTATTAAAGAAAAGTAATGCATTTCAAGTGGAGGCAATAGGTTTACTACTTCATTTCTTCAGCTGTTGACTCCAAGATGCTCTGTATTAGAAACAGCTGGGAGCTGTTCCTTCCAAGCCCTGAAAATGGTGCAAGATTGCAATAACTATTGTTACTTTAGTGTTTTTACTCCTCATGATCAAAGATAATCTTATCTAGTCATTAGTTTTGGAAAATATTATTGTAACTGAAAACACTATATGCAGAAGTTTACTTTTGCATGTTTTGGGTACACAGTGCTCTTTACCTAAGGAACTTCACAGCTCGGCAGCTGTAGTGACTTGCCAGCTAACAGTCATAATACTATCCAACCACTTTGCAACAATATTACACACATGGGTAAAGAGCTGGATGTAATACGTCTTCAGACAATGCATGATTCGACAAATCTGTCTATTGTATTTTCAAAACATTTTAAAAAAAAAAAACTTATACCCTCACATGTATTTTTAAATCAACAACCACTTTTTTTCCAGTATGGCTTGGGCTTAAGCAGTTAACCATTCTAAGCATTCGCCTTCCTGTACTTCAGGCTCCCAGCGACGTGACCAGTTACGTTGCGTTGTCTCTGTTCCCTGACTGAGTGGATATCATTATATTTGTACGGCGGACAGCTTAAAGCAACACCTTGCTCGTGCGCATATATTACTTACAGCCTTCTGTTAAAGATTTTAACTTCTCCAAACAAGCCTAAGGTAACATGAAATTATAGTTATGTTTCCAGTCAAAGAATTCAGAATAAGAATGTCCAATTTCTGTGAGTATCTGCCATTTTCTGCCATTACCCCCATCTTCCTATTGCCACCATTTTCTGGTATTGCCATTATTATCCCCATTACAAATTTGCCACTATTTTGTAGGTAGTATTCTAATGTACTGATGCCACAGGCACATACACAGTTAATATGCTCAAATTGGGAGGGATGATGACCAATCATGCAAGCTCCTAAGCCATATGAAAAGGCATAAGCTGCTTACAAGAGGGTAAGAGCTAGACGGAACACTATAGCTCACAATTTAAGCAAGCAATTTCTGTTCTAGTGTTGATTCTGCTACTTGAGCTTGGGCAATCACAGCTTCTATGTATACTGGTTTTCTTGCTGTGTCATGTGTTTTTGCTGGAGAAAACAGACAGGATTCCTTAATGATTTGCTGGATAACCAACAAAATTCACTCAGATATAACTGCAGTCCCAAGCGAGGAATTCATCTGAGATGTTTACTGTGCTGGACTGTGTCTCCAAATGAGTCATGCATGTCCCAAGACCCTGGTATCAGCCAGGAGGCAGGACTATTCTGTGCTATAATAATCAGTGATACAGCTACCTGCCAACACCATCAACTCCCAGGGGCATCAGAAATTTGGATTCCAAAACCAGGTCCCACATTCATTAAACAAGGCTCTGGTGCAGGTGATATTCTAGCCCCATGATATATTAAAGCAGCACAGCCAATTTAAAAAAAAAAAAAAAAAGCAAAAAGCTGCTAAATGTTGTCCTTTTCACTACTCTTAGATTGCCTGCTATTTGACTGACTTCTACTTCATTGTTTACAATTTCCAGTTGTTTATCAAATATATACAGTGCACCAATTTCAACCTGTGGATTGCTTATAAATGGCTGATTGTAACAACTTTGGTTTAAATAGATTTTATTCTCATGAATATTCAATCATCTGGTTTTTTCACATCACATTGTTTTCTTTCCCTGCCTGGGTGACATAATCATTTGAAATGGTTCTGCTTTCTTTCACATTCAATGCTCTTTTACTCATGAAACTTGGATATGTGCCCAAAAATGCATTTTCTTGAATAAATTTCCCTGCGTAAATATGTGTGCATGTGTGTGGGGAAACTCGTTAAAAAGCCCATATACACAGTCAAGCCCAGATTGTACTGGGAAGGCAAAAAAAATTGCTCCCTTGCAGCACACTGTGAAGTGATCTAAAAATGGAAGCTGCTGTGCTACTCAGTTAATGGAACAGGCTACACTATGATTCAAGACCTTCTTCTCATTCAGAAATGACTGTGGACTGACTTTGAGGATCTTCCTCCCCACTCCTACACATAGAAAGTGATTTACTTTGCATTCTCCATTACAAACATGTATGGATCCCACTTAAATCTGCTAAAACCTGAGATAATCACAATGGAAAGCACTGGGAGGTGGCTGGTTCAGAGCACATCATGTTATATACAAAGCCCAGACTGTTTTTCCCACTGGATCCCTTTACACTTATCTACATTAAATTTTGCCTACCATTTTATTGTCACCTGGTTCTTATAAAGTCCTTTTAAGAGTCCACGCTGCCTGCCCCTGCCACCCCTTACCACCCTGAATGACATGGTATCATCTGCGCACTTTGTCACTGTCTCTAACCAAGACACTCACTTGTTTATCTTTCAGCCAACTACTAATCCATGCTACAATCTCTCCTCTTGCCCCACTGATGCCTTAAAAGCCCTCGGAGAGAGTTTGCCTTTTGGAAACTTCAGTATGTTATTTTAGCAGACTTGATCATCCCACGGATATGCTTGCTGCTACCTTGAAAGGACTCCAAGAAGGCTTACAAAGGCACAATCTCTGCCACCAGAGCTGTGCTGAACTCCACCACCCCAGGGTTTGTCAAACTCTGCCCTTCACCAGAGCTGCTGCTGGTCTGTCCAGTACAGGAGTCAGAATGGCCAGCCTGCACTTCCCCACATTGCTCCCACCAAAACTTTATATTTTTTTTGGACTTTAGGGTTGCCATTCTCCTGTCTCTGGGTACCAGGGCTGTTCCAAAGGGGTCTGGATACCTGGGCTGTACTAACATCAAATCAGCTACTTCACCCTTAAGCTGTCTTTGAACTTGCATGTGAATATTACCCAATCTTGATGACTTTTTGAGGTTCCTTACATCTACTTGTACCACAGCTTCTTCTGCAGTCAGTGTATTTTCAAAGACATCCTATGCCGAGCCTTCTCCTCCTCTGTTAGAGCATTCCAGGGTGCAAACCTCCCCAGTTTCTTCCACAATGAACATCAATGCCTAAAATTCATGTCGCTTCTTTGAAGTGGCCTTGTCCTCTCCGAGTGCTGCTTTTATAATCCAGCTGTCATGGTACATCCCTCTGGTAGGTTTCTTTTCCAAATATGCTGGAAAAGCTATTTTGTCCTTGTTTTGTTCCTTTAGCTTGTTTTTTTTTTTTCACTCCTCTTTTGGCTTGCTGAATAATATTTTATATTTAAGCTGCCAGAATTTATGATATTTACTCTTTCCTATTTATCTTATTTATATTTGTATTTATTTTATTCCTCTTTATCCTATTTCATGGTTGTCAGGCACAACCGTTTATGGAGTCCTTGTCAGTCATCGTAACGATAATAAATATTAGAGTCTGCGATAAACCGTGCTATATGAAATCATCTTCCTGACCAGTCTTTCAGAATGAGAATTGCATCCTCTTTGCAGTTATTGTCATCATCTCAGATAATCACCGTAAGGAGCATCCCTAAGCTTTTTCTTTGTTTCTGCCAACAGAAATATTTTCATATCTCTGTCTAGTCTTTCCTCCTACTCAGTCATGGGAGAAGAATTTGCCACCCTGCAGATTATTCTAGGTAGCCTCACAGAGGGGAGGGGGAGCTAAGAAAGGTGAGTCAGCAGTTTCTCTACATTTCTATGAATTGGCAGTTATATATACATAGAAGAAAGAATTTAAGAATACTTACTTACAATACTTGGAAGTAAGAATATTTACTTACAATACTTGGAAGACCCTGATACTACTTATCTTTCTGCTGGCAAAGTCTGCAGAGATGAAGATGGCATTTCTTTGAAGCTGCCATAGTCTTCGCACTGTTACATTTGTAGACCCCACTGTGACTCCTGATCATTCCTCTGGGAAACTACAGTAGAAACAATAGAGAAGCAATAAAAATACAGTGAGGAAAGACACCACCTCAAACCTAGTTGGTCACAGAGCAATACTTGCATGCAACAACTTTCAAAATAGAAGTCATCAGATTTGGCAAGAAGGTCAACGGAGAATAGTTAAATGTGGTCTATTCTACTAGGCTTTATTCAATAGGATAATCTTTTGTTACATTAGTATCTCCACTGGACTGGCCCAAAGAGCTTCAGATATCATCTGCACATTTAGAGGGCTGGAGCACCACTCCTGTGAGGAAAGGCTGAAAGAGTTGGGGTTGTTCAGCCTGGAGAAGAGAAGGCTCTGGGGAGATCTTATTGCGGCCTTCCAGTACCTGAAGGGGGCCTACAGGAGAGCTGGGGAAGGACTTTTTACTGGGGCATGTAGTGATAGGATGAGGGAGAATGGCCTTGAACTGGAAGTGGGCAGGTTTAGATTAAACATTAGGAAGCAATTTTTCACTTTGAGGGTGGTAAGGCACTGGAACCGGATGCCCAGAGATGTTGCTGAGGTCCCATCCCTGGAGGTGTTCAAGGCCGGGCTGGATGGGGCTTTGAGCAACCTGGTCTAGTGGGAGGTGTCCCTGCCCATGGCAGGGGGGTTGGAACTCGATGATTTTCAAGGTCGCTTCCAACCTAAACCATTCTATGATTCTACGATTCACAAAAAGATGAGCATGCACATCCTGGATCCTTGCATTTGCTCCAGGAATATATACAGTACTTACAAATAAAGCTGTGATACATACTCAGGATGGAAATTCGGTTGTGATTGGCAGTTCATGCATGCTTGGCATGCAGCAAAAGTGCTTCAAATACCTTATAAACACAATTCACACTTTGATAGTTGAGAGGTTTTGTGCAAATTATTTTTAGCACCATAGGGAAAATGTTTATTTCCTTAATTGTCACAGAAAATAAAGATTTTGGAGTATAAATATAAGTGGTTGCACTACAAAGAAACATCCATGGAATATAAAGTCTTGAGTGAGTCTTGACAATAAGCTTCTGATTTATTTTCTTCTACTCTAATTAAGATCATATCTAATAGCATAATTATGTGTCACAAATAGCCTAGCCACCTTTTTAAACAATGAAGCAGCTTCAATATTTCTGTAAGAAATAAAACCAACTGCTACTGACTTATTTTTACAAAGTTCATGTTTTCAAGATTTGATGTAAATTTGTGTTAAACATCATTTTGAAATGACTTCTAGATTTTAAGGAAGCAATCTATTCATATACTTTCATTCATGTTATAGAATTTTAGTAAGTGTGTAGCTTATTCACTGACTGTGGGACTTGTCTTTAGTGACTCCAGTTGCAATAAATATCCACCATCCTTAATTAGATTTAATTGGAGTTTTCAAGATAACCAGTCACTGTTGTTCTGCGCTATTACTTTGACCAAAAAGGACACACTTCTACACCCTACTTTGTTTTTGTTGATATACTAATATGTTTCAGCATTTCTATTCTAACCTAGAATCATGACCTCTATTTTATAATGATGTCTCTCAAAAAGATATTGACCTTTGATGACCTTATCAAAGATATCTGTATAACTAAATTCTAAAGACCTGACTGCTCTGAAAAAGGACAGTAATTTCAAAACAGGAAAAACCACTGGCCAGTTACACATTTATCTTAAATAAATACATAAAGGCGAACTTGGTCCTGCCATTTCCTAATGGAGAGCTCTCTGGAATGCAAAGCAAAGCTCCAGGAAATGAAAGAGTTACACAATATGAAATTGTGCTTATTTAGCTTGACCTTTCTCAAAACTAGCTATACATACAGACAGACTTTGGTAGCATTCTTCCTCTTCTCTGTAGTCTATGAAATTTCCTCTATTCCTAAACCTCTGAGCAGCTTTGTCAACATCTTCCCTTTCCACCAGTGAACTCCCCAGTCTTGAAAACGCTGCAGTAGAGCTCTCCAGTGTGTCTTACCCACCCAAATCCAGGTCACTTATGCTCTGTGGCAAGACGCCATAGTGGCACAGATAGCCATGTATAAGTATCTGATTCCTACCAACACAAGCTAGCAGAAGCATGGCAATTGCTTTAACTAGATCACCAAACTTTTGGTATATTCAGGATTCACCAACTTCAGCAGCAGTGCAACTCTCAGCAAATTCAAGCCATTTATGTAAAGTATCAAGAGAGGTTACAAAGCCTGATTATGTCTACCAGAGGTATGAAAACCTGGTTTTCTCATGCTTTAAAAATAAACAATGCAAAATAAATGTATTTTCCCCATACTAAGAAAATATTTTCTTGTATGAAAAAGAGTAAAAGCACGAGTTTCTTTCCATATGACTGTTTCTAGAAACGTTCCAGGATACATCTGAGGCATATTTGGAAATGCACTAGCTATACGTTTATGTAGTCACACCATGAAGGGTTCAATATAGTCAGCTTTAGCATTGCATATAACAGCAACTGGCATGATGTCACCACTCTGTTGGTTAAAACATTACTGGAAAGGGCTGTTCTTATTCATTGGCAAATGTGTCCTTTACTGATAATGCTTTTTAACTCCCACATTTGTATAGTATCTTGTGATTTTGTGGTAACTATGGCAACTATTCATTTTTGTTCTGAATAAAAGTGTGTTGTAAAACCATGCAACTTGCTGGCATATAAATTAAGGCTGCCTGCTGGAATTAGGATGCCAGAGTTCAGTTTTCCCACTTAGCTTTAAATTGACATGTTCACTGTTGATGAAGAAAGTGCCCATCTCCGCTAAGGAAAAAAAAACCAAGATTTGTCCTGAGTAGGTAGAAAAGGTCATTCAGTTCAGTGCACAAAACACAGGTGTTGATGACTACCGACCGAAGATTGAGTCAGTCAGGCTGAGCTCAGAAAATATTGGAATCACCTTTTAAAAACCAATGACATCAATACCAGCCAAGAGGAAAAAAAAGAGAAAAATAAAATAAATTAAAAAAAAAAAAGGATGAGAGGTGAAACTACAGCTGAAACTTGCCTGCCTCCTAGAGAGAGCAGACTAACTCCTAGGTGTGAGAACTCATTTTGGCAGTGCCGGCATAGGCTGCGATCTGCAGAATCATTGACGCAACACCCTAGAGCTCCTTGCTACTGACTGCCCTGCTGCCATTCTCCAGGCCAGTGTCACCTTGTCCCTTACAAAACACCTGTTAGTACCTAATTCCTCCTAAAATAATGTCCCCAAACTTTTACTACTATGTTTTCAGCACCATATAATTCAATGAATTAAAGCATCTCACCAATATGTTTTTCCCTTCCTAACTCACTCTCATCTGTTTCTTCTCTTTTACTTCTTTAGAAAAGTAGGAGATTTTCATTCAAGTCAGTGAATGCTAGAAGGTACAATTATACTTCTGTCTGTACTGTGGCAGCTGCCTGCATTTCCAGTGTACCTGAAATTTCAAATACATCCCCTGTTACTTGGGCCCTGTTCTGGTCTCTCATCAGTACAAGACAGAATCATAGAGTAATTCAGGTTGGAAGGGATCGCAGGAGGTCCTCTAGCCTAACCTGCCATTCAGGCGGCAGAGTGAAAACTGATTTCAGACCAGGTTGCTCAATCCAATTTCAGCAGAATTCAACCTGAGATGTGTGGGTACAGATGAAAGAAGAAACAGCCTGCAGCAAAAGTAATAATTTGATAATTTGATGAAGGGCATTGCAAACAAAGGTTAACAAAATAGTCGTATTTCTTTTTAATCCAAACAGTAGTTTATCTTGAAATATTATCTCCAGAATTACTTTCAGAATTCCCTATCCAACCTCAGTACCAAGTTTCATGGCATTACTTCTCCAGACAAATTTTATGCAAAATGAAACCTGGAAGATTTATGCCCTTTGATCTTTGCAAGCCATTATTACACCATTATCTTCCAAAGCATTAATTAATAATAGATGCTTCATTCATCATGAAGCTAAGCTAAGCATATTTTTTCACATCCTCCCAGCTCTAGGATCCCAATTCTATTAAAAAAGCTTAGCACTAGCACATCATCATTTCCAGATGCTTAAGTCTCTTAACTACAGAATTGATGCAGCAGCATGTGTTAGTATTATTAATTTTTAAGATTAAGCTAAAACAAGTATCTGTGTTTGCTTTCCTTTTCCCATCTATGAGACTACTTTACATTAGGTCTTTATTTCAGAAAAAAAACCAAGTATTGATGTTTTAAGTAAATTATTTCAAGACAGCTAGACAAAGCATTAGATCTCACAAATACTAGCAGCAGTTTCCACTCTGCTACATCACCATGATGTCAGGTTGAGGCTCCAGAAGACTGAAATAATTATTTTCTGAATTTTAGATATATATAATTTTTCGGTGGAGATGCATTTATAACAGGCCAATGAAAGGTAAATAACACACGTGAATTTTAGGAAGACCAGTGTTGGATTAAAGCCAGTTTTGACAGATTTGCCTATCTATGCATCACGGTCTCAGGGAGAGCTCTGATTTGAATAGGTTTTCTTCAGAGATCACTGCTCGAGTGATTCTGTCTTAAATCTGACAAAGCTTAATGGAAATAATATCAAATCAAAAGTAGCATCCCTTGCTCCTATTCATAGGAAAATGCCAAAGCAAGGAGAATTTTGCCCACTGAGCATCTAGGTGAAATAGGAGCTAAAAACTCTTTCCTGCTTCCCTTCAGTGGGGCACAGCAACTGATAAAGTGTAGTTTCCAGTCACAGGAATTCATCACAACAGGAAAAGTAAAGGCAGGAGAGGAAGCATGGAGAAATTTCAGAAAAGCATAGGGGTCCTGTGCACAGGATCCTATTCCCAATGGCCAAAATGCCATTGACACCTGTCTCCCCATGGGAAAAGCTTCTCCATGAATGTGTGTATGTCTACAAATGTAACTTCAACTCCTTATCATTTTGTTTTTGAGAAGGAGCCAGCCAGTGAACAGCCTCAGTGACAGCTGAAGACTGGGATTAATAGTCGAGTCCTGTATTCCTACCTTTGGCTGCAGACTAAGAGGAGTGCTCCAATCTACCAGATTCCTCTGTGGAGTAAAAGAAGCAATGTTTCACATCAAAAGTATGAGCTTCCCCTCCTGGAAATGGCAAAAGTCCCCCTCCGTCATGTATTTTTCCAGATTCAAATTGCCCACTGGAATTTATGCTGATGCATAATTTATGCAAAGTATAGGGTTATTTTAGAGGTTTATGTCAGTGCTCTGAATACCTTTCGTATCACCTCAACATACCACGCAGGCCATGCTAAATCATAATATCAGTTATTTCCTTTGTTCAACAAAGTGAGTAAAGAGAAACAGGAGCCAAATGTGACAGTTATCGGTATCATTAGTCAAGATACAGCAACATTACCAGCAGTGTGGCTTTTAAATTTGGAGAACTAAGATCTATAAGATGTCATCTTAACTGCAGTAGAGGAAAGCATGATCCAAACCCCAAAACCAAGTACAGAGAGACAAGACAAATGAAGGGAAAGTCTGGTTAATAGCTGGCACAGGGAGGAGTCCCTAGAAGACAGGATTAAGCAGGCTTTGAAAATCTTTCTAGGATTCACAGCTGAAAACTGCAAGAACACATTGAATCAATTAGACACACAATTAATTTAGTTTTCTAATTTTATCCACTTACGACATTGGATTTCCATACTTTAGTCAATACATTTCCTTCTGAATCTCAATTTCTTTGCTGAACATGACTCTACAGGAGAGGAAATAGAGCAAGCACCTTTGGACTTTCAGGATTGCAATCTCAATTTACACTAAGATTCCCGTTAATGTAAGCGAAGATAAGATGAAAAACAGCCTTCAGCACATTTCAACAACTACCAGTAGGACTTAGAATTTACGGGGAGAGGAGCTGAAGCTAAAACATGATTTAACCAGAAAAGAAAAGCCCAAACCGCAAAATCTATTATTGACTCATGTCTCAGTAAAAAATGCTCCAAGATCTTCTGCATCAATATGGGATTGGATCAGTCATTTTATTATTCTGAACACAGTAAAGATCTATAGGTCAGGAATAAGAATGTTTGCTTTATATTTTCTTGAGAGGTGAAACTTCTTAACTGAATCTTACACTTAATCATTTCCAAATCCCAGGCTATATCTGCTGATCCCTGTTTCGATTTAAAATAAAATTCATTTTCTGGTTTGCTGCATGACTTTTATTTCAGATTTGACTTAGAGATTTATGAACGGGATATAGCTTTTCTTGCTGAACACTTGAACAATCTTGGTCCCCGTGGTGATTTCCACATTGCCGCAAGTGGGAAGAAACACTCACTACTGTAAAATGATATGACATCCCTACTTCAGAAGCCAAAACAAATTTTTGAAGGCTGAAGCGTTCAGTTGCAGGAGGGATGGAAACCCAAGGGGATTTAGCCCTTGCACTATTCTGAAAAGTCAATGCCAGTTTTCAATTCATTGCTTCTTAATTAAGAAACAGAGAGAATCTAGGTACACAATGAATCATCGTCAGTATGGAAATGGGGGGACAGGGAGGTTAGTGATTGAACTCAGTTTCCCCTGTAGCCACTAACACTCAAGTTTGACTCTGACTCCCAGTAAAACAATTTCTCCTGAAGACAACTGCACTGCACAATTTACCATGGAGGGCACTATTTATAGCAAATGGACCATAGGGTTCTGAAGACAGAGTTGAATACAGCACAGCACACCAGCATGACCCCTTGCAGCCGGGGGGGTACAGCAACCTGTACCCAAGTACAGGTTGAGGGTTGAGGTACAAAATGGTCTGGAGCAAAGGCAAAATTCAAAACTGCAGTGCTGAGAACCCCCCTTTGGTTGCTTGCTTAACCCTCGGGGGGTTGCTTAATGCCTAGAAACACTGTTTTTTACAGAGCCAAATTTATTCAGTGTCCAGCTCACTGAACACTAGTGGGATAAACACACTCGGTGCACCCCACGGGCCTGTTTTCTTTAATGTCCATACCAAGATTCCCATGGGAGCACACCACAGCTCCATCCCTGCTAACGTACTTGAGTCTCCTTCCAGAGGAAAACCTCCACAAAAAAAAATGTATATCCATTTAATACACATTGAACTGTAGAAGCTATGCAGGCATTTGCAGTATAACAAATGCCAATGACTTTGACACCAAATGGGATTTGGTGCCTATATCATGAGGACAGTGGGGTAATGAGTGGGGTTTTTGTTTGTTTTTGTGTTTTGATATTCAGTGCCTGAAATCACTATGGGAGCTCGGTGACTCAGTTCTCTTTAAAACAACCCGCTAAGAACCTATCCAAACATTCAGACACCTCAATGCTATCAGAGATCTTACCCTTGTGCACTCATATTTTTAGCTTTGGACTCAGACATCTAGAAAAGTGACAGAAGGAACAAATTAACTGAGAACTGAAAATTATTCCATACGAATCCATTTGAGGAAGAACCATCAAATAGAGAATACAAAATTGTGGGATTCAGATCAAAATTTAGCTGGAAAATACACAACTTTCAGAATACCAGGCAGCTCAAAACAGTGAAATCAATGTTCAAAGTAAAAAAAAAAACCAAACAAACAAAAAAAAAAAGATGAAATTCATAGTAAACGAATGACTAAACTACACCTTCACAGATGAACCACTTGAAGGCTACGTATCTTGGAGATAGGCGTACATTAGTTTTCAGATATTGTACTTTACATGAAAATAAAATGGGACATTAATCACTAATTCACTGATGAATATAACATGCTCAAATTTTAATGAGCCAGCTGAAAATTTTACCTCCTTTACAGTTCTGCTTTGCAAAGTGCTTCCCAAATAATTAATTTCAAGCAACTTACTTTTTATTCTACCAGTATCTCCCTGACTATCTAGCACTGCTCATATACTCAATTTCCAAAGCATTTCACTTCAGAATGAGATGAACAGAAGCGTGACTCGTGTACACCTAGGAGCACTCAACCATTTGGCACTTCCTTCATCACAAAGCACAATCACTGTACTGGAGACCTCTCTTGTATTATTTCACCTGTTTTACAGTATAGCAAATTCTTTTTTTCCCACAAAATAAAAGTAACAGAACATAATAGAAAGTATCATTTATTCCGTGTTTTACATCTTCAAATATTCTACAAGCATGAATCTTCACAAAATCCTTTACAGTTAGAAAGTACGTACTTCCAGCACTTGATTTAAAATTGAAGCAAATAGCCCCATCAATCTTAGATACAGGTATGCCTCCACAACTTTTAAAGTATTTGCTTCACTTTGTATGTGTGGAAAGAATACTATATTAACCTCTTTTTACTGCAAAGTACTGAAACATGAGGTTTTGAATTCAACACGTTTTAGATTAGGAAACAAGTTGGTCTGGGGCCCCTGTTTAAAATGGAGATAAAATGGCCAGTCCAGAAGACAGTCCACATCTTCGGTTAACTGAGTTGTATTCTGTAAGTGTTATCATCCTCTGTTGATTTTAGCAGTAACCTGTGGTAACTAGAGTACTCAGGTTAAGTGTTCAAGATCATAGCGAATGAATCAAAGCCTATGGTGGCATACCAGAACATGTTTGTCAGAAGAGGAAAAGATGGTTCAGCGTCTTTCAAGACCTAGCATAGCCCACTCCACCTCCAAAGATGGACTTTACAAAAGCATCACAGAAAGTGGTAATTTATATCTCTTTTGAAAACCTCTCCCAGCATGACTGAATTATTGACTAAAGCACACAGAGCAAAAGACTGTTGCAGCCAGGATCGGACTGCTGAGCAGCCTTGCCCTCACAGCTGGCCTATCCCTCAGACAGCAAACAAATGTTAATCCAGGACACTCAACATTAAGGAACTCCTTTCACATACCATCCTGCTTTGTAAAGACTTCTGACTTCTGTTCAGTATATTTTTGAACACGGAAATGGAAATAACAATGAATATTCAACCCATACATAAGTAATTACCATGTGATGCATATAGGTACCCGTATCTGCATGGGTTAGATGAAAATATTCTGATATTTCTCTCCCTTGCTATGACTGCCCCTCATTCAAAAAGTTTTAGGATAAGTTACAGTAATGAACAGGGTAGGCCCAATAAAGACTGATACAAAAATGTCATAAATAACTTGATCAAAGAGAGACATGTATCTAACAGATTATATAAAATACAACAGGGCCAATCTTTCTAGCACATAAGTAAAGAAAATCTCAGGAAACAGACCAGCCAGAGAGGATCAGACACTGTTTGCAATTACATGGATATAAATCTGAGATAAGTGCCACTGACAGCAGTTTCAAACACACGTTTTAATTGAGACCAAAATCTGGCCAGCGTCTAAACTTTTGGTAGATCTGATATTCTGTCTGCACCATAATTCCAGGCAATTTGAATGAATAGCTGTTTCAGGCAGGCATTCATCTCAGTCTGACCGTACGTAAAAAGTCTCGACAACATAAGAATGTGTCACATGCAAGCCATGTTAAGTTCTATGAAGCCAAAATTTGAGGTCAGGTAAAAGCCATAAAATTATACCAGGAAAAACAAAATGAATGAAAATGCTGTAATAATGGTCATCAAAACTGTACCAACCCCAAGACTTTTTATCACTGTAAGAAAATGCTCTCTTACTTGAAGGGGCTGATCAGTAGAGAAGTGTAGGACAGCAGTGATTATCCCAAGCCTTAGTTTGCAGCCCCTAGCTACGTATGGCTGAAGAAAACAGAACTGAAGATGAATTTTTAAAGATTATCACCAAAGGCACCTTGTAAATAGAAAGAAAGTGCAAACTCTACAGAAGCTGTAATTCTGCTGCTAATGCTGTGGTTCCTGAGGTGACCTCATTACTTTTCTCTTATACTGTATAAAACTATTAAGCATCATCAAAGACATTTGTACCTAAGTGGTG
Organism: Anarhynchus alexandrinus; assembly: GCA_008711295.1. Classification (NCBI taxonomy): domain Eukaryota; kingdom Metazoa; phylum Chordata; class Aves; order Charadriiformes; family Charadriidae; genus Anarhynchus; species Anarhynchus alexandrinus. The sequence continues at coordinate 1,103,235 of VUYV01000245.1, forward strand.
TGGTTTGGTTTGTTCTTTTTTTTTTAATAACGAGAACAAAGCTCATACAAAAACATTTCCCAAGGACAGGATAGAGATGTATAGTCCTATTTACAGCCATACTTTGAGTAGATTGTGTTATATAACGCTCAGTGTGTCTCTTAAGGAAAAGATTTTGAGAGACTCTGAAGACAAAACACAAAACCAAACCAGGATCCAAGAACCAGATAGCATCTGCCCTCAGCAATGTTCGTGGGGCAGTCAGATAGCAGGCAGAGTTCCCCAGATGCCATTTGCCTTTCAGTGGTATTGCAGGTCCTACTACTACAATGCTGGACAAGTTTGTCTGAAAGATTATGAACAGCTCACTCAATGACTTTTCTGCATATTATCAGATAATACAAGTAAATGAACATCGAGCTTAAGAGATTTTTAGGTCCCAGTAGCACAAATGCAAAGCCCAGCACACCTGAACACTTCATTCAGGGACTGTCCCTTTTCTTACAGGTTTGTACTAGGCCTGGCACAAAGAGGACCCGTGGCTCCCATGTGCTCTTGGATCACAAAACAACTCCTCAGTAAAAACAAGGGCCACGCAACACACCCCCACCACACCGAGAGTGTGCTTCTTTTTTAACAGTAAGATTTCATATTTTATGGAGCTTTGTTTCTGGCTCCACTATAAAGGGTAAGCGGAGTTTTGTGCTTAAAACAGCAATTCCAGATCTTTGAAATGCATCAAGGCATTCTTTTATCTAGTTTTAAAGCACTTATGCTGAGTATCTCTGAATATAAAACGGATAGTCTGAGAATACAAAGCAGCTGTTACTTGGAATTAAGATCAGTCTGGAAATGGTTCCTTTAAGACCTTAACAAATTTCTGACATAATTTGTACTTATCTCAAAGGATCCAAATGCAAGGATTTCTCTTGCCCCTGGCATGTATCAAAACCAGCTCCAATGGAGTAGATTGGCACTTAAATAGGCAGGCTTCTGACCTAAGAAAAGAAAATTGGTTTAAAAATCACTAAGATATTGAACTGATGATCATCTCAACAATCATAGTGGTTACCAGCCACTTGTACTTTAGTTTTTGGTGCACAAAAGGTAAACCTGGGCTGAAATTACAGAAAATGTAAGTTCTCAGAAGTCAGAATTTGGGCTGCTCTCCGGTAAAAGAACATAGATACAACTGCTGGAACTGGAAAATTCTGAAGATTTGTTTCTAATACTGATTAATATCCTTTCAGTACAATACAATTGCCTTCACAGTTAAGATCCTTTTGGTTAAGAATCACTAAAATCATTTGAACCATTTACATTTTTAGTTTACCATGATTTTGCACAAGTGGTTTTTTTCACCCATCTGTCTCAGGGACTATTTACCAAAGATATTTATTATGTCTATATCCTAGTCCTCATTACTTCAGGACAGGATAGCTACTGTCCTGTTTCTTCCCACTGAGACTAATATGAGTTAAGGTTCATGCTGAAAAAGGGCCAACACTTTGCAAAGTTTCTTCTAAGGGGATAATTGTATTCCTCTGTCTACTGAGACCAAAGCTTTCAGTTGTGAAGAAGGGCAGCAAAAGGAATCATCAATCATAAATATTTCTTTGCTCAAGCTATTCTTTTTACCAGATCTAGTCCCCAGACATGGTAGGAAGCAAAGGGCAACAGGGGGTGCACAAGCATGCTGGGAAATGTACAAGAAGGAAGGTGAAACCCTTGATACATTCCAGCATCCTCACCTTTCTCTGATGAGGTTAAAAAGAAGCAAACACAGCTTAACTGCAGGGTTATGATGTTTGTTTTGTACAGCTCGTGAACAGCAGAAAACAGACAACAGAGTAAATTTCGGACAAATCTGTTCACCTGCAGATTATTAGATAAATCAATTCTTACCATTTTCCTTATTTTGCATTGATTAGTGCGATGTCCTTCATGTAAAACTCAAGATCAAGTGACAGGTGATTCCCAATAGGATTTTATTTTTTTTTTAATTGAATCTGCCTGTAAGAGGTCCACAAAAGACATGATTAATTCAGGAAACTACACAACAAGAGATACAGCACTTGTTTTTTCTGGTGAACAAAAAAAATACGAGACAAAAAAGGATACATCCACTATAACCACAGAGGATAGATTAGAACAGTCCCTATGGCCTCCTTCCCCACTTTCTTTGTCACTGAAAATAAACCGCTTTTATTTCTGCAGCAATCTCTCACTTACTACTTAGTGATTCAGAGGAAAAAAACACACAACAATTTCAATCAAGATACCTGTCTGAGATTTGTGGGCAGCAGAACAGCAGAGTTTGTACATATTACTGAGTCTCCGAGGTACTGATTCTCATACTGATTAATCCATAAAGTTTGCATTAATCAACATTTCTCTCTCCAGCTGTATGTTGGCACCAGCTAACACTGAAAAGCTACACTATAATTCAGGAAAGCTCTAATAAGCAACAGTTCACATGGAATTCACATGTGATGTCCTTACCCCAGCCAGCCAGCTGATTTCAAATTCTGCTTGCAGATATGTAAACCAAATTCTATGTCATGAGTGATGGGTAATTTCTTTTAACGATGGTCAGAAAAAAATTCTCCAAAAAAAGAGTTAATAAAATATTTCCTTTTCAAACATTTTCCTTGCAGCTTACTTCTAATTAGAGTGCATGTCCTGTTATGGAAAATGCACCAAAATAGTAGGTTGTGATCAGAAATAACCACTACTTTAGGGAGATACAGTCATCAGCTCTTCCTTGGATATTTAGGCTTCCCTTCTCTGCTGATTCGAGGGAAGACAGGGAGTGAGCTTATCCATTACTGTATCATAAAACAGAGGATCGCGCACTGCACCACCTAATGTCTGAATTTCCCTTAGTGACTCTCCCCCTCAATATATCCAACTTCTGCTTCTGATCAGTGTTTTCACCTTTCACTTCTGAGCAGTTGATCATGACTACATCCAACAGCTGCCTCACAGAGGCTGTTTATTTAACTTACTGCATTCAAAGCACGCAACACAGGAGACTCTTCCCCAGTTACAGTGATGGACAGGGTTCATGTTTAATGGATAGATAAACAAACAAAACTATCTTCCAGAATTTGGGGAATTTTTAAAAATGTGAAAAATAGGAAAATAAATGTTTCAGACCAAACCAAATATGTATCTTTACATCTGCCAAGCCAAAATGCCCCATCAGAAAAAAAAATAAAAATCAGATCAATAATGACTAGAAAGCTTGGAATGGGAAGAATAGGGGAGGAAGCATAGAAACAAAATTTTCAAAAACACTCTAACTATCCACTCAGGGCTTCAATAAGAACAGTGAGCTGCTCATTCTCCAACTCTGTCTGGTGGGGTTGATACACTTGCCCATACATAGATAACTAGTGCCCTTTCAGATGCTTTAGGGCTTTTAGCTTGGCCTTCTGTTGGCATGCAAGAATAGCGTGGGTATCCCATTGGTCTTGCGTCATATTTGCCAGTTGTGCACAGATGTCTTGGATACCCTGAGGCCACCTCAAATAGCCCTAGACAATTCCACGTAGACAATGAATTGCAGCCACTGTGTCAGATTCTGCAGCGTCACGGGCCAGTCTGATTCTATGCATGTGGCCTGTTTGCCAAGGTGACCCAAATGAGTCTAAACAATCTGCCCTTGGGAGCCAAGAATCGTGACCTGCTCAAACAGTTAATTGTTCTCTTAGTGACTGGAATAAATGAAATGGTTTTACTCCTTATGCTGAATCCTTTGACTGAAAACCATAAAAACTATTACACATTGCCATAGGCAAGCCTGAGTCTGTTTAAGTCTTCATAAGAGTCTTCAAATTCTCAAAATACAGCAATAAGGCTCAAGCACCTTCTTGCTCAATTTAAATATAAAGTCTTTTTCTAAAATCAGATTGTTTATTTTAACACATCTAGTGAGAAATAGCTTCAGAAAATCAATATTGATCCATGCTACAGAAGTTCACAATAGTTATAAATTAACAGTTTTATTAGGGAAGTGGAGTTGGATTTTAATGTATGAGGGTGCTGAGGAGGCTGTCAAATGGAAATGATAAAACTTTAATATCTCACTGGTGGAAAAACATAGTGCACTGTAAACTTACCAAAAAATAAGCTCTCTCAGTTACTAATTTTTGTAGTATGAAGCCTTTTCTTCCTAACACCATTAAAAAAAAAGAAAATAGAATAATGACCCAGCCCCCTGCTGGCACTTCTCTGTTGACACTAACCCAGGATATCATTACAAAGCTACCTCAAAGATAACAGGGGAAAATACATTACTTTGTCTGCACTTCTGCACACTGTTCCTCTTCAGCACAAACTCTGTGTTTCTCTTTAACTCAATGACCTTTTCCATGGGCTTCTGCAAAGAGGTCATTTACAAGGCAGGGAACTTGCCCGATTATGAATTATCTTGCTGTAGATTGGGAATAAGCTCATTTTTCCCTTTTGAAAAGTGTTTTGAAATCTACCAGTCATAAGATAAGCTTTTTGAAGAGTTTTCTCCTTTCAGGAATGCTGAAGGTGGTCAGCCCCAGCAGAAACAGTGCAACAGCTCAAACACACTCAGCCTCATGCACCTTTCTAACTTCTGAACTTTCTTCATTAACACAAAATTCCCAAGTAGCTGTCAAAAGACCACATATATTGTTTATACTGGATACTTTAAGAAGACTAGCTTGATTTTAATCAACCTCTCATCTCTAGCTGAATATTGACTGTTCAGATTTCAAAAATAATGAGCACAAAACTGCACAGCTATCATTGAGGTACAGAGTCTACTCATTTTATTTTCAGTACACTTAGTACTAATGAAGGATGCTGGAAGACTCTGCAAGAGTGCAGAAATTTTATCCTGTTAAAATCCATGTACCAGAAAAACAAGACCATTTTAAATTTTAGAAGTCGGCTTGACACATTGGATGAAGTTATAATGGCTCTGCTATCTCTACTCTTTCCTCCTACACACTTTGGCACAAGTAAATAAAAGACACAAAGTCAGTGGCAAGGATCAAATAAAACTATGTACTTAGCAGGTGCAAAATAAATTCTCAAACGAGAATAAAACTTTTTAAAAAGTTATGGCCCCTGTGTTGCTCTAAGTGCCAGTTTTCTGTTTAGAAAATAAGAAAATTGGATGATGAAAATAAATCGCATAAATTTTTTTCCTTTAAAAGCAACAACTAAACAGAACACAATTCCTGAGCCCTCCCTATGCTAACTGAAAATAATGGGTGGAAAAGTTATGTGTATTCCACTTAGGAAGTAACAACAGCTTCATATGAGATATTAGAAAGATAAGCAGAAGGCCTATGAAGACCTAAGCTTTCCAGTTAAATATTATTTTAAAATACACTGTATGTCTACATTATGAAAGAAATTGTTATTCTGGTCTGAGGAGGCAGAAAAATACCGTACGATTAAGAGTATCAAAAAATTCCAACTTACAAAACAAGTGACAGGTGTGCACTACTAAAGAGGTATTTAGGGTTAAATTATATGAAATAGAGAGAAGCCATTGCAAATGCACGGGTAGACTTTACTTGACTGGTCATAGCTGTCAGTTATGAGACTGCAGAGAAATGTAGAATTGTCTGTCAGAGACTGCAGAGAATTGTTTATTTTGCTCAATAAACCATTTTATATGCATGGTATCACACACTACAGAGTATGCATTCATCAGCCAGCACACTCCCAGCTCTCGCAAAGCAATTTAACAGGATGCTGCCAACTTGAAATATAAAGATTCTGAAGTCCTGCCCCCACCCCCACCAAAAAAATAAAAAACCCAAAAAACCAAACAAACCAACCATAGCTTAGTTCTAAAAAATACTTTAAGCTGTTACACCTGCTCCTGCCATTTTTTTTCTGATTTTGTAATCATGTTTTCCAACCAAAGAAAAAATATTTTTTGCTTTCTTGTTGCTGTGTGAAAGATCTACCCATTGCAAAGCTGGTTACGTTAGCAAAGGGCAAACTAGAAAGAATTAGCCTCTTTTTACTTGTAATAAAAAGCTTGTTATTTGTAGAAAATGCAGCCAAATATTTAGAACCAAGTGTGGCTTTTTCTTACGTGTAACTACTCTTTAAACAACCTAGTCTGTAGGCCCAACTGGCAGACGTATGCATGGGCTTGCCAAGCTCTAAAACACAATAAAAGTATCAGTAATGCTATCAATTCAGGTGCCATTCCTCCTGCTGAATGCACACAACAAAATTACTCTAAAAGCATGTAATTTTTTTATAATAGGGTTTGCTAATCAAACGGTGTTCACAACTTCAGAAATTCAAGCAGTGGTTGGAGGACGTAAAGAAAGCTGCCTGGATGTTTAGCCTGAGCAAAGGAAAAAACACGCCAACTCCATGAAATTTAAACATCCCACAGGAGCTCAAGGCAAATAAGCTCTGACATTCCAGGTAATTGCACTCTGTATATAAAGGACCTTTAAAATTTACCAGCCAAATCTCCATGAGCAAGATCTATAAGATTTTATAAGAATTTCTTGCCTATGTATAGTCCCTGCAAAATCTGCTGTGCTAGAAATGAAGGAAAGAAAAATCTTTGCATGCCATTTCCTCACTATGCAACAAAGTATAGTAATTATAAATGAAAAAAAATTAAATATAACAGGTAATTCACATGCAAATTAACAGAATTGAACACATACATCCCTGGTTCAATGCACAGATAAATCCAGGTAGCTACCAAACCCTCTCTCAATGTCTGTTGGGGTCCTCGTGGTAATGGTTGGCAATGAAATTGGAACAATGTATAACATACCACAAAATTTCCATTTTTATTCCATTAGCCTAATAACAGCCATAGATTTGGGGGAAAAAAATAAATCAAGGTTACCATGAAATAATTTATTTCTTTCAGTATATTAAAAATATTCAGAATTAGTTATTCTGAGATATTACAGTTGAAAACCACGTATAAGACAATTATGGTTTTGTAAGAACTACTTTTTGGGTTGAGTTATGCTTTTAACAACCATTTTGTAACTTTCTTTCTTACTATTATTACCATTTTATTGGCCACTTTTTGCTGCAGTCCACAAAATTCAAATCACCTCAGAATCATATTTCACACTCAGCTAATTTGGAATATCTCCTAAAAATTTCACAGCTGTGAGCAGCACTCAGGAGCAGACATTTTTATAGGTGTTCTCAAGCTTTACACCAGCCAGCCATCAGGTCAGCCACTCCATCACCACCCACCCTTCAACTTTTCCTTTCACGTGAGAATCAAGCGGCATGTCTACAGAAACACTGCAATTGTGAATTGGGACAAACATACCATTATAACCTTTTTCTTTTTCGATCTATTAATGCCATCTACAGCTAGAAATGCTATGCAGAGTCAGCAGGGCAGGGGAGAGGCTGGAGCCCCCAGAGCTGCTATCAGGACCCTCGTGTCCAATTGCCAAAACCAGTGACTTGAACAATGCTGACTGCACTCATGGTGCTGACCCTCAGTCCCTAGCTCCTCTCTCCCCAGTAGGACAGCTCTCTCCTCCTGCTCCCAAGATGAAATCTGCAGCAGAAGATATCACTGCTATGTATAAAGAACATAAACACAACAATTTTCGCTAACGGTTTTGACCGCAAATGTAAGAAGATTCTGTAAATATGAAATTATAAGAGCTTAGCTTTCACAACCTCAAAAGCAGCCATCATTCACAAAGCCAGATCTCCACGTGTTAATTTACTATTGGATAGAGCAATCAGTATCCATATGTGATCTTCTCTTCTCTAAAATTGCCTAAAAATACAAATCAGATTGCACGAGATACCAGAACATATATTTCACAGACACATTAATACACCTGAAAATTAAATTATTGATCTTTCTATTAATCTTGGTTTACCGTAATTTAAAAGCATAATTTATTCTTTGCTTAATACAATAACTGTAGCCAGAACATATATTTGGTTAAGTCTAGCTAAACATTAATTCAAAGAGAAAATGGGAGCTACAGTTAGCAAGTTCCTTCAATTCGTAAGATAATGAACAATAATATAATACTTTTCTGTTTACCAGACTACTGTCAAAACTGTCTCCTGTACACTTATTATCATCAGTCAGTCAGAAAATCATAGTGTACCAATCTCTCACATTTAATGGTTAAATGAGTTCTTCATGGTTTTACACCTCATAATCATCTCAAAAAATGTCACCACACTGAAATCCTGAAGATGAAGAAAAGAGAGGGAAAATTAACACATAAGAGGTTTCTCTGGCTTGTATCAAGTAACTGTAACCTCTAACTTCTTCATATATCTTATTAGGATAAAAACCAAAACCTTTACTTGAAGAGAGAAATCTTCAATTTCTGAATCTGGTAGTCAGGTTAATCACAGATTCTGTGATTTACCTCATGCACCATCTGGTCTTTCTTTTCCCCAAGTTTCTTTACTGAGCTTTCCCCCTGCTCGTCAGAAACTTCCCATATGTAGCCTTTCTCCAGTTCCCAGCACTCTGCCTCCAGGGGGACCTAAGATGTTCATCATTACAATCAATCACATCTGCACCAAGCTGGGGGGGGTGGGGTGGGGGAGGTGAAGATTACTCAAGAGAGATCTGTCTTGAATGTTACATGATTTCCTATCACCTGCTTTCTGATAAACTTTGTGCTTGCCAGGCCTTTGTCAGATATTCTGTATTTATGGTCACAAGAGACATCCATCCTAACTCAGTTCTGAAAGCAAATTTAGAAGAAAACTTATGCCTGACATTTATTTATACATAATGCTAACATTTATGCCCTATCATTACTGTATTCTTTTTGGGCTGCTTTCTATTAAATCAGCATTACAAAATGCAGAGTTAGGAGTTCTTTTAACCTAATTTACTTTATGTGCTTTTCCCCTAAATTGAATATATGTGACTGCAGACAATTTTCAGAATGGAAGTAAAGATTATACAATATAATTCATACTTCAGCAGCTAGTGCTAAAATCCGAAGATAAGCTATCCCTTCATCTTGTGATTTGTGAAAACACTGTATCATTTCAGACATATATTATGTCATCATCACAATGTTTCTTGCATAGAGTCTGTGTTATCATCTTTCTAACCAGATCTAGCAAACAGAAAAATCTTTAGCTAATCTGATTTTATTCCCCAACACCAGAAATATATTAATAAAAACACCTGTCAGGCCAGGATGCTCTGGCATAATTCAAATAAAAAGTCCTCAAGTTTCTCCAGAAATAATATATTGCCTTTACTTATTGGGGTAGAGGGAGATTTTAACTTATTCCTAGCACTTTTCTAAACAGCAATCACAGGCCGTCTTTTTATGCTCAGAAACATCTTAGGATATAGTCCTACGTTGTAATTTCTCCAACACCAAAGCAATTTTAAGAAAGCACCTGCTCTCCCCAGGCCCGAGTCATGCACCTGCCATTACGCAGTAAGACAACTTAATGGTGTGGGTTGTTTGTTGTTGTTTAAATCAGATTGCTCTGGAGCGTGACTGCACACAGAATCGCAGCGGCACGATTAAGGGACCATCGAAGTGCGGCAGGCAGGGAGGTGTTTGAATGGGAACACCTTTACCACTGGAGAAGTCTGATATGGGCTGCACCCTTTGGCAGCGAGAAACAGTCCTTCAGGGATTTGTTGACCGCAGTATACCAGGTGAGCATATAAATTCCCGGTGGTGTTTTCAAAGGAGGCTGTGTGTATGGCACTGTGGGTACAAAGGCCAGTGAAAGCTGGACATGCAACACTTCGAGCTACTTTGGAAATGCCAGCACGAGTGAGAAATATCTGCCCTGTGCTTATGCAGGTAACATGAGATTCCCTTTCTCTCACTCATCAAGCAAGGTACAAAAGAAAAAAAAAAATATAAAGAAAAGATGCAGAGTGCAAAATGGGAACAAGGGGGTACGCAAGAGTGAGACAGCCCGAGTCAACTGCAGGCAGAGGGGAGGCAGGAGGGGAACTGCACAGTCATAAAACTGAGTCAGAGCTACTGAAGCAGCTGTTGCCAATGAAAAGGAGGAGGAGGAAGGGGGAAAGACAGGCTTTAATTCCTTCTCAGTAAGCTTTGGCAATTTCCCTGCAATATAGAAATGCCTAAACTAATTTTTAAATGATCAGTCTAGCTTGTCAGCACTGTGCTCAGTAAGGGCTAATTTATCCTGCTTCTCAGCCTCTATGATAGTAGACGTACCTGAAAGGCATGAATACACACAATTTAAAATGTAGTTCAATTAAAAGTGAAACGCAACATGGTTTAAATAAATCTTGACAAACTTATAAACCTCACCACCATGAAGTTATAGTCCAAAATCCTGTATGTCCAGTTATCACAGATCAACTGGTAACAAAAAAAAAAAAATTACTGCCATAAAATATTTTTTTTTAATATAAATTTACAATGGATGGATTCCAGAGCTTTTTTTATGTTTTTTTTGCATGTCCACACTGTCAGCTGGATTCTTTGTAACTAAGGAAGGAAAGTATTGCTCGTTAACCTGACTCTCACTCCAGACTCTTACCTAGACACTCATCCTGACTTTTGAATGGCAGTTTCAAGACTCAGAGAAGAATATAAATGTTGAAGGAGAATGTAAGGGTTGTATTTTCCTTTCCATAATAATAATGTTTCTGGTAATTTATTCATTAGAGAATTTCCTTACAAACAACTAGCTGTAGCATAGCTAGATGCTCAGGGTGGTAGCTGGGAAGTCAACATGCACAGACACTTTTGAAGGAACATTATTGAGCAAATAGTGAAATCAAAATGCAACATTCACTCGAGACAATCTTTGCAGAGCTGCTCCTTTGTTAGCTACTAGTAGGAAGATAGATTTGTTTTTATGTGGTAAGCTGTTCTCTTTCACAAATCCAGAAGGGACCCATTTGTGTCTGAGCTGTAACACAAAGCTGGTTACATCCTGCAAGGCAATAACCAGATGCAAACCTGTTGGCTCTCTGGGTGTGCGGTAGTGACTGGCCACCAGTAAGCTCTCGTAACACAGATAGAATACAGGTGAATGAACTTGGGAATGCTACAATTATTTGCTTATCACATACTAAGAAATATCTCTTTTCTTTTCATATTAAGGTGACAAAGCGGAGGATTATATACACAACTATGCTATTTCACCAGTAATGTATTCAGTATATAATAAACAGAAAAAAGATGGAAAGGCTGCTCTTATAACAGCATTGATTTTAGACTACACATTAGAACTTGAGGCCATACCTGAGATCCTGTTTTAGGTTAAATAGGTGTCAAAGTCTTACAGCTTCATCTGATCTCAGACGATCCACTCCACTTGGATTAATTTGAGAGAATGAACACTCCTTCAAGGAAAGTTTAACACAGGCTCTTTCTAGCTAGAAAGAAAATAAGAACATGTTTTGTCTGGAAAAATACAAAGCTAATGCCACATTGCTCATCCTCAAAACCCAAAATTTATCTAATTCAGAACTATCTCCTTTATTTTATTTTTTATAAAACCAACATTCACATTTGGCAGTCTGAGAAGTAGCAAAGAAAAAAGAGAAGTAACACAAAGCAGTTGATTTTGCTCATGCACATAGGCCTTGACAATCAGTAAGGAGTGACAAGTAATGAAGGCGATAAAGGGTCAGGAACACAGACCTCCAGTAGACCTTCCATTTGAATGGTTCATCATTGCATGTTTATCAGGGTAGGAAAATACTGACCATCAGTCATCGGTTTCACTGAACTCAGAGAATAAAGAAGAAAAAATAAAAGTACCTCTGAATGCAAGCATTAAGCACCCAATTACATTGAAAGGAATAACACCCAAATGCAGACTCAAATTTAAGTAAAAAAATCTAAAGCTAGTTCTAAGTAGACAATTGCATTACATGTCAGCTTAAGATTTGAAATGTATTTTTGTGCTTTAATGGGACAAAACCAAAGCCTTTCAGATATTATTGCAAAATGTCCCAGGGTCCATAGTCCAAATAGAAGAATTCAGATTTGGGGGCTGATTTGGTTTTATTTAGTATTTCTTTTCCTCCCATTCTCTTTGGTCAAAAGTAACCAAAGAACTCTGAAATCTCTGAAAAACTCAAATGTCATCAGAATTAACACATATCCTTGAAACAGCATATTTTGAAGACAATATACATAATCAAAAACTTTTTATCCAGTACTTCAATATCCTAATTTTTCACTAGTGTCTACCTGTTGATGTGCATATAAGTGCATACAAGGAAAAATCAAAATAACTAAGGAGATCAATGCATACTTAAACTAAAGCAGCACTGACAAGCATTTCATCAACTTTGGTTGACAATCCCATTCAGTGGAAAGGGATTTCTGAGAGGGTTCTCATTTCAATCCTTCTCACAAGCCTCAGCTTAAATGTTCAGGGAAATTTTTTTCTTCTTTTAAATCAGTTTACCTATCCTTAAAGAAGAATATAATTCAGTAACACTTGCTATAGTAAGTGTTACCACTTATTGAGGGACAACGTTAAGAAGGTCCAAGCTCATGAGCACACATGCTGTTGAATAGGTTGGGCACAGACACGGCCAACTCTAGGATAAAGTTACGTTAAGAAAACACCCATCAGTGTAAACTAATGAGCAGTTTTAGGTGACATTAGACTCTTGTGTTCCCGGAAGGAAATTTTGGCTTCAGCCTGTAACTGAGCTCCATGTTGGGGGACTGGCAGGACTCTGTCTCTCACAGGAACACCAGCCAACAGTGCACACAGAGCTTCCCTGGGAGATTCACAAAGCCACCATCATCCTCCCCTGAAAACCTCCCACACAGCAAACCAGCATTATACCTCATACTTGAGGCAGAAATGTGACCTACGACTCAGAATGGGGCAAAATAATCTAATACTAATCAAAACAAGCAGATCTTACAGAAATTCCTCGAAGAACTTTGGAATTTGGTTATAGAATCATATCTATCTCAGTATGATGCCCTTCATAGCAAAATATGGAACATCTTCAAATCATAGTAGGTTTATAATGGAACCCAGTTTATGACCCGAGCTTTTCTGAAACTATTGGCTTTGTACATGTATCAAAGTGATGGTGAGCATCTGCATATTTTCTCATTTTTCTGCATAAGTATGCGAGAAAAGGATAAAGGAAACAGATACACTTGTTCTGTTGGTAATTTCAGAGAGCTTAGTTTCCAAATTTTACATTTAGGGAAGGCAGCATTTGGGACACATCTTTAATAATGTTTGCTCAGTCTTAGGAAAATTCTGTCTAGCCAGAGACAACCTTATGAAATCAGAATGTGAATATGAAATTAGAGTATGTCCGAAACCAGTAATTACCTTAAAGATGGATAAAATTCCTTTCAAAGTGAAGTGAAGTTTCACTGAAACACTGGCTTCTATCAAAACCCTTTCATTAATATTATTTTGTACATGATCTTTGGTAACAAAATTCTGTGCCAGCTCCTATTTTTTTCCATTAGTATCAGGAGCAAGAAACGTGGTAGTTCATTAAAGTAATAGCAATTATGTAACCATTTTTTAAACCTGCCTCTGAAAACTGCTACTCATGTGAGGCTGTCAGAATCTACCAATGCTCATATTTGTGATGGAATGTGATGGAGCTGGGCTGAGAGCAGAAGACAAAGACATATTATACAATATGCATTTATTCCCAGTACGTACCTTTAAATGTATAGCTGTATGATTTAACACTATGATAATCTCATTCCTATTAATGCAGCAATCCCAGTTGCAGTATCTCAGTTTATGAGACTTATTCATTCACATCCATCAAGCTGCTAAGTCTTTCATCACAACAGTGTTTTTTAAAAGAGATGTATTCAGAGTAATTTTAAATTTTAATGCCAAAATATATTGTATCAGAAACCTCTACCAAATATATGATTTCTTTCTCAGTCAGTTTAAAATTGTTTACTCATTCCACACTTTACTTTGTTTGGCACAATCCACAAAACGTTTCTACTGACGCATTCAACTCTCAGCCTATTGAGACCCACCATGATTCTTATGCTCGTCTTTTACTGACGAGCTATTAGGAGTATTTGTTAGTCTTACACATGCAGAACATAGAGTTTAAAAGTGTCACATGTTTAAAAAAAGAACTCATTTGCATTGTTATCCAGAACAGGAAACTGATGATATGCAGTAGGATATGTGCTTTTCTCATAACAAGAACACTTCTTTAAAAAGTTTTTCTGGTGAACACTGAGGAACCCATGCAACTCATAAAATTGTTCTTCTTTCTCTTAACCCACAGTACCAGAGCTTGTGATATATACCCCAATTTTCAAAGCATTTCAGGACATGCTTTCCTTTCTGTATGCACAAAAAGCACTTTCCTAGGTTGGAATTGAGGATGTTCATAGAAGTGAAAACATTCTGCAATTGAGATGTAAGAAAGTTAGTGACTACACTGCTAAAATGCAGTTAACACAAGCACATGCTAAAAGTAATGGATTTAAACACATTGTTAAATCAGAGCCTGAATTACAATTGCAGAGTCAATCTCCATCTCCTCAACATTACAATTAATACTGTCAGCCAGCAAGGACTTACTAAAGGGCCTGTAATCTCTTTATTAGCAGCATTTAGTGTGGTCCATTGCTCATGCTCAAGTGATAGAAGCAGTCATTGAGCTGAACAGAATATCACACATACCGTCATTGCACCAAGCCCAAACAGCTGTACAAACACCTCGAAAGCAATTTGCACTAGTGTGCAGCCACATCAGAACATGAAAGACGCAGAAATGTAAAGAAAACACAGCTCAGAGCCATTGGTTTCTGGGGAAAGGAAGATCTACTGGCGACCCACCAATGTTACCAGTGACCACAGTTCACAAACGTGCGGTCCACCACACTGTACATCCAAAGTGTTTAAACTTACCATACGTATGCTACACAGCCCTTCAGCTCTGTGTTTGTGTGTGTGTGCAACAGTCACTGGTCACAAGCTGGGCTGGCTGTACGTCCTCTGGTCACTCGAATGCATGCATCAGAGACCTGCTGATTCACAGCACACATGCCACATCGTACATTTGTCCGTATTTCCTGGACTAACTGATTTGCAACAGTGCATATGCTATCACAGTACAGTGTTTAGGATTTCAAGAGGTATCCAAAATGGTTTGAAAACTGAACAAAGCTCAGACTGTAACTAAGAAAGACTCTCTGTGCAGGGACACTGAAACAGCCAATTCAGTAGATGTTAAGAAATAATGAATCACTGCCACCTAGAGGCAATTCAGATATTCCCTTTCTTATACTCGTATCCTCTAGTTCACCTGCTCAAAATGCAGATATCCTGTATTGAATTTTTGGAAAAGTAGATTAATCTCAAGTTTGTTAAGCAGGAAATGAAGTAAATCAACGCTCTATGGAAAATGGATAGGAGTTAACTGCCAGTTAAATATACAGGTCCTTGTACTACTGAGAACACTGTAACTAAGCCCAGAGGCTGTGACTTCCTGCAGTACAGGGATCTCCCTTTCAAAAGCAACAAACAACTGTGGTAAATATAAATATGTATATTTTAGTACAGAAAAGTAAAAACTTGATAAAAAAAAAAGCATCAACAATAAAACTACATCTACAATGTACAGTTGGACAGTACAAAACCAGTATATACACAGCTCTCATCTTTGTTTTTAGTCACACAAAATTTTTAAACTAGGTCTCAAGAATTATCTTTTTTTTTTTCACTTTTGCTCCACTTAAATGCTTGTTGGCTCTTTGAGCGTTGAAATGTTGCATTGAGAAAACAATTTAAACACACAGCAATGAAGAAACTCTAGACATGTTCAATATTTATTACTGTCATTACCATTCATTCTGCATGCAACAAGCATTTCTTATCTTTGCCTACGAAATTTTACACAGGCTAAGTTAAATTTGTTTTACACAAGTGTAAAATAATTGCCATTGAGAGTGTTGCTTACATATGCATGCCATCAATCCAAAGTACTTCCAAGTGAATGCTGGCAACAGTGCCTAATGTCCTTACCAGGTGATAAACCCCATCTGTGGGGGTGACGCCTCTGCACATCTGGAGCCACCTGTGAGTACAGCTTTCCCCACCATCAAGGCAAGAAGGAGAGACAGAAGGGTTAAAGGGATGGAAGTCGAGATGACAGGTTTTGTGGCACGAAGGACATGAGACTGAGGTTTTCAGTTTGGGGATGATGTGGTAACCAGGGAGAATAAAGGTTTCAAAACCTGCTTTTAGACCTACGGAAGGAGGAAAGAGAGCGGACTCTGGTAGTCTCATACTCTTGGCCTGGTACAGAACTGCTAACACTGCCAAAATCCCCACAGCTGTTGCTGCCACTTCTTGTGGTGCTTGAGCAAATAGGCAGAGATTGGGATCTCCTGGGTTAGAGAGACGAATCTTATCATCAAGTTTATTTAACAACAACCAAAGGTAAGGGAGAGAAGACTGAATTATTTCAACGAGAAGGAATATCTGGATGAAAATCTTCCCTCAGTTCTCTGCCATCTGTTATAAAATGTTCCTGTAATAAATGCTGTATTCTTGAAACTATCTGGAAGTTGCACACATTTGGAAAGAACAATATTCAGTCTCTAGAGTACTTGGGGTTTAGCTCCTGAGTTTTTTGTTTGTGTATATCAAAAGAAAATTATTTGGCAGTATAAGGACAACGAAGCTTGCTGAGAGTTGTGACAGAAGAAGCGATCAGACTGAAAGCAGTTCCTTCCACCATCTGTATGCATCGGTTCCAATTTGTACTGGTTCCTGCAACATGAAGCTCTTCACAGGTGGCACAGGAGGCATTAGGACAGTGAAATTCCCTTTACTTATTTTCATAACTTTCATTGGCATTATCATTTTGGCTGAAATTTTCCATGCTGGGTGTCTGCACAAACTGATGAATTTGGGGGAAGTTTTGTTTTTAATATTCAGCAATTCTGTTTAGATATTGCTAAACAAAGAACCTCGTAAACACCTGAGAGAGCTTGGGGGACAGGGAGGGAAGTTCACCTAAAAATGTATTAGTTTGGCTGTTGCGCTAATCAGTTCTAGTGCTTCTTAAACTTCAAGGTGGAGCTCCAAATTTGCAAGGGAGTCACCATTCACCATTTACCTTTTGAAAGACTCAAAAAAAGCCTGTCACTTGCATGTGTCCAGCAGAGATTTTTCAAAGACCTGAGTAGTTAAGTTCTCTAAAGAGTCTGTCTAGAATGAGAGTGATCCTCAAAGCTCCCACAAATTGAAAAAACAAAGGACTGCATTGATACACCATTCTCATTAGGCATGCTCCAACGAACTTATGCAGGATTTTCCCTAAAACTGTGACAGAGGCTACTCAGGGGATATTGGAAACCAATCAAGAGTAGAATTTCTAGGAAGGGCATTCTGAAATGTCTCAGCTACTCCATTCATCCCCAACCTCTTTTCCTTGCTTATAAAGTCCCAAGACAGTCAACAGAGTTCTTGTCAACATTTTCATCCCACCTGCAGGACTTTAGGAACAGGCAAGAACTTGCAAGCAATTTTCAGAGACCAACTTGTTTTTTCCAGGACATAACTATTATATTGGGACAAGTATAAGAGAGCTCAGCACTGTTATTACACAGGAGCTGCATCAATTCTGCATGTGACATTAAGCTTATTTATTAGTCACACAGTTTGTTCCTTTTTAGAGCCCATAAAAAATGGAAGACGGGTGTAACTCAGCTCAAATTCTGTCCTAGAGAGAAGAAGAAATACAAAGCAGGCTGAACAGGGAGGAAAATAGCCTCCATGAGAAGGCAGCTATGCACAAGGCAGGAATGATGGCTGTGACTGAACTGCAGCCACTTTGTGACAGTATTCTTGAATACTATCCAACTTTATCACTGGCTAGGAATACCCAATCTGCATGATACTCTGATAAAAAATATCCTCTTCATGAAATCTGTGTTTTTCACAGCATTAAAAATACCCGAGAAACTGCCATTTTTCCACTGCGAACTTGAAATGACAGACACCTCGCTGCTGTCAGAACTGTATTCACATTTACTTAGTGTCTTCAGACAGGCTGCTGAGGACTTTGGATCTCTGCTTTTCTTACCAGATACTTCCCTATTCATACATGCCTAAGCTACCAGCAAGACTGAGACCAAGGCTTTGCTCACCTCCTTACCGTCCCCAAAAGTGAGCTGTGACTGCACCTACTACCTGGTTTTTCAGCTACTGAGGCTACTGAAAGGCTCTTGCCAGTTTCACTTTCTGTCTGCAGAAAACAATTCAGCTGGCAAGAACTTTCTGGATGAGCAGTCCAGAAAACAAAGGAGTGCTCTCTGGGAGCTCTTAAAACATGAGACACAGAAGACAGACCAGATAGCTACAAAGGAAAAAAGCAACAAGAAAGCCCTAACATTCAGATACCAAACAGCTAGGAAAAATTCTGGATAAAGTACCAGCTGGAAAGATGCTCTGAACTGTGAAAAAGGAAATTATTTTTCACTGCTTGGTTCACACTGTGTTCAGGGGAACGGAGTTTTCTTTCTTTGAAATTATCAGGATTATGTGAAAGAAATATGATTCCATTATCAGTTTATTCCCCTCTTGGGAAGAACTCGTAAGCCTCTCTAAAATTGATTGTTTGGGTCAAAAGTATGAGGTCATTATATTCTCTGACATAGACAGTATTGGTATGGTGAAGAGGAATTTCAATTGCAGGATTATCTGTTTACCAATATATCTTAATACTAGGCATTATCATTGACTTTTCCTCCTGGGGCTTACCTTCTACATCAAGGTTAACAGACCTAATTGCACACCACCATATTATACATTATTTTAAGGACTGAACTCAACTGAAACTGCCTCAGCTGTAGTATCAGATACTTAGACAGTCACTGGAAAAGTTATTCTATTTTATAAGAGCATTTCTCAAATTTGTTTAATGATACCCTGAGTTGGCAACAGTTCAGTGCCGCTAGAGCTGAGGAGTGAGAACTAGCCAAAAATTCTGTTTTAAGGTATTTATACATATTCCCTAACTTTGGAGGAACAGAGCTGTTGCCAGCTATTAGAGATGTTTAGCTGTTCTTGGGCTACTGGAAGCACTTAAGGAGGCTGTTTCTCACTCTCGTTTCTCAAAAAACCCCACAGAACTGGACGATACTAATATCCAGCAGCTCACTGTCTCCAGCTGGCAGTGCTCCCACTGCTTCCTCCGTGTGCACCACCCCAGCTGTTATGCACTTGTATCAGCTTTGGACTAGTCCTGACATTTGCTGGGCCCTCCATGTAAGGGAATTCAAAGCATTAATCTAGCAGAAAACTACTTCCAAATAAAAAGGCGGGGGATGGGAGTGGGCAGGAGGTGTTTTTTGCCAGTTTATGGAACTCAGTTGGCTCCCATACATGTCTGACAGGCACCAAATCTGGCATGAGGGAAAGGCAGAACTACAGAGCCAAGAATAAGTGAAAAGAAGGCAGAAGCAAAGAAGTAGGTTGGAAAATTATCTTTCAAATAAGACAAAGGCTAAGCTTTGCTAGACCTAGACCCTAAATCTATAGGGCTCACGTGACCTTTTCCTACCACAGCTTTTCCTAATCCAGCAGGAATGACAGTAGTGTCCGCTTATCTCATCCTTGCATATCTGACAACCAAATACAGTTACTTGGCATGAAAGGTTTTGCTTATATCCCTGGCATTCACTCCAAAGACTTGCCAGTATTTCACAGTAACACTTTCTCTGTGACTCAGTGCACTTCAGAGAAGCAGGAAGATAACATGAATTCAGTTTGTTATCAATATGGATCATGAAATTGCTTCAATTTCCATAGCTGCAGAAAAATCAGTCAAGCTAACGTATATGCCATGAAGCTACTATGCCAAAGGAAAAATAATAAATTTTTCTATAAAAGAACAGCATTTCATAATGGTAACTCCAAAAGTTAATTAAATTATTTGCTCTCAGACACCATATGAATGCATGAAATCTAACAGTGACATTGAAAGACAACTTTTACTCATTGCAAGGTCCTTTTCATCATAGTCAATCAGCCATTTGCTATCAACCATTTCCCTGGTTATTTCAGGTCTGACATTATTTTCAAAATTATCCTCATACTGTTTTTCTTATTCAGACAAATTCCCCTTAGATTCCTATAAAATTCAATGGTAACTTTGGACTAAAAGTAAAAGACAGACATGAAGCTTCAAGACTGATTTGCAAAGAGAAATGAACTCCTGGTGGTTGTTTAGGGAAACCACAACAGCAATATCTAGGTGGTAAAAACTGATTTATAAACCGTAACTAGTCATTAGACAGTAATGTACTATCAAGATTAATGGTCATTTGTTTTTTCTTCAGAGTGTTTTCTCCATGACAAGGTACAGCTGTTAGGGCTTCAACGGATCTTGATTTTTTTTGCAGAAAAAGCAACAACAATCTGCAGTTCACTGAATATTTTCCAAGTGTGGTTCCCAGTTGCCATAGCGGTAGTAGATATTCTGGAGAAGCTCCAGCTAAACCAAAAACCAAGCAGCTCTCGGCACTGCAAAAGTTATTTTGAGGCTGTCACATGCTCCAGTACGATCCAACAGTGAATTACAAAAATACTGCTTCAAAGGTTTCATAAATCCTTCTTTGGAGTTGGTTTGAAGCCTCCAAAATACACCTGTTGCAATATGGGCATACAATAACTTCAGAGCTATTTATGCCTGAGATCTTCCATCATCTACATCACAATAATTGTGCAGCAGTATCATATGAAGCCAGAAAGTCAGGCTGTCTTCTAGCAGTCGAGAGCAGGAAAGCTTTGAACATTCCTGTACTTTGCAAAGAGCTCGCTGAATAATTCATAGAACTGTAGCATGGTTAGCGTTGGAAGGGACCTTAAAGATCATCGAGTTCCAACCCACCCTGCCATAGGCAGGGACACCTCCCACTAGACCAGGTTGCTCAAAGCCCCATCCAGCCTGGCCTTGAACACTTCCAGGGATGGGGCATCCACAACTTCCCTGGGCAACCTGTTCCAGTGTCTCACCACCCTCACAGTAAAGAATTTCATCTTAATAGCTAATCAAAATCTACCCTCTTTCAGTTTAAAACCTTTACTCCTCGTTCTACTACTATTCTCCCTGATAAAGAGTCCCTCTCCATCTTTNATTCCTGTAGGCCCCGTCTAAGTACTGGAAGGCTGCTGTAAGGTGTCCCTGGAGCCTTCTCTTCTGCAGGCTGAACAACCCCAATGCTCTCAGCCTGTCTTCATAGCAGAGGTGCTCCAGCCCTCTGATCATCTTCATGGCCCTCCTCTGGACCCACTCCAACAGGTCCGTGTCCTTCTTATGTTGGGGGCCCCAGAGCTGGATGCAGTACTCCAGGTGGGGTCTCACAAAAGTGGAGCAGAGTGGCAGACTCCTGTCCCTCAACCTGCTGGCCAGACTTCTTTTGATGCAGCACAGGACGCAGTCGGCTTTCTGGGCTGTAAGCATGCATTGACAGCTCATGTTGAGCTTTTCATCCACCAACACCCCCAAGCCCTGCTCCTCTGGGCTGCTTTCAGTCCATTCTCTGTTCAGCCTGTATTTGTGCTTGGGATTGCCCCGATGTATGTGAAGGACCTTGCACTTGGCCTTGTTGAACTTCATGAGGTTTGCACGGACCCACTTCTCAAGCCTGTCGAAGTCCCTCTGGATGTCATCCCTACCCTCCAGCACGTCGACCGCACCACACAGCTTGGTGTCATTGGCAAACTTGCTGAGGGTGCACTCAATCCCACTGTCCACATCACCAGCAAAGATGTTAAATAGCACCGGTCCCAGTACTGATCCCTGAGGAATGCCACTCGTCACTGGTCTCCACTTAGATATCAAGTCATTGACCGCAACTCTTTGAGTGCGACCATCCAGCCAATTCCTTATCCACTGAGCAGTCCACCTGTCAAATCCACATCTCTCCAATTTAGAGACAAGGATGTCTTGTGGGACAGTGTCAAATGCTTCGCACAAGTCCAGTTAGATGATGTCAGTTGCTCTTTCCTTATCCACCAATGTTGTAAAGCCGTCGTAGAAGGCCACCAAATTTGTCAGGCATGACTTATCCTTAGTGAAGGCATGTTGCCTGTCACCAATCACCTGTTTATTTTCCATGTGCCTTAGCAGAGTTTCCAGGAGGATCTGCTCCATGATCTTGTCAGGCACAGAGGTGAGACTGACTGGCCTGTTCCTCAGGTCTCCCATTTTTCTCTTTTTAAATATGGGTGTTATGTTTCCCCTTTTCCAATCAGCAGGAACCTCACCAGACTGCCATGACTTCTCAAATATGATGGATAGTGGCTTGGCAACTTCATCCACCAGTTCCCTCAGGATCCCCTGTTGCATTATGAATATAGTTTTGACATTTGCCTGTCTCAGTCCCTCCAAAGACTTTCACTGAGACAGTTTCATAAAGTCAAAAATAGATGATTTATTGAAGTGACAGATATCACAGATTCAGAATTGCCATTGATAAACGGACTAGCTGTAACAGTGCTAATATATGATGATAGTGTCAGCAAAATAAATGCTATCCTGGGTATTCTTCATCAAGAGGTGAAGGTGCAATGCTTACCAAGAAGGCTTCTCTGTCTTGGTGGTGGAAGAGGAGCGCAGCCCATCCACTGTCTCTTCTAGGTCTCTAGTTTCTTCTTTCCCTGAGAGATACTTTCTTCAATGTCCTTTGTATCTTAACCTTATCTGTTCCCCTCCCTGGGGTGACGTCTAACATGATTTGGGTGGAGAGTCAAGTACTATAGTCATATATGTTTAGCATGTTCTTCTTTAAGGTCATTATCATATTCAGGGGTGCCAACTTTAATAATTTCACGGATGATCAAGCAAAAGGTCTCACTCCGAACACCACAACCTTCAACATTCCATGCTGAAACCATTTATCTGCTTATTCCTGCAATCTTTAGCCAAAACAGGACAGTTCTGCTTCCACAAGACTGTCTCTTTCGGCTGCTTCTCCTGCCAACCTCATGGATGTCCACCCACAATGTTTGCACACGAGATAAGCAGACACCAGTGTTTTTAATGTCTTATGTACCATTCCCACATCCATGGACTTGTGCACCTTCAAGTTCCTTAGATGGTCTGAAACCTGGTCTTCTAGAGTGGCAGGTTCCTCATTCTCCTAGTCCCTACCTTTGCCTTCTGTAACCGGGGCAATGAGGCTAGAGCCCTTGCTGGTGAAGCCCGAGGCAAAAAAGTCATTAAGTATGCCTTGTCCATGTCCAGGACATGGTGACCAGGTGTCCTATTTCCTCTTGGAGAGGGCCCACATTTTCCCTCGTCTTCCCTTTGTCACTGACATACCTATAGAAGCCTTTCTTGTTGCCCTTGACTTCCCTGGCCAGATTTAACACTATCTGGGCTTTAGCTTTCCTAACCTGATCCCTGGCTGCTCGGACAATTTTTCTGTATTCCTCCTAGGCTACCCGTCCTTGCTTCCACCCTCTCTGACTTTCTTTTTCTGTTTGAGATTGTCCAGGACCTCCTTCTTCTTCCATGCAGGCCTCCTGACGTTTTTGCCCAACTTCTTCTTTGTTGGGATGCATTGCCCTTGAGATTGGAGGAGGTGATCCTTGAATATTAACCAGTTTTCTCAGGCCCTTCTTCCCTCCAGGGCTTTATCTCATGGTACTCTGCCAAGCAGATAACCGAAGAGGCCAGAGTCTGCTCTCCTGAAGTCCAGGGTAGTGAGCTTACTGTGCACCCTCCTGTCCGCCCTAAGGATCTTGAACTCCACCATCTCATGGTGACTACAGCCAAGGCTGCCCTTGAGCTTCACATTCGCCGCTGACCGGTGAGAACAAGGTCCAGCACAGCACCTCTCCTCGTTGGCTCCTCTGTCACTTAGAGAAGGAAGTTATCCTTGACACATTGCAGCAACATCCTGGATTGTTTATGCCCTGCTGTGTTGTCCTTCTAACAGATACCAGAGTGTTTGAAGTCACCCATGTGGACTAGGGCTTGCAAATGCGAGGCTGCTCCTATATGTCTATAGAGGGCCTCGTCCACTCAGTCTTCCTGAACAGGACAGTTTGTTCAGTGATACTGATAGAGTGGATGCTCAGGACAAACTGCCAGCAGGCTACAGTTTGTTTGAATTTAATACTCAGATTTGATTCATATCTATTAAAATAGTGATCTTGTTGTTTAACTGAAATAGTCAAAATCCAAGCCGTGTTTGGCTGCAGTTGGTCAGCTATGCTGCAGGATGTTTGCATGCTCTCCTGACTGGATGAATTTACAGACATATCGAACAACTTGTGCAACTGAAAGTAAAATGCGGCTCGTTCCCACAGCACATGAAACCCTGGGGTTTGCATTCTGTGAACGTTTGGGATTGTCAGACTATCTGGAGAGAAGGGAGAGGTGAAAAGAAGGAGAAATCTTGTTGGAAACAAATTCATTTAACAGTTCAAAATACTTCACACTATTTACCTCAG
The DNA here is from genome assembly GCA_008711295.1 of Anarhynchus alexandrinus. Lineage (NCBI taxonomy): Eukaryota > Metazoa > Chordata > Aves > Charadriiformes > Charadriidae > Anarhynchus > Anarhynchus alexandrinus. Next base: position 1,127,664 of record VUYV01000245.1, read on the forward strand.
CCTTAATTATAACTGACTCCAAAGGACACATTTTGCTCATAAGCATGCTGGAGATATTTAATCTCTTTCAAGGTGCATGGGCATAAAGATGACATCACGGGATATCTAGGGAGAGATAGCAGCAGCTAAAAGAAAAACTAGAATATATACAAAATACTGGAAAAGCCTTATTCCCTCCTCCTCCCAAAAATAAATTCAAGAGAAACACAAACTCTCTCGTTAACATATTTCAGTCTCATTTAAGGGCCTATAAAACCCCACATATATGTAACACCCCTCCTGATACTGTGCAAAGGCAGTTATTAGGATCTGGAGTGATGGTTCTGTTTCTGACCACTTTTGAGACTTGAACTGAACCTTCTCTGAATGCCAGTTCTTAAAATACATTTTCTTTAGAAGGCAAGTTACTGAACTGTGCTTCTCATCCTAGATACAGTTGTTCCAGCAACGAGCCATGCACATCAGCACATAATCTTGGATGTAAAAAAAAACCCCAACAAACTAAAAACAAAGAAAAAAACCCCAAAAAATAAACAGTAAACACCTACAGCAAGCAGTGAACTTATTAGCATGAGGTCTCCTGCTCCTCTTGATTAAACCAAATGGGCAATGAACTCAGAAAACAAAGTTTTCTGCAAGCCAGACAGGCTTGTTAAATTATTTCATCTGTCATAAAGTCAAGACATGAAAATTTCTCTCACCTCAAAATCTGCAAGTATTTTCTAATAAATTATTTCTACTGTGAACCAGCTGAGCAATTCAACTGTCAAATCACCATAGAGGAGATCCCCTAAAACAGGTAAGCAATTTCAGAATAAAACTCTCATATTGAAGAACATCTTGTAGCTAATAGCTAACACTAATAAGTAATACTGCAATAGCTAATAGCTAATGTTATTTTCAATGTGAACAATCATATTGCACTTTTGAAAATTTCACCCAGATATTCTAAACATTGCTTTGAAGTCAGATATTCACTTTTATTTTTAAAGAAAGAAAGCTTTTAAATATGGTCCTGTTTCCATATATTCACACTCTGATAGCAATTCACAAATTCCTTGTGCAAACAACATATGCTTTTTAAAGCTATTACACTAGATTTTACAATAGCATCCCAAAATTGCTAGTCAAGACAAATGAGGAAATACTGCCTCTTGTTTGTAAAAGCAGGACAGGACATTCTATTTTTAGGTAAGACTCAAATGCATCATTTGGCAATTCATAAATTTTTGCACATCATTTTCTCACCTATAAACGAGGGCTGCTATTTTAAGTTTTACAAAAGACTAAATACAGATATCTCTTTCAAACTTTGGCTCTCTAGACTAGAAAGAACTCATAAAATGAAAGTATTAGTGCTGTGTATTAGTATTTCTGCTGATCAGGCACCTAAGACAAATGTTCAAGTTATACATTATATCAAGATTAAAATCTGTAAGGAAAAAAGGTGGAATAACTCACTTGGGCTCATGGCCATTAATCTTTCATTTCTTGAGCAAATCTTTTGCAAAATACACTTAAGTCAATTATGGTTCCAGACAGAAAAAGAAGAAATACAGAAAATTATCATCAGTCAAAAAGATCTGAAAGTGAACACCTGGATCCTACAACAGAAAGCAAGAACTAGATCATAGATAGTTAACCAGTGGTTTTAGAATAGTAGTGTATTTAATATTAGCTTTAAAATAACACTAGTGAAGCCAGTTGCTCAATAGGAGTATTTGTAAATATTGACATCATAATATTAAAATATTATGATGAACATTGACTTTTAAAAATTTTCTATTTCCCGAGAATCCTGATGATTATTTTATGTCTGGTAATCTACTTGTAGATTGCATCAGACAGTAGAAAACTGTCTTTTCCACCGAGTTCCATTCATTGGTTTATTTGGGGGTGAAATTATTTGTTTGTCCTTGGGGAGAGCCACAAGGTCCCTTTGAAACACCATGGGAAATTCTGAGACCAAGGTGCTTTATAGCACATAGGGTAGCAAATCACATGGAAAGAAAATATCCACTGAAACAGGCAGTTCTCTCTACTCAGGTTTTCATCCTTGGATGCTGGCAGTAATTGCTGACCAGTGTACTGAGAGTTATTGCAGTCCTGCCTGATGGCTCAGCAGCAGTATACTCCTGATAATCCTAATAAAGCACGACAGGTGAAATTTTCTCTCTTCTTGTGGGGAAAGGAAGTGATATTTATTCTAAATCCAGCCTCTTCAATAACAGGATTTTAAAATGTCTTCACTAATTAGTTCTGGCTGCTTGAAGGATTGTTGCTTCTTTTTTTTTTTTTTTCCTGTTAATTATTATAATTTTCTAACCTTACCTAGCTCTGCTATTGTTTCCTAAACTTTAAAAACACAGCTGTCACAAAGAAGACTTTGACGCTTTGCAGCCTTTTGCATAATTTTTTTTTGTTTCTTTTCCTCAAAAAGGACTTACATTCATGTCAGAAGCATTTAATGTCAGTTTACTAGATAGTGTTCAGGTAATGAAGCAAAGCACAACTTCTGAAGGAGAGTTTGGTCAGGAGCTACTTCAGAAATGTATTGCCCAACACAAAAATATTTACATTAGAATTGCTTTCATTTTAAGTAGAATATTTTATGCTTCTGAGGAAAAAACAAAAATTAGAAAACACTCAAATTTTAATATTATAATATGTTGGTTCCCACCTGTAGTTGGGAGGATTGGACAAAATGCCGAAAGCTTAAAAAAAACCCAAACATTTCGTAATTTAGTTTCAAAAAGAAGAAAGGGTCCATTCTCCACTGAACTACTTTTTGAGTAAAACATGTTCAACTAGTTCTAGCTAGCCTAACATCAAGCATAAATTGTAACTGGATATTGCAGGAATGGAAACAGGCAAAAAAAGTACTTGTGATTTGAGTAAAAGAGCTAAATCTTTCAATTACTCAAGGACAGAAATAAGACTGGAGGTGACTGGGCATGTTATAGAAAAGTATGACAGTTAATAGGGAGGCATGAAGCTATCTAGAGAGAATAGAGGTATTTAGGCCTATTGACACTAAACTTGCCTTTCTTAATTACCTTCTACTCACCCCAAAGGAGTAGACGCTGGAATTCACTGGGCCTGTGAACCATAGGTTGAAAACTAATCCTGTAGTGAAAAAACACAATCTCCTTAGGATAAAAGTTGAAAAGCCCTAGAAGAGAGAGCTTTGGAGTACTGTTACAGAATCACTAATCTTGGGATAGAATATGAAGGAAAATCTCTGCAAGATTATGAGAAATAAAGAGTAGTGATTGTGTGACTTTGGGAGACTAATCTCCCAAACTTGGATGCAATATAAATGCCATCACTAAGAGCTGAAGGCTTAGGTAGTCTTGAACTTGCTGTAAGACAGATTTCTTTAATAAATACCCAGTGAACCAATGAAAATTAATGCTGCTTTGGACATAGGTTTAGCAAGAAACAAGGTCTTACAGAACAGCTTTTCATAAAAAATAATCTTGGATTGAGTGATCATGAACTGAATCAGTCTTTATCAAACTGCAAGACAGACAACAGGTCTGACTATGATTAATGTTTGGGATTTTAGAAAGGAGCTAAAGAAACCATACAGCCTGAATTCAGGAATGCAGAGCTTTTAAAACACGGAAAGTAAGGAATTACTTTAAATCAAAGGGCAAACACTATTTAGAGTTCACATTGCAAGGAAGAAAAAAAAAAAAAGCCAACAGAAGAAGCTTATGGGTTTATCAATTAGCTGCTTTTGTACACATGCAAATCTGCCAAGAACAAAGAGAGAGTACTGTTCCTCAGAAATCAGAGGATGTAGAAAGAAGGAAAACGGCTGAGATTTCTTGAACTAGACTTTACCATTGAAACAATCAGCAAAAGTTCTTTAAAACAATAAAAATGAAGAATGGGGAACAAAAAAGTTACAGTGCTGTAAATACAGAAATTATGATTTGATAGAGATTTTATTTAATACAGATTAACATTACTCTACGTCTGATCCACATATTAAATGCATATTTTGCCTCCATTTTCTATAAAGTTCATGATGAGGACGTTAGTGGAGTAAGGAGTAAAAATGAAGGTAGAGCATCAGAAATTATGATGCCTGAGAGAGAAATAAATGTTAGCATTCATAATACCTCATAAAGCAAAAATAAATTGGGCTAGATAATCTCCATGTTGGAATACAGAAATATGAAACTTTCCAATGAAATTGCAAGTCCACCTGCTAGGATTTTTGGAGGCAGTATCTTACGACTGAAGAACAGTAAATGTAGAAACTATATTCAAAAGAATGAGAACAAAGACCAATTCTGGAACCACTAGACTATTAAACTGTCTTAATGAAAAAAAAAAAAAAAAAGACCAAGAATATTTTTTGAAGGAAGAAACTAAGGGCAGAGAGATAAACGGAAAGCAGTATAAATTATAATGTGTCTTTATCAACAGTAGATCATCTCAAACCAATCTAGTATCTCTTTTCAGTTATCTGCTTTATTAGACAGAGGAATATTATTTATCAGAGATTTAAATAAGGCATTTGATGCAAAATCCCAGCAGAAAAGGTGGAGAAGACAGGTGCTAATACAACGTTTCTAAAGCAGCTAAGGATGTGGCTATAGGGATCAACAACAGCTTATACTGACTAGGTAGCCACGGAATGAAGAGAGTTCACTAGGTGTCTCATCAGTCCTGTTTAATAAGTCATTTAGAGATCTTAGGGAAAAATATAGATTAAATTAGCAGACAATGTAAAGTTGTGCAGTATTATTATTACAAAGACCAGATCATCTTATAAAAACATTAAATTACTGTATTGATTTGACTGATAGACTGAGATATAATCTAATAGTAGAAAGAGCATATTCATGCACTTGGGGACGTCTGTTAAGAACTCCTGGGTCATCAATTATGGGTTATCATATAGGTTGAAAAGTGCAAAAAAAAAGTAGGTATATTGGAAGATGTGGTATACTAGAAGTAGTCTATTGGAAGATGGCTGTGAACAGTGACTGCTGAAGTTATGAAAAGGCTAATGAATTCACAAATGCATAAGGAAAGACATTTGTTGTGAGAGGAACCGAAAGGCCCAATTAGGAATATTGTGTACAGTTCTGGTCAACCAGTTTCAGTGAAGATTAACTTTAATTGGAATAACTGCTAGGAAAGATGATTAGAATGATTAGACAGAACTAAATGAAGCAATATTATCAGCACAAGATCAATTGGTAATAAATCAGCAATAAATACATCTTTACAACAAGTTCAGGAAAAAGCTTCCAGATAGCATAATGAAAGCAGTCAGAAAATTCTACTGTTTCAAGATGAAGACTAATAAGTTTATATATAAAATTGTACAACTAGATAAAAGAGTTCCTTGTTATAAGAATTCTTACTCCTCTTGCAATATTTCCTAGATGGCTACATGTATCTAAGAAGTTACATACACACATGGGACTTATCCAAACCACGTATCCGAGAGGACTGGTAATCAGCACCAGACAGTCAGAAAGGAATCTTTTCCTTATGTTGGGTCTGCAGCATTCACTGTTTGAGTTTTTGGGTTGTTCTTTCATGTTCACCACCACAGCATGCAGCATAGACTATACTCAGATCAGAGTTTCATTTAACTAATACCATGTTAGTGCAGGGGATGGGGCACTGGTGAGCATTCTCATTGTCTTTTTGAGACTCATTACATTTGTGCCTTCGCCCTTGTACTACAAACCTTAATGTGATATGGTAATGGAAAACATTTCATTACAAGTGGCATACAATAGCATGTTAGCAGACATTTCCAAATCTCACTGAACTGGCTGTCTGCATGCTTGAACACAGCTGTTTGAGATTGGATTTAACACTAAACGTTGCCTTTCCATGTAATAGTGGAGTGTGTGAGAGAGACTGACGTCCAACTCACTGACATGAGACAGATGCTTGAAAGCAATGAGCGTCCAGATCACATCTGATTTCAAATCTGGATACAAGCTGAAGCAATTCATATATATACGCATACATATTCCACATCAAATTACAGCAAAAGAGGGGAACTAGCAGAGGACAACATTATCTGGAATTTGATAAGAAAATGAGTACCACTTTTGGTATTTGGAATAACAGAAAATTCTCTATCAAAGAATGGGTTAAAAGCTGCCCTAATTCCTATTATTGCCTTCAGGCAAGGCAAATGAGGAAAAAAGATATCAAATGACATAAAGTGTATCTTTTGCCATTTTAAGTTGCCATTTGTTGAGTTTATGCAGTTTATTGTTATTTCTGATGCCCTTCCCTCACATTTCTCACTATTTAAAAAAGTATAGTACCTAAGTTCTTATTTCAAGTACCTCAGTTCTTATTTAGAACTCAGTATTTAAGTACCTCAGTTCTTATTTCATTTGTTTGCCTGACATGTAAGCAAACATCTTACTTGTTCTTAAATGTCAATTGAGAAAATAATTTTTAGAGAGGCATTTGGGGGATGTTTTGCTCCTATTTCATACAGATATAGCTCCTGTTGTTTTTCCTAGCAGCACCCAAATCCCAGTAAGTGCTTCTCTGTCCTTGCTTTTGTATCATCTGGAATTCACTAGCACCATGAACATATCTCTTACCAAATGAGAATAAAAACTAAGAAATATTTATAGCTACATACAACACCCACCACTGTGTGAAGATCCACTGACCTCATTGGAAGATCCATGGTGATCAGGATTTGCTTAGTTATGAGGAATAATCATCTAGACATGGTGTCAGCACGGGTGGAACCAGATTGGTTCTGCTCAAATATTCAGCTGCTTTGGTGTGCCTTTACCCTCAGGCCTTTATACCTCCTGGTATTGAGATGCATGGAATTCTGCAATTTGCTCAGGTTCAATCAGTCTCCAGGTTGTTGCTCCCAGATACTCTCGATCCTACTTGCAGGCTCATTTGGCTCTGGACAAGGCAAAGGATTGTGTCCTGGAGTCTAAAGCAGCAGCCAGTTAAAGTAACTCACACCTGAAAAAGTCAAAGGCCAAATACAAGTATGCTTTACATATATCTTATCTTTCTTTACCTGGTTCTCATAACATTCATAACACAGAATGAGCTGAGTATTTCTTAGAATCACATGAAATACCCTCCACAACTTCCAATGGGATTGACTCGCTGTAAGAGCAATTCCTGGTCATAGCCTTCCATTGTTTCAACAGTCTTGCTTTTCTGAGGATATTCCCAAAGCCTACCTTCTGGCACACATATTTCTCCCTGCAGGCAGTCTGACTTTACCTTAGCTGCATGCTGCTTCCAAATGCTATCTGCCCTTGTGACACTACCATTTTACTGCCTCAGTCTGGAACATCATAGATAACTTTGACTTAACTTTCTGCTTTTAGGCAAGCAGAAATACAAATCTAAATAGAGAAAAATGAGTTACGCAAAAATGTTTGTGAAATCATATATAGACATTTTCCCAGTTGTTCACGCCTTGAATTATATCAGTAATCACCAAATGTTGCTCTTCATGTAGCAGATGTAAAGTCATTCAAGTAGTTCCGTTATTCCCCTCACAGCAGAAATGCTCATGAGAGTGACAGTACCTCTGATCCACAACAGCAAAGTTATCATGTTGATCTTAAGTCAAGGGCTCCAGAGCTCTCTGTCCCTAAGACTGAAGGTCACCTGTGCTTACCTTACACTTTGCAATTCCTGTCTATAGACTATAGCCTAGACAAGTCTGAAGGGAGAAGAGGGAATCACTTGTTTCAGACCATCTTTGAAAAATCCGCTTTCTGACTTTCCTTTTTTAGGTCCTAAGCATTGAACACCCTTGTGTTTTGCTATTAGACTCCTCTTTGAAGTTAAGTGATTGTTGAAACATGTTGGTTTGTTATTATACATGTGAAAGCACCCTGAAACAAATAATTTGAGCATTTCAACAGATTAATAACTCATTCTTATTTGTGAAAAGTTCTATATGTCACCGTCAGCTTCTCAACTCCCATTTCAGTCGTACCAGTGCAAGCCACATATTAGACTACTCACAGCATGAGATGGAGATGACTGATGAAATATGGCATTGTTGTTATATAAACTTTTCCTTATTCTATACAAATTTCATTGCCCATTATCCACTAAAATAAAAAAATGAAGCAAAATAAAGACACCACCAAGGATGGTGACAAAATTATTAAAAGTATTAAAAAAAAATTATTCCATAGTTATCAATGCTGAAGTTCACTGTTCTCTAACAGCACAAAATGCGGTCCTTATTGTCAGAAAAAAGACAGCAGTCTAGATACATTTTTAGAGAACTAAATCAAGATGTTTAGGAGTTTCTCTAGCATGAGGGGTGGGGAAACTTGAATTTGCATTGCAGTTTGGCATCTATGCAAACAGTGACAAATATGAAGCCTTCTACCATGATTTCCTCCTTCCCTTGCACCTTTAACTTAGTTATGGGAAGAAGCTCTGGAAATACCCTTTATACTACTGTCTGGTTACACACTAGTTCAGTGTGCAGAGGCAGAGAAATTCAAATAAAGGCCATCCTGTCAAAAGTGATTTTGCCCTCTTTTAGGAAGATTTCATAGTCAACATCCTTCATGCTCTCCTGCCACCTCATAACCCTCTCTAACCCCTTTCCTGTTCAGATCCTCAGACCAACAGAAGTGTATGTCCTCCACCTTCTACTTCCCAGCCCCTCCGCAATCACTGACCTCACTGCATGGCAAAGCCAAGGGATGCCAGCACAGGGCACGAGCCATTTGGCAGCGTTACCCTCCTTCCCTGCAGAGCAAAGTGCGGAATCCCACTGTGCTGCTGCCACCTCTCTGCATCCAGGTAACACCATGGTCCCCTTGTAATAACAAAGCTGGGGAGAGGCTGTGCTATTTCAGCCTTCAGACCAGAGGGTAGGCTGCAGTGAGGACCCCCTTCCCTAGACCCAACGGGCTGCCTCTCTACAGTAAAGAGAAGGTGAGGTGACACCCGTGAGGCAGCACTCCTTCCCTCCCTGTCTCCTTCACATCCCATGCTTCACCACTTTGGGAACACGCTGTTAAAGTAGACTCCCTTGCACAACACATCATTTTCTTTACTTGGTACTTTGCTTCAGCTGGCTCAAGAGTATTTCTTTGAATTCAATGAAGAATATGTAACAACCAACTGGAAATTTCTCATCACATCACTTAACCTCCAGACTTTTTCTAAAGGTTCTGCCTGTCACTTACTCTGCAACAACTCTAGGAGTGCTTCTCCCCACTTGCCTATTTTCCACCCCTCTGTCTCACACTGACAACTGTAGTCAAAAAAACCCTTCAACTCAAATGTTTGAAGGACTAAGTTGCCTTGAGTAGACCGTTGCTAAGACTTGGAGACTCCATCTTCAAATAAAGGACTTCCATTTATTCTATTTTTCACAATAAAGAACTGTGGTTACATCCACCAGTTTCAACTGGCTTAACCTCACCTATAGCACATACCCACCCTGTCATTTATAACTCAAGTATTCCATCATAGAATCATAGAATGGTTTAGGTTGGAAAGGACCTTGAAGATCATCGAGTTCCAACCCCCCTGCCATGGGCAGGGACATCTCCCACTAGACCAGGTTGCCCAAGGCCACGTCCAGCCTGGCCTTGAACACCTCCAGGGATGGGGCCTCAACAACCTCTCGGGGCAGCCTGTTCCAGTGCCTTACCACCCTCAAAGTGAAAAACTTCTTCCTAATGTTCAATCTAAACCTGCCCTCTTCCAGTTTGAAGCCATTCCCCCTGGTCCTATCACTATATGCCCTAGTAAAAAGTCCTTCCCCAGCTTTATACTACTGCTCATACTTTACTTCTCTTTTCTCTTAAAAAAAAAGCAAAGTCAGTCAGTTCATTCCACGTAAAATATAACAGTGGCTGTTTTCCAGGTGCTCACTTATCATTTTGCTTTAACTCACTGGAGTCCTTTAACTTCACACTTTACATGGAGGAAACTTTGGGACAGTAAGAATACATGATTGTTTTCCTTTTCCATCAGAAAAAGCTTCCTTCTTTTGCTTTCCGTGTAACTTCTCCTAACCACCCAGATAATAATTTAGACCTTCTTTCTGGTGGAGTTCCTGATCAGAGAAGATGCTTTGCTGCAAAGGAATGCTAACATCATGTCTATGCTATGCTTTTTCATAGTATAAAATTGTTTAGTTTTGTCACAGTTACTGAACTGACACACACTTTATACTCAGCTGTGCAGGGTACAGTCTGATCTAAACACAGGGGTTAAAGTCTAATATACTAAAGAAAATGCATGTCAAATAAAAGGTTCAAGCACTTCTGAACTGAATGCTGAAATGCTCATTTATTGAGCAAAGAGTTTTAACTAGTACTATCTACATTTGCCAGATGTTTAACTAAACTTTATTGTGGATCTTTGTCAGAATGCTGCTCATTAGTCAGTAGTAATCACTAAAAAGAGAAAATGATAACTCATGATGGGATTAACAGAAAAAGAAAGGATTTTTTTCTAAGAGGAATTGAATAGGTAACTTATTTATTGAAGGTGATGCATGCCCTCCTGCTTACCTCTGATTAAAAAATAGTCCATATCTCCACCCATAAGCTAGAGGACAGAGCCATGAAAGACGGTGAGTCATAAGACCTCCAGAATCTCTCAGTTACAATTTCAAATTGTCTCCTTAGAATAAAAACACTTCTTTCAGTAAAAGCCTAGCAAGCATGTTTACATTGTATTGGACATAAGTACTTTCTTCATCTCTCTTTCAAATAAGATGAATGAAAAAGGAATTTGGTAGATGTCAAGCCTATGCAGGAAAAGGGACATAAGTACTCTAAGTCCCCACTAGAAATTAAATAAAAAATGTTAGTAGTTCAGTGAGAAAAATCCTGCAAATACTGAAACTTTTTCTTCATTCTTAGAATTTCTTACAGAAAAAGTCACTTTTAACACAAGGTTAACACAAGTAGGGGTTTAACACAGCATTGTGAAAAGAAGCGACACTTAACTCCAAGAGCTTAGTGGACATCATCAGTGATCTTGGTATTCCATAAAAAACTCAAACAATTCAATTCCAGATAAATGAAAACAAAGCATATGGCAAAATTGTCCTAACATTTCTGTGTGTGAAAAGCATAAAAACCACTTAACAATTAATTATTGGGTGTTTTTCCTTTACAGGTAAGAACATGATACCTGGTGAGCAGGACATCTAAGTGCTAGAAATTAAATAGCAATTTATTTTCTGAGAGAGAATTACATTGGGTGCTCTATTAGACTTCAGAATAACTGACAATGAAGTGGGAAAAGACATCCCAGAGAACGTGAATTTCCCTTAAAAGTAAAGTCCTAAGTAAAGTCCTAAGTACACTTTTATTAATCTGGTTCGGGCATTTCCACCAGCTATTCATTCTTGTCAAATAGATCCAGACAAATTTCTGAAGTGCACCAGACCACTTTTTATTCTTGTTCTAGGGAACTTCTAGGCATCCAGTTTCTTGTTCTTGTTGTTGTGAGCAACAAATGTATTTGTAAGCTGCAGTATTGTTCTTCAAAAATTATCCATACAGCAACTTCTCAACTACGCTGGAAAGCCGAAATACTATATTTGGAAATCTTATTTTCTAAATCTCTCTTCCTTTCTTTTCCAGCTGCTCTTTGCAGACACTTAAATCTGTCCTGCTTTTCTCTCTCTCTCCCTCTCTCAGCGTCCCATCAAGGTCCCTGTCAGCAAAAGATTATTTTCTCACACCTCACACAGATCAGATCCTGACTTTGTCCCTTTCGTTCCTCCAGCACTTTCATGTTCTGTCTGTAATAGTTTATGTGATCTTGAAAGATTTCCAGTTCTAAGAATAAGTGGGAGTAGTGGAGCTCCTTTTAAAATGACATGAAGGTTACTCGGTAATCACATAGCAGTCGTCTGTCTTCCAAAGCTCTAATCAGAAAGCGATGCATAAAAGGGCAGCATTTGATGTTCTTTATTGACCCGATGAAACATTTAAGAAAAGGGTGTACTCCTCCTGAAGTCAAGAGGGCATCAGCTCAAATTAACTATGTGCTTAAGCACTCTGATTCATCAGACTTTCCAGTACTTCATTTGTAAGCCAAATCGCAGAATGTACCTTTGCTCTGATGTCAGTATACTAGCATTAGAAAAATCGGGGTGGCAATCCTGAAGTGATTAAATGTCAGTGTAATGAATTTCACATACTGAAAGGCAAAAATGCCAAGGAGCCTAAGTTTTAATAAGTGCTCCATAACAGGAGTGAAGAAGGCTGATGACAAAATTTATGCTACAACCAATTAATTAAAATATGTGATACTGATGTGAAAAAGAAAACTCTACCAGAATGGCTTAGGTAGGCAAACACTTTTGATTCTATGATCTGTACAAGTAGAAAGCACAAAGGAAACCAGGACTGATGTATTTCGTGTGGTAACTGGCATTCAAAGCCTGTGTGCAGCTGAAAGGTCAAAGCGTAGAAAGGCTCTGCACGTGTCTTGCTCATGTATTTTCCCCATCTAAAGTATGAATTGTTTCATCTGGAACTTTGACTTGACCTACTGTTCAACAGGAATGATCAGTGCCATGCACGTGCATGTTGAATGCTTAGAATAAATCATACAAATTTTTCTGCTGCTAACTCACTTCATTATGAGGCAGGCTCTTACCTACAGTCAATGACAGAAAACACAAGTCACTGGCACTTTTCAACAGCCTCTGCTGTCTGTGCCGTTACCCAAATATAGTCACTACCTTAGTAGTTTAGCTAGTTTAGGTTTTGTCAGAGCTGATGGAGACCTAACGACAGAAGAACAAAAGTGTCTTAATAGAAGCTTTTTTTTGTTCTTTCATTGTCCTTAATTCACTGTCCTATTCATACAGTTTGGGCAGTGTGGACAATTTTATACATATGCATGGCATGATACAGAAAAATGATAGAATGCTGTTCTTCATCTGCTATATAATTTTTCCATTATCTTGTACTTTTTCAGTGATAAAAGCACTATATATATATAAGAATGTCACAGCTTATGCAAATTCAGGGATAAAATTTGCCACTAACTTTCTCAGTATGAGATCTTCCCAACCACAAGGCCAATCTTATTTTCACATAAGTTTTACATCAATATAATTTAACTGAGTACATACTGCAGTTACTCCTCTTTATATTTTGAGTGAGAGAATTAAAGTGAGAAAATCAGCCTCTGCTTATATCTGAATATGAATAAATCCGAACTAGAACAAAAGCACCACTTCCATAAATTAAATCACTACAGCCCATGACCACTTCTCTGCTCAAACATAAATGAAAAAATTCTAAAAGGATTTGCATCTTTGTTTCTCATGTTGGTTTTTTATTTTAATCTCTGTTCTATTTAAGTCCGTTACAAAGTGACTAGAAGGGTGGGTCTTTATGAGGCTTCTTTACCATTTTCTTCTGCACCATTTTTACTGAAAAAGTTGTGGAGACAATATATTAGGATAGATTGGGGGGAATAAAATTCCCAAGTTCTTAAGTGTTTATTTGTTAAGTGACTGGTTCTGCTCAATATTTCATGAAAATGAAAAAGGGAATGACTAATAACACTATCAACTGCTCATAGTGTATTAAGGATATACCTCAGTAACCGCTCCTTTAACTGTTCTAACTGTTCCCTTCCTTTATTCAATTAGGAGTATGATTATCTGACATTGAGTTAATATCCTCCACAAAATAGACACCTCTGTGACTGAAGGCAGACAAAGGAACAAGACACCAAACAATACACAGAAATCTTATTGTGAAAACTCTCCACTCTGGCTGATCTGCTTGTGCACTTTAAGAATTGTTTCCCATCATTACAAGGGTAATTGACAGTTATACTGCAAATCATGCCTGACATCACTACCTTTTTTATCATTATAAATTCTCTGCTGATCTCTGTGTAGCTGTGAATATTAATATTTATTTATTTTTATTTTTTTATGCAGCCCTGTTTTGGAGAAGTCCAGATGTTTGGCAATGATCATTCCATCTAGCAACCATTGATCCCCAGGATGGCAGACACTACACTCGCCTGAATTATGGCTGATCTCCAGAGTATCATTGGCAGCATTCCAACAAATTAAGATTTCCTAGTCCCCATCTTCGGTTTGTTTTTTGTTTTTTTTTTATAAAATCCATCTGGTAAATACCCTATAATCTAACTGAGATTTCCAAATGTTGTAAATATTTCACTGTAGTAACATGGATCACAATTCATTAGAATCATACCATTAGTTACAGGATTTAAGATTAGAGAATCTCATTTTTCATTTTAAAAACTGAGCAACACTCAACCTCAAAAATATCTGAAGTACAGCAGTCACATCCAAAACAAGCAGATTGAAACCAAAGTTCCTATCAGCTGTTTTATGGCTTTGGAATTTCTATATTTCATCTGTGAGTATAAAGCCACCAGGTACATCATCTTCTACAGGTCTTATATTAAGAAAACATCTCAACAATTTAGATTGCAAATGCCTTCCCTTATAATTCCTTCCCCATTTTTTTTTTAATCAAACCAACAAACAAGGAAGTAAAAGACCCACTACAATTTACGGGGTTGACATAACCTATGTTGAAAAACTAGCAAGAACAGGAGTGAGAAACCAACAACAACTGAGGTGCATCATTTTTACCTAAAAAAATTTAGTACTTGGCTCAAACACAATATTTTCCTTGGGGATTCTGGAAAAGATTTAACAAAAGAAAGATTATCCCTAAATTTCAAACAGCGAGCTAAAATTCACACAGGGTACGGGTACAGTGATTAGACCAAAAGTATACAGCAGGTCAGTGAAGGCAGCTCTGTTAAAGGGAATTATTAAGTAAAAAAGGTGCGTACAAAGTTTGGGTCATCTTCCTTCACAGAAATTAAAACTAGGTGGCAAAACCAGGGTAGTTACTGCTAATAATTTAAGAATTTACAACAAATACAGTCCACAACTTGTAATGAATTGTTGAAGCAGAAAAACAGTGTTTCCTTTGTCTCCTTGCTTTTTTGCTAACTCCAGTGTTAGGGGACTGCTGACTGAGCACAAAAGGTCAATGATACTGCAGTCAGCAGTGACTGAGGTGAGAAGCTGGAGTGAAGAAGGGAATTTTTTTCGACGTCCTTTGTCAATCTGTCATTGTTTAAACCTTGCCAGCAACTAAGAACCACACAGCCACTCCCCCCTTCTCTGCCACAGTGGGATGGGGAGAAGAATGGAAAAAAAAGTAAAACTCGTGGGTTGAGATAAAGACAGCTTAATAGGACAGCAAAGGAAGAGAGAATAGTAATAAAAATAATAGAATATATAAAAAAAGTGATGCACAATGCAATTGCTCACCACCCGTTGACCGATGGATGCCCAGCCCACCCCTGAGCAGCCATTGCCATCCCCTGGCCAGCTCCCCCCTAGTTTATATACTCAGCATGATGTCATATGCCTCCTCGCTGGGAAGCTGAAAAGTCCTCGACTTAGTATAAGCCCTACTCAGCAACAAATAAAATATCAGTGTGTTATCAACATTGTTCTCATACTAAATCCAAAACACAGCACTATACCAGCTACTAGGAAGAAAACTAACCCTATTCCAGCAAAAAACAGGACATCATCATAAAGTGTTATCCTTGCTCCCTTTTTCATAGCCAGGTTGATATGTTTGAGAGGAAAAGGACAGGTTTTCATGCACACAGTCGTTAAAGAAGGGGATTTTTTAGTACTTTTAATGTTTGAGTATCTGTGCTTTACCATGTGGGAAACTGTAAAATGGCACAGATCTGGTTCAGAAATAGGCACTGTGCAAGGGTAAAGCACTGCAGCAGGGAAACAAAATTCACAGAAAAAAACAACCTGATGTGACCCAGAAGCACACGTGGAACAAACTTCAAAAAGTTGATGTTTAAGCACATTGCCAAATTCTGCAGTTTTAATATTGATGTGCCCTTGACCTGGAGCATCGTGTTCAATATGTAGTCAGTGTGACTCCAGGTTTAAGATTTTAAGAGTTTAAATGTAATTTGGATAAGAGTTTGATCTACTGTAGATACAATGTACATTACAAACACAAAGTCAGGCCACAGAACTCCACAACACCAAAATCTGTCTTACCAGCTTCAGCATCCCTGTTCCTTATCATAGAAATCACCCTCCGACCAACTGCAAAGGAACCCTGGAGATTCATCTTTCCTGGGAACTATGTTGAATGATCATTGTTAACTAAGTATCACACTCTGTTTAGGTTTCTTGTATTAAAAGGGCAAAGGATGCTGCACCATCAATGTGCTCTGGCAACCCTGTCTGCCTCTCTGGCCCAAGGTATCAAGCATTTCTTCTCTTCTACTGTGGTTAGGAAGTAGGTTTTTCCCCAAATTATGGTGGCTCTCTTTGCTTCGAGTTCTTTCTGTGCCTTTTTTACCATGTGCTGATCTCCCTTCTTCATCAGTCATTAGCTGCCAACATTAAAAGGTATGTCCTGCTGCTGTAGTTATAGTGTATTTGCAATCAGATGATACTGCCAGCCCTTGGCATTTTGAATCAAATTTATCCCTGTGACCGTCACCACCTCTAAGGCCACCGTCACAATCTGAGCCAAGTTATCAAAGATCTACTATTTTAAAAGTGCACAGGAACCCAGCTAATTTTATTTGAAACAGGTACACAAGTACTCATTCTAACTGTTTAACAAGCAGCACAGAATAATCTCTGACAGAAAGGCACGTTCATCAAAGTAATTCCTTCTCCTGGCACAGCTGACATGTTTACTCATTTGTCCAAGAAAACAAATTAAGTCCTCCAGTAGATCACAGTACAAAACTGAGCTGATAGAGAGAGATACACATACTTCTGAAGATGTGATTATTATCTATTTCCTCCACAGTAGTATGACTTTTTGCATTCTGACCAGTCACATCCCAAGGTCAATAATTCAACACTTCTCAGCAGCACTGAGAAAGGAATCCAGTTATTTAGTCTCCATTCTCCCACTCTTACCCACTGCCAGTATTCTTTCATTTTTGTGAGGGTCTGTTTACAGAGAGGGAGGCTATAAATGCTCGGTGAGAGGTAGAACCCAGCCTTCCAGAGAGTTTTACAGAATACTGTATTCAAACTGTCAGATCAGCTGGAAAACCAAACAAATACAAAACAACTGTTATTTAATAAAGTATCATCTATTGAAAAATGTGTGTAAATACTATCCAGCCAGGTGCAATGACTTCTTACATATGGAAAGGGAGGAGGAAGAAGAGCAGGTGAACTAAGAGATGAATTTGAGATAGACAAACCTTGAACCGGTTCCTCCCGAGTCTGCCGGTCCTGAAAAGCTGACCTGGTATTTCAGCCGAAGAGCAAAAAGGTAGATCTTGACTTTGCAATAACTACGTATCAGCAATGATTGCTTTCAGACAGGGAGGTAAACTTCCAATTCCTAAAGGCACCTTGAGGCTCCGGTCACCATTTCATCATTTCCTGTGCAGAAAGGGAGGAGAAAAGGTGTCAGGATTGGGTGGATGAGGTGAAGTCCCTCAGCTGGCTGAGGAGGGACTGCATAGGACAGGACCACACAGCGGCCAAGCCCAGGGCAGCTCCCTTTTGCAACCATGATTGTGTCAGTTGTATGGGAAACCGCAACCATGGCCTGACACAATCACCAGCCTCCTAGAGGGCTTGGCATAGGTTATCAGAGACTAACCCTATGGAAATCTCTGCTAAGGGTTGTGGAGTAGTGTTTACTGCTGCTGTGGCTTCAGGGAAAAGAATTTGCTGCTTCCACGTATACCTGCACTCATCAAAGGGTTTAAACATTCATGTGCTGAACTTAGCTGGTCATCAGTTCTCCTGTGTCTTCACTAACCAAGCATTCCATGATGGTTCAGTAGGAGTCACCAGTTCTCTGTCCACTGCTTTTTCCAGAAAAGATATTTTTAATACCTAAAATTCTGGGCGAGATCCATTTCCACAGAAGAAATCAAAATCCTAAATACTGATAAAACCATCTTTTCCTCCCCCCATCTAAATCAGTTAGAAGATGTTATCACCAGCACAATTTCTGTGTAGCACAGTTAGATGATGGGTAGCTTGGTGATGTTTGCATATTTGTTGACTTGCGTCTCCCTGCATGGTTCTTGCAGACTGTTCTTTAGGATGTTAACAGTAGCAAAAGACGTTCATGTCAAACCCTCATTTCCCTCAGGACAAGTTATAGTTTGTTAACTCCTTTAACTTGTTTTTCACTACTATACTAATGCTGATAAATCCCTGTCAGATTAATTCCTTCCTTCTTTCACTTTTTTCTTTTTTTGACAGAATGTCTTTTATAAGTACAATCAAATAATTTTCAGGGCTGAATCAATGCCAAAACTAGATGCATTTTCCTCCAGAGAACTGGAATAAATAGTTATTTACACTTCAGCTCTCTAATGGGCTGTTTTAAAGAATGACTTATTTTAGTGTTGTGTTGAACAAGAGACTAAGACAGCTTCACAGTTTAGACAGCAGTTTTTTCAAAGCAAATTTGGTTCACTAATTTCTTCTGGAATTAGAAAAATCAACATGCCATGCAGAACTCAGCTGGAGTATCACTTATTTCAATTCAGTTTTATTAAGCAAAAAGGGAATATTAATTTGTTCTCAGATTGCATTTCATATCTAAGTTGTAAGTAAGCAAATAAATGAACATGAATGGATTTCACTTTTTTTTTAATATATTGCCTGCTAGCTTAGATCATTCTAATAGCACATTCATTCACATCAATAACCAACTCACCCAAATTTTTAGAATGCTTTTTCGTTCATGCTTTTCCCAGCACATCTTTGTAGAAGATAAGGTATGTAAAATCCCAGCCCAGAGATCATCCCTGAGGTCAGTGGGATTTTTGTCATTCACATTTAATCGGATCCTTTTTTTTGTAAAAAAAAAAAAAAAGGCAAAGTTTAATTCTTATCTGTACCAAATATATTAAGGCTGCAACTAAGAACAACTCCAAGACATTGGGACTGTCTGAAAATTGAGGTTTCTTCATAGAGTCCCCTAAGTTTGGAGGACTAATCCACTTGCCCTTCTGTCCTTTGGCTAAACTGAATGCTATAATCATTCTTATTCCAAAATTGCTTATGATGTCATTCCCCCTGCTTTCACCATCAGGCTGCAAATAAGCATTGATCAGCTAAAGGATCTGGCTTTTGCTTAGCTTCACTATTTCCATCATTCTGCTGAACATACACACAATACAAACTTTTTCTGCCTTCTTGATTTGATAAATAACCAAACACACAATGAGTTATTATGTTTGGAAAGCTAATGTAGGACAACATTTCAGTTCCTTAGGTGTTAAGCTTGTTGCTTCCATGAAAAATGTAAAATTCTCAAATACTTCTACAAAATAGAATCTGGCAGTAACTTGCAAAATCCTTGAAGGAAACTTGCTGAACACCCAAATAAAATCTTGCTAAAATGTTTTGGCTATATAAAACTGTCACAGAGCCATAACATCGAGTGAGATGAAAAGGGACACCAAAAGGGACAAATAATTCCCATTTCTAGTGAAAGCTATGGTTGCTGTCACCAAAAAAAGGTGACAAGTCCATGAGGAGAGCTGAAATTCCTATCTGGCTGATAGAAAAAGCCGCATGAGGCGGGTAAGGAAGAGGAAATATTTTGCGGTTGAAAGGAGGAAACAGAATGAGGGAAAGATGTACACAGGACAGAAAAAGGTATTGCTATTCTTCTGTCCGGTAATATATATCATACAACCATTCAAGGATTTCTTTTAATCCCCTACAGACTGCATTGAGCTAGCAGAGGTGTATCCCCAGTTTGAGTTCTGAGAAAAATCAAAGTTTTTTTAGGAGCTTTCAGACTCAATTTTACATCCAAGATTTTTCTTCTTGCATGGATCGTTCACAGCAGAGATAACTGGTGTTTATAAAATTGGGTTGCTTATCAGAAGAGCACTCAAAGAGACTTCAGATCCCTTTAGAATGGATTTATTTACTTGCATACCTTGTAAATATGTATCAGCTTGAAAACACTATTTTGGCTTGGCCAAGCTCACTCAGGTTACATGCACATGGTTACGCAGAAATGAAGCTAGTCTCCCAATTTCTGGAATCAGGATTTCCTTGTTTTGCTCCCACTGGAAAGATTCCAAAGTAAATATCCATTCTTTCTGCAATGCTTATTCAAAATGTGATGACTGTTGCTCTGCAAACTATCCCACTGGAACCCTGTAGGACATCTGGCATTCAGGTGACTCATTACTGCAATCTAAATTTAAAATCGTCTGGCATTACCACTTAGCAATGAATTTCCCACTTCAGCTGTATCATATAATTATAGAATAATTTAAGCTGGAAGGGAACTTTGGAGGCCATATAATCCAACCTACAAACACACACACACAGTATCAAAGTAGGGCCAACTCCAAGGTCAGATTAGATCGCTCAGGACCTTGTCCAGCTGAATTTGGAATATGTCCAAGGATGGAGATTCCACCACCTCTCAGGAAAACATCTTTCAGTGTTTGACCACCTTCATTTCCTTACATCTATTAAAAATTTCCTGTGCTGAAACTTTTGTCCTTTGGTTCTCAACCTCTCACTGCTCACATCAAAGCAGAGTCTGGTTTTCTCTTCACTGTAACCCTCCCATAAGCACCTGAAGACAGAAATTAGATCATATCCTTTGCCTACTCTTCTCCAGGTTGAACAAATATATTATGGGATTTGAAGGAAGACATCACTGAGCAAATAACAGGCAGATACACATGATGCTTATTATATGGCTTACTGCAAACACATTATTTTATATCAGCTTACTAAATAATTACTAAAATGTGGGTAAAAAATTCTTACATTTGTATCAGCTCTGCAGTTTATTTGGCCTCTTTTAGTCTGAAGTAAGCAATTTACCTGATCTTGTTTTGACTTCCTTAATTTTGAAGGAAATGCATGCTGCTGATGGTGAAGGCCACTGAGGGTGGTTACCTTCTGCTTTCATTAAAGGGTGTCTCTCAGTTCATCCTCTTCTCTAATGAGGAAGACTGAATCAGCCAATCAATAAAATATTCATAGAATACCACTAACTTCTGATGGAGTCTGGTTTCCAGTGTAGAAACCAGCAAATTAGAACGTACAGTGAAAGCTGGTTTTTTGGTTGTGGTTTGTTGGTTTTTTTAAGGTACCAAAGATTTATAAATTATCATTCTTTTGCATTTATTTTCTTGTATCTGTACAGAATTGCGTGCCTTAACAAAAGTGATGTATGTGGTTTGATGATTAAGACCTTGCTTCACTAGATGAGATACCATCCTAGCCCTTGCATTTGTAACTATGACTACAAAAAGACATGCAAGGAAAAGAACTTCTGAGAACTTCAGGTTTTCAGTGACTAAATACTTACCTCCTTCACAGCAGTTTAACATTTTTTAATCAAACATTCTTGAAATTAGAATTATTGTTCTTAGATAGGATGATGTTTATAATATAATGCTTCACATCCAGGGGAATCATAACAAAGCACTGCTAACTACTTTTTTTATCCATAAATGTAACTATTGTCTTAAAAAACAGCATTCTGAAGAAGAGAAAAATCAAAAGAGAATTCATGCAGTGATATACAGTAAGCCCCAAATATCTGATCTCATATATTTAGTTCAGTCCTGAGTCAATCATTTGCTCTGGAAAAATTCTGATTTTCTGAAGAAAGCATAAGCTTTACCGAAGGGCTGAACTTCATTAAAAGCTAGGTAGGGGGTGTTGCAAAAAGCAATATTATGTATTTGGAGATAGGTAATACATGCTTGAGAAGTCTTGTAATAAAAAGTCCTTCTTATCTTAGCTTTTTTTTTTTTAACTACATATGGAATTTTTTTATGTCCTACTCTACCTGTAATTCACCAGTAAAGAAAAAAAATCCTATGTAAATAGCGTTGGTAAATATTGGTACCCCTAAACCAGAATACAGTTAAATTTCACCTGTACACATTAATAGCTTGAATTGACTTTTTAAAAGAGCTACTAAAGAGCAAATTGGATCTTATGATAAATTGAATTATACATACGAGGGCAGAAGAAACATATACTTGGGGAAAAAATATACAATACCCAATAAGAAAAGGCATTTTGCTTGCACGTCCCTTTAAACAATGTGCTGCATCCTACTTTTCTTGTGGTTCTCTCTTCCTTCTATGCAAGAAATGTGAGTCTAGTGAAATACTCTGTTATTTGGGTACCAGATATGTTTCTTTTTAATACATCACAGAAAAAACTACTGAAGGAGAACAAAAACTGTCTGAAAGAAGGAAGAAAAGATAGCAGTTTGCTTACATGCTTTTCATCTGCCAGTAATGTTTTTAGTTAAGTCACTTTGGACTTAATTAAAGTTAAATTAGTTCTGTTCATCAGACTGAATAGAAATGCTAAATAGCGATGTTTGGCTATACTGTAGACATACTATAAAAAAGGAGTTTTATCAATCCCAAAAACACATTATGAGGACCCAGGCTATGGATCTGAATGCATAATTTTGGCATCGCATGCATCTTACAAGCTGGTTTGCAAGTCACTGTAGGAACCCGAATTCTATGTAAATAAGATTCTCCCTGCCCTGAACTTCTACCTCTTCCACCATCAGACAGAGGGTAAGTATCACCACATGGATTATAGCTTTCTGAAGACATACACAAAGAAACTATAATCACTATTTTACTGCCTTTAGTTACACAGTGATGCAAAAATGTCAATATGTATTTAGCAAGCCTTTGGCCAAGGAGGGCTTCATACAGTTTCTCCTGACCCTGTAGCCTGGAGTCTATCTACTATACATCTTTCTGTCTACAATATAAGACAGGGTTCTTGTTGGTACACCAAAAATTGGATGAAGTATTAAAGCTACATGTTCTAAAATACTTTTAATTAGGGGAAAACACACTGAAGGAGTCTGAGACTTTCACCAATTCCATAACTTGGCTTGAAGTACTTGTATCAACAGAAAACAAAATAAAGCATGACAGCAGAATGAATAGCAGGCGGGGTGCACACACTGTCTTTTCTACCAGAGTATGTGTAAAGTTCAATTACATTTTAGGTGTGTGTAAACCTTTGATCAGCAGGCTCACCCCGTGAAAGGACAAAGGGATTTCTCCTGGGAATCACTATCTTCTAAACTGACACAGGCACTGCACAGTTGTGCTGTCAACCACGCTCAAGCTGAACATAGTTACATGCTACTAGGACCCTTTAGGCTACAATTCTTCCACAAATTTGACACCTAGTTTGACAGAGACTTTAAAAAAAATATATGAACAAAGCTAACTTGCAAGTCAAAGAAACATGAAATGTTTTGACTCTAAGACTGTATTTTCAGTTAGGCACAATATAATGGATCCATCTGTGAAAATGGAAAATGTGAAGAAAGAGAAGTTAGGTTAATAGACTGTAAAGGACAAAGTTTGAAATTACATGCTCTAGTTTAACTCCATAATTCAACAACCAACTTTTCCATTAGGGAAATAAAACAAAACTCTTGCAAACAGGAGTGAAAAAATCCACCTTCAACAGTAAAAACTTTTCTCTGCAACATGAATTTGTGCTACAGCACTTCATTTCTATACAGATAAAATGGAAGAAGCAATAGAGCAATCTAGAAAGAGAATATAAATGTGGTATTAAAGACTGAAAATGAAATCTCTTTGTGTATTGGCCCAGTGGAACTGCTATATTTTTTACAGTTTTCACTGAATAACAGAGAAAACTAGAAAAAAAATTATTTAATTTTGGGGGCAATTAAATAAGGGAAACATAACTTGTGTGATTGCGAGCTGCTTATTGCCATCTGGCACGTGGAAAAGACCATATTTTAATATTTAGATCAGATTAGTTATAAGTTTAGCTTTAGATTTCATTGTCACAGAGGGAATTGTAACTCAATTAATGGAAGAAACACCTTCTGTACCCAGTCAGTTTCCATTTTTTTAATGGTTCAATATCTAAATAACAGCATTGTTTTGGCTTTCATTGAGAAATAAAATGATCCAGCCCTTAGAACTTAGACTGCATCCCAAAACTTCTGATTAAAGACATACATTAACTCATATCCAATTTCCTCATACATCGGTAGCAGTAGAAGCTTCTTGTAAAAGATTTTGTAGGTTCCCACCAGAAGACCTATCACTCAGTCTTTTAAAAAACAGCCTGAACAAAGCTCCAGAGAGCACAACATAAGGCAAAATGAAGTCCCATTCAAAAAGGAATAGACAAGATTATCAAAAATTTAGAATTTCCCTCTGTCTGGTCCTGATCCAATAAAACAATTCAGCCCAAACTAATCAAGACCTTTAAACAGATATTGGAATTCAGTTCTGTTCATCAGATTCACATGAAAGGTATACAAATACTGCAAATCAACATCACAATGCATAGGTTCCAAAAGCTTTGTAGAACTGCAGTACAATTTTACTCTTTGAAAACTTGTATAAAAAAGGCTACTCTGAGAAGCTCTGAATGTTTTTTAATTTTTATCCCCTTAGGGAGAAAATGTTTTCTTTTAGATTGTACCAGTGAGCTTGGGATGGGTTGCAGGGGGAAGCTGGAAGAAGGCAGCTGAGAAAAAGTGACACAAGTACTTTTAAAGGTCAATGAAAATAAAATCTACATTAAAGTTACAGCAAAATGTTCTCCAGCTTATCTGGTTATTGGAGCCTTTGTACCAAATGACAAGATCTTTGCAATCACGCAGCCTAACACAGGAGCACAACTGTTAAAATCTTCCGAGAAATACCTTAGTTCTCAGGGTAATTCTAAAGAGCTCACAAGTTATTGTGCACTTCATTCATTGTGAGTAGACACAAATGAACATCACCATTAGACCTGTTTCCAGAGTAGATGAATAAGCAAACATTGCTGGTGAGATTACTTTATGTGCATAAATTTAAAATCCATTTTCCTTTGATCATCATGCACATGACTTTGAAACTCACTTTTTGCAAACTGCCAAGCCAATAAAACTCAATCACATAAATGTACATGGAAACTGAACAAAAAGAGAACACACAGGAAAATGATATAATTTAAAAACATGAATGGTCATCCACCTCTGCTGCTTACAAAAAAAAATTAGTGATCCATGTTCTCTCCGAATTCATGCCCTTACAGGAAAACTTAAGAAATTTTCAGTGTTCAGCTATTCATTGTTCTTAAAAATGGCGCTGTATTATATACATTGTAAGATGTATACCTTAATGCAGCTAGTTTAAACCTCCATCATGTTTAATGCTCTTAACACCATTCTTCTAATACAAGGAGACAAAGTTTACTTTTTCCTCCCTACAGTTTTCATTGGTAGTTCATATTCCTCAAGCACCTTTCAAACTTGCTATTACACTACTCCTCCAAAAATCTATAAGATTCTTTATTGTGTCACTGCAATTGATATGCACATGTACTGTATATAGCCAGCAGTAAATTTATGCATCTAAAGGACTTTCTCAGGGAATCTGTACATTTGTCAATAGACATATTTAGGACCCAATTTTTTCATATGCAAGGCTATAGGCCCCAGAGTACAGTATACACAATTTTATACCTATTTTGTATGTAGAAGCATGAAATGCAGATTTACGGATATAGGCATAGTGTTTCACTATATCTATTCATTAATATAATGCACACACATCCAGAAATTAATATGCAAATTCTGGCTCCCTTGATGCTGATGGCAGAATTCGTACTGACTCCCACAAGGCCTAGTTTTCACCTGCGATTACTGAAGAGTAGACTATGTTTCTGTTAGTTCAAATTATGAAAACACTGAGGAGACACCTAATTCTTAAACAACTTAATATTTTTAAGGAGCCTTTGTCTTCTTTCTGACTGCAAATTTTAAAAGTTCTCTTTTTACAGCCCTGTTAAAAGTCTCTGAAGCCTAAGTGTATTTGCAGCTCAGCATTCTTTCGGCTCCCTGTAATTAAAATATACCCATTTAGTTGCTCATCAATGTTCAGGATAACTTGAAAAGGTAGCCAACTTCTAATATGTCCCAAAGAGCAAGTAGTTACTTGGACCGCCCTTTCCAAGTCCTAATGTTACATGTGTGTTACTCCACTGGTAGTAGAGTAACCAATGATTAATGCATGCAGAAGCTACATTAGATTTGCACCAAATTATTCCTGTAGAGTTGTACTCTGCTTCTTAGATCACCAAGTGAGCAGCCACACCAATAAAACAAATCCTGCTATGATTCACAGAAAGTTTGAAGCCAGAGTCAAACACATGCCATAGTTCTGACTTTTTGTTCATTCATTTCCATGCAGTAATGAGTGACACTGAGCTTAAACCACTGATTTCAGCTACATGTTACAACTTTTCTACACTTTGGGGACATTCAAGAGGTATGGGCTTCTTTCTAACACTGAATAATATTGTCTTGGGGGCAATACATGTTTTCCTGTCCCTGGTATATTATTTCTTGTGTAGCCTGTTACTTTCATCTGTGATGCCTCTGGTTTTGTGCTCTTTATAGTGCCAGACCTTGCTCCGAAATGACAGTCGCCTGAAGTCAAGTTTAAATGATAACATACCTCATTCGCAGTCAGAGAGAGAGGTTTTTTGGTGAATGTTTCCTTTGTATTACAATATTTCTTCAGTTCTTCAAGTTCACTTTCTCTAGCACTTCACTGATCCTTGACCCACTGTACTCTTTCATAAATAACAATTTTTACTTCCACTTGTGCAAATATTCCTGAAAAGGGTAAACATTTGAAAAGCATTACTGAACATTCACCTAATCTAATTACTTTATCAGACCTGTGGGGATTAATCTGATTCTGTGCTGTATCTTTTTTTTTTTTTAAAGGATGCGAAAGTCATTCCTGCACAAGTGCTGTACTACAAACACAAGTTAGATGTAAGCCAGTAGGACATGTAACACAGAGAGTTATGTCTTTACTTGATATTATTTACACCTGCAAATAATGTCCTGGAATCTAAAAAACATCCAGGTAAATGTTATACCTCCCTTTCTGTTCCTCTATTATTTGAGTTAATACCAAACCTAATGATGACATTATATATGTTCATTCATGATTCTGTGGGATGAGAAGGACCTGCTTTGAAATACATGAATGCAGACATGCAAAAAAAAATGGAAGAGAAACATAAAGCTGAGAAACAGGTAAATAAAATAAAATAAAATAAAAAACAACACAGAAACTGTCTTAACAGTATATTTTCCATTCTCATGTCATTGAATATGACAATCAAATAACAACACTATACAATCATCATGTAAAACTTGCCTTCCTTACCTTCACCTCCCTGCATCCCATTGATCTTAATGCTCTGGCTTTAATGGTCCACTGATCTTGAAAATATTAGTTGCCTTTTGCATAGATGAAAATAATACTTTAGCTTCAGCTAAAGTGCCATTCCACATAGTTTTGTCAATATCTTTCCTCCTTTGTTGTCCCAGTTCTCCTTTCTTCTTTATTACCAGCCTTCATCAAGAGGTCAGCCGCTCCCCCAACACCCCGTTGGGATTCTGCAGATTCTCCTCTCCTATGTCAGCAAATTCAACAGATTCCCAAAGCCCCAGGATCCTCTGCTCCTCTCTAATCCACTACCTATCGAATCATTGTTTCTTTATTTTTTTCTCCCTTCGTATGAAGAACCTGCAACTTTCACATGACATTTCCTCAAAAAGCAATGTTTTTGAGACTTGATCATTATACTCAATTCATTTTATAATGTTTTTTTGATCTTCATGAAGTTATTGTAAATATTCAGTAAATCCTCTTCTACAGCACGTATCAGGGAGAGACAGCACTACTTCACCTTACTTTCATCTCCATCGATTTCCGCTAAATAAATTTCCAAATGCACTTGGAAATATTTCCATTTTTCTTGCATCATTACAAGACAATTGTACCTATGATGACAGGTGCAACTTCTCTAATTTAGACATGATTTAGCTTTGATCAGAATTCCACATTTGTCTGTTGGACATACAGAACTCCAAATTTTATTTAATTAGACAGCATAGGACAATCACCTCACAAACACAGGACTGATCTTTCCTTAAAATCTACTTTCTTTGAACCTGCAGTAGCATTTCATGTCCCTACAACTAAAGACTGGAACAGAGCCTTTTTCGCTATTTCCCATGTGCATTTAATATTAGCATTAAGAAACCGCAAAGCAGACATGCATATTTAGGGTAAAGAGAGTATTCAACTTTTTTTTTTTTTTTATTTTGCCTGTGTGATATATTTTTACCAAGTGCTCATAAAAGATGACTTAACCAGGAAAAGAATCTAGTTGAAAAAACTCTGATTATCGGTATGCTTAAACTTAGGAAACTTCCAACAGAGGATTTTAATTCACATACCTAAAATGATAGAGGCCATTTTCAAATGTTCAGATTCATTTCCCTGTGGGGTAGATGTCCAGTCCCATAGGTATTCAGGAAAACTTTCCAAGTTCAGAGAGGAGTTCTGGCCTCGTCCACTTCAGTGAAGATGTACTGTCCCAACAGGACATAGACAAATTAACATCATTTCCAAATTCAGAGCTAAATCTAGTTATAAAACATCTCAAAAATTTGAAAGAGTTGAACTAAATATTTTGTTATTGATCTGTATTTATCTCCTATTATAACTTCTTAATTTGCCACCTTTTATCTTGTGAATTTAACATTTCTTAATAACCAAATAGCAAACGTTCATTTCAGCAGAATTCAGAATGCTTTAAAGGAAAACAAGAAAGATTTTTACTTCACAATTTTTCAGGGATTTTTCAGTGAATAACTCTAAAAACTGACACCTGAACTAAATACTCTGAGATTACTTCTGAGATCTAGTGTTTACAACAAACTCCAGGGAAGTTTTATTTTGTTCGCTAGGGCTGGATTGTTTGGGTTTTTTTCTTTTCGAAAAGTAGCTTCCGCCGTTCTTACATATAACATGGCCAACAGAGGTCAGCCGTTATTTCTTTTTCTCCATCTTCCCCTTTTTCTTCAGACGATTTCCTATGGTCTGAACACTTTGCCTTCCAGTTATGCTCTCTGCTATTGCTGTACTACTGATAAACTGTAAACTGCAAGATCAATGTATCTTTTCCTCAGTCTTCAGCTCTCTGGATCCCACACATCAAGCTGCATAAAAGACAAAAAAAGTACAAGCAGTATGCTAAGGTAAAGTGTAAATCTAAAATGTTTTAAGGCTGCTAACCTAAAATTTAATTTCAGTAAATATCAATACCATGCTTGACACGGTCGGTACAAACATGGCAGATTCACAGTACTGCTTACTTCAAACCATCCTTGATACATCTTTTGGGAAGAGAAACAAGTAAATTCAATTATTTTGAAGTATTGAGTGACTTAAATTGAAAATCATCTCATGCAGTGACTAAGGATTTGATATTCACCTGTATGACGCTTAAGAGTGAGTCTTTCAGTAAGAGTCCATGGAAATCAGCTCTCCACCGTTCTAGCTATTTTGGAAAATAACTGTATAAAACCTGTGTTGTTTTAAACTCCTTCATTCAGAAGGTTAAAATAAGTCAAGACTATTAGATCAATTTAGCAAAATGTTTATTCATCATTCTGTTAATATCAGTTCATTATTTTATCAGGCTGCATTTAAATGCTGTAACCAATATTTTCATAAACTAATTTCACTTCCTGAATAAGCAGTTTCTGCTAGCAAAAAAAAAAAAACATAATTCAGAATACCAACAGCTGTAAACAAGTTTCGGTCTTAATAAGGGGTTCTGGTCATGTTCTGATGGGAATAGTAACTATTAAACAAATACATTTGATTTACGGTTTTATTTATAGCTTGGCAGTAGATGATTCATTTAGGAACATGCCTATTGTTTTCTAAATCTGACTGAACATACCATACTTCGTAGTAAAATTCTTGGTCAGAAAAGTCACCTAACTTATCCTATCTCCTTCCCCTTTCATTCTGACTTTTCGAGGACCTTCACAAAAGACAGTTATTACAGAGCTATTCAGGAGAGGTAAAATTAGAGTACACAAATAAACCTGTGTGACATACTTCATTGGATGACAGTCTAGATCTTTCCCTAGTGCTTTGAATTTTTCAAGCACATTCTTTTACATTTTAAAAACATGCTCACTTCACCAGTAAGTAATATTATGACCAGCAACAAGGAAAAAGAGTTGTGTTCCAACAAACCAGGAACAGGAAAAAGAAAGAACATGCTCTGAGACATCCACTATTTTAATCACCCCAAGTTATATTCATCTTTCATGTTCCTCTCACTCTCTTTACCCAGAGTGTTACCACCTACTAATGTGATGACTGAAATTGGTCATGAGGGTGAGAATATACGATGAATATTAACACAGGATTTAAGCAGAACGTGGAATAACAGTAATTGCAGTAGAACCAGATGGGTAAAGGATTTAGTGTATTTTTTTCTTAGCTATGTGACTTGAATAACAATTTTTTTTATTTTCTTCACCTTCAGAAGATTGCTATATTCTGATAATTTATTAAAAGGAGAAGGATTAAGAGAAAAGATTATTTTTTTTCACAAGTCTGTATTTTTATTATAATTTTCTACTTTTTTTATGAATAGCTGCATATTGATGAAAAAGGAAGAACCCTTACTTTTAAAAATGCTAACATGAAAGATTCAGATTTCTCCAAATCTATTCCTTTTTATTCCCTTGAAAGAACTACTGACCAAATCCCCTCCAAATTTGCAAGTCATTTCTATTACTTCACAAATGCCATTTTCAGTAAATAAAAAATGCCTGCAAGAAATTAGATTTGAGCTACTTACCATCTCCACAATTGGCAAAGAGCACTTACTGTGATTCTGACTACTAAATTTAGAACAAAAATAATCTTCAGTTCTTTGTCAATTAGCCCAGAACCCACGGTTGTGCGAAATCCATGTTCTCTTAGAACACTCACCTCACTGCTGGCATTCACCTGCATTAAAACACAAACTTTTTCTAAAAATGGAGAATTCAGAGATTACTTTATAAACTAAAAAGCACATTACATGAAAATCCAGGTAACTCTTTTTTAAAGGAATTAAGTTTAAGTATTCTATATCTCAAAATTAATTTTAATTGAATACTTGTGCTGCAGCTGTTCTCAGAACACTGAGTCTAAAATGACAAGTAGTATCAGAAATACAGGCAAAACCTTGTTATAGATAAATGGACAATAATATTATGACATTGTCAGTTTCTCATATCTGCATTAACTTCCTACACATATTTTCATAGTGTAAATTCTGTTTTATTACTTCTCACCTCTTTCAATAATAAGTTTATTTAAATGCAGCTTTAACTCTCAAATCGTCTCCTGCTGTAGTAACTCACCCAGCTCAAAACACACACATATAGCCCACCACAACTTTTACATAAATGTCTCTAGTAACCATTGGAGGTGGTGAGGGGAAGATTTTGGCTGAGTCCAAACATCACTTTTCATGAGACTACATTACCCTGTGTATCGCAATAACACCCTTTAAACAAGCCTAACTTAAGATAGAATAATATTAAGCAGAATAATTTAAAGTCTCTATGAAAAAAGACATTAAAGTACAACTGAAAACAGCTTTTAAATGTCTTTTGTTTTTTTCTTTAAATTTCTGTGACTACCAAAACGTATTAGACCCGTTATAGGCTTTTAAAAACAGGTTTAGAAGTCGATTAAGCTAAAAATCGTGCAAGTAGTAAACATTTCTGAGCAACTAGATTACATTTCTCTAAGACTATAATCAAGCTCAGCTTTATTCTGTATAATCAAACTATTAGCAGGTGTTATGTGCCTCAGGGAAGTACTATCTGTTTCCTCATGACTCCCTCCTTAAGCTTGCTATCTGTAGAGAAGCGTATTTGCTTACAGAGTAACAGAACTTGGATCTAGGGCAAGGAAATCTGCAGAGAAAATATTGAAATCACCTTTGACTACAGAAAAAAAAAAAAAGGATGTTTTGCAATTTTTAATGTCATTTAAGTTCATAAATCCCAGGAAAGACATAAATTTGAAGTCACAGAGCAAAGTGTAAAGTAACAATTCCTCAGTTCAGAATGGTGTGTGTTTCATAAATGTGACCATAGTCAGAACCTTGATCAATTTGATTTTAATGCAAAGTTTAAACCAAAACCTCCTCAGGCAGCTGAGTCAAATCACTGCTCCAGTGTAAAAAGTTCAGCAAATGTCTACATAAATGTCCCTTTTCATACCTTTAAGTTCTCCTTGCAGTGGACACCATTATCCTATTTGTTACGAAATTCTTACCCACCAATCTTCGCTCTTCTCACAGACCCGGAATAAGACACAAATAAGCAAATCAACTACCTTGATTGACTCAACTTCTTCAGCAACGAAATAGGCAATTTGAATATGACTACTTATTGAGGATGCACGCACGCTGGCATACATTCTCTTCTGCTTCCACATGAACCACAGAGCGCAGGAAACACCATTTCTTCTGACGACGACTCTGCATACATTTCCATCTCCTGTTTCTGCTGGCAAGGAAACAGCTTTAAAAATCCATTGTTGGAGACGGACCATATGGCTGCATAGCACCATCTGCACCCTACAAAAAGATGAAAATGCATTGGTGAGTGCTCCCAAACTGCAAAAAGTATACTAGCAACAGCCTGGGATTTCTTTTCATTTTTGCCCCAGGATATTACTAATTTCAGAAACTTAAGGACAGATACTATTTGCCATAACTATTTCCCCAGACTAGCAAAATGAAAATCCCGTACAGAGCAATCTGGATATTGGGCAACCTGCCTATGCTGCAAGACTGCACATCACAATTCTTGTCAAAGTAGAAGACAACATAAGGCAGCTGCCAACCAAGTCAGGCCGATACCGCACAGTGTATCAAACCCTTCACAACTGCAGCTATCCCAGGAATTAATCAGGCCCATCCCAATAAAAGAAATAGTCCCTGTTTAGCCCTCATAACAGTTTACACATTATAATATACCGTATCCCTAATGTTTCTGCTGGAGCACAAAGCTACCCACTACTACATTAGCTCTCTAGTCCTTTAGTCCCTATACAAAATCAAATAGACTTCAAATTCAGCATGTGGCAATATTTTAGCACGCTTAAGAATTATGTAGAAAATTCCATGCAGTGTAATTCAAAACTACTACTACCAAGCTTCATCCCCAAGTTCCTCAGGTTGTAGAATATTCTACGATGCATTAGTTGGCACACTATACAGGCAGAGGCATATGCATGAAGGGAAAATGTAATAGCATATTGTACCATCAAAAACAGAGGATAATAAACTTTGTCAGCAATAATCATAGATTATCTTAGCAGCTACACGGTTTTACAGCTCCATTAACTTAAAATTATACTAGCTGACGGTTTTTACTGTAAAGCATATTTGGAATCCACAACAATCCACATTATTTCTGCTATTTTCTTATCATAAACAGTTACAATACATAACATTAGCAATATCACAACAACCTGGGCTTCGACAAATCATTTATTTTCCTAGGCAAAAGGAAAACTTACAAAGACATACAAAGTGGAGAACATAACGAAATTTGGATAAAAGGAATGGCAAGTGACACACTTGCTCAAATCCTTCGGTGATGACATCTGGTGACATGATTCTGATTACAAATTTGATTTTGCTAAAGCAATAGTTCCACTAATATAGGAAACCATCCTGCAGCCATATGGGGGCCTTTGCAGAGGAAGGTGTGGGGGCAAGTAATCTACCAGTACGACCAACCCATGCTCAGGCTCCCCCTCACCTATTTCTACCAACAGAATCCCTCAAGGTGGTGGCTTTGCTGTCACCACAGGTTTATTTGAAAATAACTGCAGTTATTGAGCTAATATAAGCAAAGCAATTATGTATATATGTATAACAATCTTTTGTATTTTACCTACACTACATAATCTCTGTGACAAGCTGCTCAACGGGCAGCAGAACTGCATGCTGAACAGAGAACAGTCAGTTCTGTACGGCTCTGCATGCAATGCCACCCTCTAAACCCTTCTCCTCCTCCTCTTCCTCCTCCTTCACCACATCCACTTTGCTCCCCCTGTCTCCTGCCTCTTCCACAGGCCCCCGGTGCCAGGGGCAGTTCAGAGCACGGCTGGACCGGTCCGGCTGGCTGCTGCACCTCTCAGCTGGCTGGCATCACTCACACCGTCTAATTGACGCTGATTTGGATCGCCCTCTTCTATCCAGCCACCAGTTTACACAAGCTTGCAGACCTCTCATGCCTTTGAGATCTCTATCTTCTGACAATATGGCTCAAGCCAGGCAACAAGCTTTAAAAAATATTCATGCTAAACTCGACAGCTGCACGGCACGTAAGCCTCATTTCTTAAGAAATAAGGCTGATACCTCTGCATTCGGTTTTTCATCAGTGAAACTACAGGAAACAATACAAAACTCTGAAGTGTAATACAACAAAGAAAACAGGACTAGTTACAGAGGTTCCTGAATTTCTAAAGTTTAAGTAAAGCTAAGAGTTGAACTTAAATTATCAAAAACGTTGAATCCAAGCACAACGAGAAGTGCTGTGAACCTAGGTAAGATACGCTGTTTTAGTCGCACAAAACTAATAGACAGAATTAAAGTGATAAACCGAGCTTAATGTTAACTCGGGGAGTAGCAGCAGTAACTCCAAAATAAAATGAAAGTGTATAGAATGAAGGTATTATCTCTCGTGTAATTGTGTCTGCACTGTATGATCATGGATCCTAACAAATGTGATTATCAGCCACCTGAATGATAGGCATTTCATCAATTCTGCACCAGTCCAGTAAGCACAAGTGCTAGGAGCAGCAAAATTAGGAAGAAGCAATGAAATGAAATGGACTTAACAGAATAAATGGTTATGAGAATTACCGAACCTATTATTCAACATACAAAATACAGAGTATTCTGCATTGCATTATCTGTCTGTAGCTACAATTCTCTACCCATATTAAAAAATATTTTGACCTAGGGACATAATATCTGACTTCAGGCTAGAATTTCTGCCTCTAACCACTATGACCACCTGTGATTAAGATGGCCAAACATAAATATTTACAGGACAAAACAAAATGTAATCTCTCTACCTTGAAATGAGTCGCATGATGTACAAAATGAAAAAAAAACCAAAAACAAAAACAAAAACCAAGCTAACCAGAAATTTGAATGCCCTTACAATTATTAAGAATGTTGAATATTTTTACACTCTTTTGAGGCAGTGCCAGGATGAGAATTTCAATGGGAAACTCTACAGCTGCATCTGCCAGTATTTCAGAAAAGAAATGGGTCAGGCAGTAACAGCTCATGCTTTAAGTCTCCCTTTTATAGCCCTACACTAATGGTTTAGAGACTGTTAAGGGGTTCACGAAGGCAGAAGATAGTGCTCCCCATCACCATGGTTTCAAACAGCTTTTTTTTCATTTTAATGCAAGGAAATAAACAAGGAAACATGTTCATCAGTATCAAGATCAAAACTCCAGATTCTTCCAGAAGCAGTATTCTAGTCCAGGCCCACCATCTTCTCATCAGATGTCTTAATTTTAAATATATTTCAGATAGAGCCTTTGAGAATAACACAGCTTCCTCACTGCTGACGATTACTGTTCAGAATTGCCACTAATATATTCACAGTGAGGAAACCATGATAAGTTTGAAACCCCATGTTTTCAGGTCTGTATTAACCTTTAAATAGCTATTACAGCACTGTGAAATCCCCTCTGTGCTAAAGAGAAGCAGTAGTGCTCTAGTTAAACTCATTTTTTTCACGTTTTCTGCCTGCAAGCATGATTTGTTTTATTTAGAAGTTTCTGCATTCCCCACTGTTTAACAAGCACCCACCCCTGAATAGCTCTCTCACCTTCTCCTTTATTCCTGCTGTGCAAACTAAGCAAAATACTGAGGGCTATTTTATCTAACGTATAACCTGGATTTGTTAACTCAGGTAGAGCAAGAATCAGCTGATCCTAAGCACATACTAAGATTTTTGTTTACACCACCACCCCCCCCCAAAAAAAAAGTGAAGCTGGTGGTGGGATCTGGAAGAAAAACAGGCAAGGGCCAGGAAAGGTATTTGCTGCACTAAACTATATCAATGATAGTATGACTACGAATTTAAAACCCACTTTAACGCTCGAAAGTCAGGAAATGCTAAGTTATGGTTCCCATAGGCATCATAACTCATGCTCTTGCACACATGCATTATTTTGTATCACACCCTGTTAAATTTATGGGAACCATGTGGATATGTTATAGTTGTTTTTTAAAGTATTAATTTGAGATTCTTGACTAAAGAACATGAGGCCATGCAAGAAACATCCAGCAGTGTGTTACACAGCCACAAGCCTGAGTCTTTGTAAACAAACAGAAATTATATGTAACACCTGGTGGTCTTTTGCTGGAGCTTGACTATACTGTAAATGCTATCAGACCTAACTAGCACAATGTCCAACAAGGATCAGCACTCCACATAGACAGAAAAAACCCTGTGGTTTGAAGTGCATCAGCTGGACAGCACTTATTCAGTCGTCAATGTAGGGAAAGATGAGTTCTTAAACTTCTACATGTTGATATGTCATAAACACTAAAGAAATGCAGATCTCCACTGCAGGGAAAGGGAGGAGTGAAAAGCTATTCAACCTTCTTTGACATCAAGGATCGAAGAAGAGAATACAGAAGAACTAATCCGAAAAACTATAACCATCATTACACTTATTGTTCCACATAGCTGCAACCTGCCTCAAAAGAGAGCAACTTTCAAGCCTGCTAAGCTCACGAAGTTGTATGTGACTTCTTAAGCAGAAAATGGTTTACTGAATTTTACAATACTCAGTAAATGTTTACTTACTTGAAATTTAAATAAAGGGAACTTTTCAGTAAACTCAGGATACAGCTTAGACTTCTACACACGGACAAATAACATCTAATAAAGTTATGCCACACCAATTTTTATTTTCTCCATCTTCATCTAATCATTGGTTTCCAGATGGCATTAACTTATGTTAACATCCTTCACAAACCATTGACTTGAGTAGTTTCTTTATAAACGCATTTGTTACCTCTCAAATATCAGAACTTTCTATGCTTAAAGTCATTCATAGGAAAGAGAAATATTTACATGAATGGCTTCTACTGTTTTTAACATGCTTTTCAAGCACATCCTGATATAACTAGAATACATAACAAGACAGTAACACTAATCTCATGTTAAAGCATGCATAGCCACAAGCATTTAAAATCATTGTTGCCGTGCTATGGCATGATATTGCAAATTACAGGACTTTTTGCTATCTTAAAAACATTTCTCAAACTGTTTCTCTTAATTCTACTCTTTCTTCAAGGAATGTCTCAAGAGGGAGGAGGCAGGTTTTTTCCTATCAACCATTCTGCAACAGCTTTTGGTAATGCCCCACATTTAAGCCACGTGGCACAAACTGAGCTTGGCAGGAGGTGGCCGTAACATGAGAAGGACATCTTCAGACTCCAGAATACTGGCACCATAATAAAAAAAGATTTCCTTCAAATGCCTCTCTCCTGCAGCAAGATATGGTATCTTCAGAGTCACTAGGCCATGCTATATTTGGTATTTTTATTGCTCTCACTCCAGCTGAAGGGGATCAGCTACTGAAGAAACTCTGATTTTCCTTTGGGCTTTTCAGCAGCATGTTTCTAGCCCTTCTTTTCATAACAGAGAGAGGTCTGGAAACTAGAACTCTTCAAGTGTCAAAAACAATGCAAATTTAACAAACTTAATAGTTGCACTTCATAATTTGGGTGTTTGACTTGTGAGGTTGGAGCTCCTGAGTTGGCAACACTTCACAATGTTATAAAATGCTAATACTTCACCCTGCATATGTCAGCACTCACAGAAGCAAAGGACTTGTTTAAAATAGCACTGGTTGCCAGCCAGCCCCAAAAAGAGACAGGCCAGACCTTCCCCTGGCATTCAAAACCAGGACGGAGAATCTAGCAAGCCTCTGACAGACAATACGGATGTCATTTGCTATCAGCAATCAGCTTACTCTCTAGCTCACCCCTGAGAAATAACTTCAGTACCAAAACAGCCTTCCTCTTCCAGATCACAAACAACCCCTAGAATCAAAAGCAGGTTTTTGTCCTCAAACATGCTCATCTGCAATGACCGGAATACTTTGAGCAACTTTGGCTTCTGTGCCGTGGTCTCTGGCATCCCTTCCCAGACTGGTACATAAAGCAGCTAGACCCTGGGCCTCAATGGCCTTCGGATGACTTGACCTACCCCCAAATTCTTGACTTTGGCCTGGCAGCAAAGAGCAGCACTTTCCTCTGATAATCACAGAAGGGGGAGTGGAGTACTTCAGCCTCACTCATCTAAAATGTCTTTTTATTCCTCCTATCAATGTAAGATGTACCATTAATAATAATCCAAGTGACCTGAGGCAAAATCGTGAGGTCTGGGGGAAAAAAAATGCAGCCGAAAAGTGCAGATCAAGACAGTTTAAATAACTATGGTGGATGAACTACGAAGTCAAATGTATGCACAACACATGGAGTCTATATCCATAGCTTGGCATTAGAGGAAACAACCTGATTTTCTAGAGGCAGTGCAGGCCTGCAATTATTTAAAGCGTGAGGAAACTGTGTGTATTCAGCAACTCTGAAAAATGAGCACTGGCATGTTATCCATAGGCAACTAGAGAGAGTAATTTTTATAGCCCAGGTTGGAAAACTTCAGTGAAGTCTGACAGGGCGTGACAGAGGTCTCAGAACAAGCAAGCAGCAGAGCTGGGAACACATTTCTGGCATCAGCATTCTGCGAGTCTCCCTGTTAGCACTAACCATCATTTCTTCTTCTGCAATACCACAGGAGCACAAGATCGTTCAAAGTGAAAGACAAATAGGAAGCTCTAGGCTGATATATGTCTTTTAAAATTTATATCTATGCATGTAATGTAATTTAACTAGATTAAAAAAAAAAAAAGAGCAAATTATGTTTTACAGGCTAAGACCTAGCAAATAAAGGGAAGAAAAAAGATAGAAATTGCTAAGTGCATTTCTACTATTTCTATGTGGGGAAAAAACCCACACAGTAATATACTGGTTATAAAAGGAGCAAAGAACACCAGGAGTGATGCAACAAAATATTTTCCAAGCAAAACTGAAAGGAAAGTTGGGAGGGGCAGAGTGGTCCCCAGCAAGTCATTACCTTGAAAGATTTGACTCAAACCCTGAATGCACAAGAGCTAGCTTGAATCTACAAAAGAAAGGGTTTGATTACAGATGGATAATGCCTTGAAAATTCAGAATAAGTATAAAACTGGTAAACAACTGTGCTGAAGATTTTTGTTTCATGTGAGACACCGCACTTGGATTTAGAATAACATAGAATGCAAGGTTTGCAAGTATGCAAACCATCTTGCAAATGCAAGATAATATTTTTGATGCAGAACTGTGAGGCAGGAGATGGGAATTCATTTTATAACGCAGACATACATCTTCTGCCACTCATTACCTTAAGCATAAGCCTTAGCCAGTCACGCCCATTCACTTTTAAAAGAAGAAATTTCATCTATTTTTAGTCTCCCTCTGTAAAGTTAGAAAAATACTGGTTTGACTGGGACAGTCACAGTGCAAAGTACTCCACCGTTGTTAAAACGAGACTGAGACATTCTTTCGGGCCACATTTTCACTGAAATACAGAATTTCGCTGCCGCCCTTCTCAAGCCATGTTCTTAATGACTTACCCATTTCCACAGCCACCTCAGCAAAGTAGGAGATAGGGACCCTTGTGAATGGTCCTTGCATGCTGTTTAAATTTTATTTTTAAGTCACTCATCTCAATTACAGTTCTTTTGTCAACCTTGTCTCTAGAAACTTGCAAGCATTCTCTATTTCTCTGTCTGCATATGGTGCATGCCTTGTACTGTACCGGGGCTCCCTTGGGAGCAAAGCCTCGAGGCATTACTACAATGCATTCAGCAACAAACCCAGCAGGATACTAATAGGCTGTCTTCATTAACCTTTGCTGATTGAACTGTGCTCCGTAGTATTTGCGCTCTGCACATTTGTGATGTCTCATAAAGATTCATAAGGGGGATTTTAATGGCAAAAGAGCCCACATACTAAATTATCTAGCCACTGAAAAGGAAGTGTGTTTGTAGGTAACAATAGACCTTTTTTATTTTTCCCTCATCAAAGCTGTGGCAGCACTTGAAAGGACAAACAGAACACAGGAATGGATCAATAGAGGAACTGCACAGATGATAATTAATGTAGGGAAATGGCTATTTAAGCACAGCAACAGAAGCTGCGTTCACTAGGTATCCAAAATAAAAGGAGACAGGTTCTGATGAGAAATAGCAATCAGAAGGCATCAGCGCTAGCTGATGAGGCATGGGGACTCCAGGGTGACTGTCCTGGTTTGAGGCAAAACAGAACCAATTTTCTTTTCAGTAATTTTACTTTTCAGCTAAGCCTCTTCTAACTAACTGTACTTTCTGAAATTAATGGCATATTTTTCAGACAGCAGTCCGCTTCCAGAGCAATAAGGCCTTGTTTATAATTAATACCAAGGCATGGTATGCAGAGAGGCTCCTGCTTATACTTATTGCTATAACAGCCAAGGG
The DNA here is from genome assembly GCA_008711295.1 of Anarhynchus alexandrinus. Taxonomy (NCBI): domain Eukaryota; kingdom Metazoa; phylum Chordata; class Aves; order Charadriiformes; family Charadriidae; genus Anarhynchus; species Anarhynchus alexandrinus. Next base: position 1,168,269 of record VUYV01000245.1, read on the forward strand.
CAGCTCACTTTGTTACTTGCCCCATTGGAGGGTCAGAAGCAGAAGAGCATAGAGGGGTTCCACCTGTGGGGAGCAGCGGACAGGACAGGTGATCCAAAACTGACCAACAGAGTGTTCCATCCCATCTGCCTCATGCTCAGTATAAAAGCTGAGGGATCAAAGGGTCAGCCCTCTTTCTTCAATGGCTGATGTCTGAGAAGGACTCCGTCCGTTTGTCTGCCTTTGATCCCAATCCCTGCATTCCTGGATCCAGATCTGGAATCCCATTCCCATCTGTCACTGAGTCCAGCCTGGGACTTTCCCAGTGCCTGCTGGTGACATGATCGTCATCCTGGAAGCTTGATACAGTTTAGTATATATTGTATCTATTTCATTATTTTCTTATTAATGTTATCTTTTCTTTCTATTACTTTATTATTAATATTTAATTAAAGTAGTTCAGTTTTGTTTAAACTCCTAAGTCTCTTTCTCTCATTCTTCTCTCACTTCAGAGAGAAGTTAGAGAGCATCTGTCATTCATTTTAGTGCCTAGCCTAGCCCAAACCATGACAGTGACAAACACCTTTCCCAAAACATCGCTGTCATCCCTCAAAACACACCATGCAAACCAGTTAGAAAGCTGAGTTGTGGAATGACTCCGACAGAGGTAACTTTTGAGTAAATACCTTGCCTTTAAATTACCTGTGTAATTTAAACTCCGTAACAAGCTTTTCAACTTACTGTGTTCATGAAGGTTGAACAGCTGAAATTCAAAGTAATTTTTAAGCCATGCAGAAGGATGATCAGGGCAACTTAGAATTTTATATATATTTTACATATAAAAACATAAAAATCTTCTCCTGACTTTCTTAAGCAAATATCCCATACATGTTAATCTTTTAGTTTCTTACCTTCCCAGTGTAATAATGAAAAGTCTGCAGGTTACAATGTAAATAATTACTTCTATTTTATTAGTTTGATCCAAAGCAAAGAAAAACAACAGTTGTGAAACTAACAGTTCACAGACATGGAAAAGCATAAGTAGAGAGTTATAGTTGAACGAACATAAAAGCAAATTTGAGACAGCCATGTGAATAAAAACAAGGAAAAGCCATCAAAGATATGTTCTGTAGGTCACACAACATGATAATTTATCAGTGTTAGCATATATTAAAAAAATGGAGGACAACAGAACAAATTTTGATGTTGCTGCTTTATATTAGGCAATGGATACCTTGCTAGCTGCCATTTCAAGGAAACTCAATAGCTACGCTTAGCTGGAAGAAGCACCCTTACCTCTGACCATGAGGAAAATTAAGCCATAATTCTCTGTCTTTCAGTTTAATCAAAGTCAGCAGAAGAAGCCTAACTGTACTGTACTATACAAGTAGGGGAGAAAAGGTGAAACCACATAAATTCTGCAAAATCTCGGGAAGGGAGCGAGAATTCAAGCTTCTGTAAGTATTTCCTATTTATACATTGTTGAAACAAAGCAATTCAAAACATTAGCAATTCACGTCATGTTCCTGCACTGATTGCCACACCTTATGAAATTGCGACATGTCTTCATAAGTACTCTTCAAAGCAAGGGGAAAAGCTTCACAGCTCATCAATAAACATGAAAGACTAGTCTTACAGAAATTTAGCCACGACGTGTTCAATTATTTCAGTGGAATCAAGCAAGTCTTCACATTACCCTTTAAGAATGAACTGAAATAAGAGAAAAACCTCTGTGAAGGGTCAAATGTTTGAAAAGCTTTGCTCTACACCATAGTGTGGAATACAAAAAGAAAAATGGTACAGTTTTTTGATAGCTGTTTTTATAATTTTTGTACATTATGTGAATAGTTAGTAAGAACTATTTTCATTAAAACTGTACTGCTGAGGAAGAAGGACCATACTTTCTGTTAATTACAGTTCTTCATAGATGAAAAAGATTACGATCATTTGTAACCAGTGATCTGGAATGTTGTTTCTCTTTCTTTTCAAAACTCAGACAGGAATATTTAAGATCCAGATTACCGCTTGGATGATACTTTGTGCGTAGTACCCCTCCCCAATGCTGTTAAAATTGATTCATTAATTTTTAATCTAAAAACAATTAATGTAGGATGTGAAAGGTTAGGTTTGAAATAAGGTGTGATACAAAGGGGATGGCAGGCACCCTGATGAGCAGCAGATTGGCTCTGATCTTTTGCAAGCCAAGTGAGATGTTGTTGTTCTGCTATGGATGAAGGGGCTCATTATCCCAAAGATAATTGCCCAGATGCCACACCAGTGAGGTCACACGAAACACGGCTGTGGTTGCTGAACCAGTATTGGAGCTAATTAACAGTTAAGGCTGCAGGCAGCCATTTTGTACAGACCTCTACTTAGATACATAGCTTTCCCATCCCATTAACGTTAACCATTTGCTCACCCTCTTTTTGCCGCTGAACGAAAATATCAGCCCGCCTGTCAGAAGAGCAAACACTTTGGTGTTATTTTTTAAAGCATTAAAATTCATCCTTTCAATCATCCTGCTCATATCAAGGAGCATCAATCATTTTCATCCCAATGTCAACTAAAGATTTGGCATCCCTTCTTGTTTAATGCAGAAAAAGGCTGCATCAGAAATTAAGAGTAAATCTGAGTTTCTTGTTAGTGTGAGTTAGCTCTTTTTAGAAGCATGACACAACATTTTAACTTTCCATCATGACTCTATTTTTAATGCTGTCTCTCATTCTGGATTGCATTCCTTACTTAATAAGGTGAACACATGAATTGAGACCTTTTGCATCTGGTGCTTTCAGAGACCGATCTATTTTTTAGCCATACCTGCCTTAGAGGGGTTGTTTAGTCAATAATGCAGCAGTAAATTCTATACTCGCAAACTCCTGAGCCTCTGCAGACTCCCCCTTGATTTTAATGGGTATTTCACATGAGTGCACACGGCCCTCCAAGTGGAGTTCACAGAAGCAACAGAGGATTTGCCATGACAGCAGCAGGCAGGTCAAACAGGTAGTTTTACAATGGCCTTTTTCAGATGCTATAATTTCTTCCAACTTCTTCAACTGACATCTGATATGTTGTTATTGCCTTGAAAAGCTGCAACTGAAACTTGATAATCCTACATTTCTGTAACAAAACTGAGGTAAGTTTCAACTGTTTGCCCTTGTGAATTCAAGTCAAGTTTACTATATCTTTATAGCCAAGAAATACTTAATATCATTTAAAAAAAAATCAGTTTTAAGATTGCAAAAGAAAAAAAAAATCAGTTTCCCCTTTCAAATTTGGTTACATTTAATCTGAACAGTCAGAATCATTTTCTAAGATAAAATGAATCATTCTGGGTTTTTTGCTCTTTTTCACCAAGGGGAAAAATTTTGGTGTTAAGCTGTTGTGAGACAGTACCTGCCCTACTTTTCTTCTTATTTCAGTCACTGTACCAAAAAAAAAATAAAAATCAGCTGTCTCAATCCCAAACTGCTAGCTTTATTCTCTGGGCCATTTAACCATTACAGGGGCTCTTCCCCAAGATTTACATAGAAAGTGATGCCATTCCTACAGAAGGAACATGCAAAAGTCTGAATGACCTCCAACGTTAAGAGGCCTGCTTTCACCTAACATCCAGCTGTGCCCTGCTTTACTCTTGCCTTCCACTTGGAATGTTTTGCTATCCCCTGCAGCTTCTGAACCCCTTGTCTCTTTCCAGAGGGCTGATGCTCTACATAGGCTCATGCGATACTTCTTCTCTTAGCCAACAATGTTAAATAAGGTCAGTTTTTGTCGTGGGGACTTTTGTTGTTGTGTTGGGTTTTTTCCCCAGTACCTTCTTTCCATTTTTTTTGTCAGGTTTACTCAACATAAATGTTGGGCCTAGGATTGCCTAGCTTTAAAATTTGGGCATGCACTTAAATATGTATATTATACATACATATATATATACACACATGTATTTGAGGGAGTGTCACTTTGGATACTATTTAGAGTGATCTGCTAGATTTTCTGACCATATGAAGCTACAATGTTTTTCACTGCTTGGAAAAAAAGTCAAAGGCAGGCAGTATAAATGGTTAGTGATAGCAAAGCAAAATTAAAAAGAAATCCCAGAATGAATCTCCGGGAACCTATAACAGCTTTCACAGAATGGCTGTAAATGGGTAAAACTTACACTGGAAAGAAGATACAGTGATTATTTTTTCAGGGTGTGCAAGAGGACTCCATACAATGTAAATCTAGCCTGAGAGAACTTGCAAGGATTAAGAATACCTATTTTTAATAGACGGTAGGTAATAGGGGCTTTTTCTGGTATCTAAACCTGCAAATGACAGCTTTCAAACAAACCCCCTAACTATAAAATTGTCATTGTCGTCTTTTTCACATACACATGTATTTTTATGCCTATGCTTTTGCCACAATTCAAGGATTGATTAATTAGCAGAGCACACCCTATGAGAAAGGCAAGAAACTGTTCTTATTTCATTCAGACTCTGCTCTAGTCCCAGACTATCATCTCACTCAAATTATTCTATACGTCCAAGCTTAAGTGGTTCTGGAGATTTTAACTTGGAATAGAGAAAAGACAGAAGAAGAAAACAAACACAAGATCTGACATAGGAAACAGTATACTGACTTAAAGACTTTTAAAATGCTGTCTGATTCAGCACTTGCCAGTCCAACTTATTAAATTATTTTTAGCGAGAATCTATTCAACTGCTCCAGAGTGCAAAATGTCCGATTCATAAAAGTGTGAATCTTTCGAAAAGTCTGCTTTTAAAAAAGATATTTGCATTTTCTTATGGAAGCATTCAAAATGTTTTTATCATTGAAGCAGCCTTCTGAAAAGAAATCAAGTTTGGGTTTAAAGATGTGAGTATATTGGCTAAGTCAAGCTCTGGGTTTTACATGTTTTCACGTTATTATGTATGACATTACACTACTATAATCTAACATTCTGTTATGATGTCACAACACATTAAAAAAATCAGAGCAACCTGATTACAGATCAGCAGGAACTCAGGAGCTGAAAAGGCTTTACAGCATATATACATATGTAATATATATCGGAAACTGAAAACACTGGAGTCCTGAATTTGCTTGAAATGGGAGCAAATGTCACATAGATGTCTCAGTCCAATGCATAGATAAAGAACTTTCAAAGCAGGCAAGCATACCAATAGGAAGGAAAAGGAGAGATTTTCAGTTTTAATGTTAGTGTATCTTTAGTAGCAGCTAGTTAAACTGGACTTGCAGACAGAGAGATGGAACTAAAGGTAGTATATTAAATGGGAAATTTGGAGTGATTCATTCTCTTAACTATAACAGAAATGAAAGTCACAGTGCCTTGATGCTTGGAGACTAAACACAGGTATCCAACTTGATCAAGTATGTGCACATTTTGGAAGAACCACTGGAGAGCAACAAAGATCTGGAACAGAAGCACTATTTAAAGAAAGAAGACAGCAACGCCTTGAAGTAACCAAGCACGGGCTCGACATTCTCTGCTTCTAGTCACAATTTTGTCTGCAGTGGAAATACTTATATTCTTGACAAGCTGCCTTTTAGCACTGTGATGACAGAAGTTTGGTGCTTCTGCAGATGGCAAGATGGGCATTGCCTTTGAAATAACTTAACTTATATTAACTAGGTTTCCTAAACCAAGTCCATCTTTAGAACATATACAACCATTACCTGTCCCATCTGAAGGTAAACTAGGCTGTATAAACTAGAAAGACATCTTTCACCATCCTCACACTATATTGAGATGCCTGTTTTGAAGTTGGCCCATAAAATTGGCCTAGTAATAAGCAAATAAAGAGATGCTGTGTTCCTTCACAACGCTATGAATATTAATGTGGTATTTCTGTCCATCATATATATTCAATGGTTACCCAGTTGAAGTACCTTACTGATACCCTAAGCAAATGCTGAACACAGTATCGAACACAATTTTGTACGCCTGCAGTATAAGAGTCTGTCCTGCTGCAATGTTTGGATTACAATTTTAGATTAGCATTAGTGAAGATACTATTACAGAGCAGGACATTTGCTGCCCAAAAAGAGTACTTAGAATCAGAATATGCAAGAAATTATACTGACTTGTAGACTGGAAACAAACTCCAAGGGGCTATTGGTATAGCACAGCCACAGGAATGAAAGTCAGTTTGTATTCCTGCTTGGCTAGTTTTGGACAACTTGAACAACTGCATGGCTATATTTATAGATAAAGTATTATACTATTTGACATCAGTGCTTCATGGTAGCACATAAAATTTACAAATAAAGATGTACATTACTGCATTTGTCTTACCATTTTATTGTGTGCTTCTTTCAATATTGTTTCTGTTTGCTATGGATATACAAAATCACAAGATGCTATGAAACTATTTTGAACTTAGCAGAACAGACTGTTCAGCTAATAAAGAAAAATATAAAGGAAAGGCAGCAGCTAAATAAAAGAAAGTAAAAGAAGTTAAAATCAAACTTCAACAACTTACAGTATAATGGAGAGCATAATAGTGAGCCACCAGAGCATTCTGGGTCCAAGTCCTAAGGAAGCAAACAGGGCTTACCACAAGCTCTCCCTAAATTGCAGAATGGGGTCATGTGGATGCTCTGTGGTGGCAAGTGTGCATATTTGAACTATGATCTAGATCCTTCCCCCCCCCCGTTTTTGTTTTTTTTTCCTAGGCTGACAGTACCAAATATTCTCTCTGAAATTCACTGTCTCTCTCTGTCCTGTCTAATTCCTGCAGCAAACAACCAACTATCTACCACCCTTCTCCTCTGCCTCTGCCATATCTGTTGTGGGCTCTCTCCCACCCAGCTCACAGAGGCAGCAAGATCTGCTGACTGCTTTACTTGACAGTCAGACTCAATTTACACCATTAATTCTTTAAAAAAAATAAATATCTTTGACTTAAGACAGCAGTGTCTCTGAACATACCAGAACCTCACAGCATTGGAGGGTTCTGAAATAGTACAGAGGAGCAATAAACCAAACTGGAAATACTACAGAGGAGCAATAAACCAGACTGAGCAATTTTCTAAGTTTCCTCTGACACTGTTAATGTCTGGGGACCGGGGAGCAGAAATTGCACCTCTGTCTCAGAGTTCACTCCATGTCATCCTGAAACTACTGTGCCTGTTTGGTACCAGGATACCTGCTTCCCAGTGAGAAACTGATATATTTCTATCTCAACCTGTTTGACAGGTACATGCACTTGAATAGGGTAAAGGTACAGTAGTGATTCAAAAGGCGGGAAATGGAAAAAAGAACTAAGGAAATCAAACACCTTTCCATCCTCTGTGTAACTGGATCCCTACCACTTTAAAAAACAAGTAAACCAAAACCAAGTCCTCCCAGTTTTCCTAAACAGTGAAAATAGCAATATGATCATATTTCCCAATACTAAGAACACCACGGTTTCTGAAAAGCAATCTGGCATTCCCAAGTAATCCCTTGCTTTGTCCCCACAGGGTATCATTCTTCCTTGGAACAGCAGAAGACACCAGGGTGCACCTTTTTCAGGCTGGGAAGCTTCAAGGCTTTTCCAAAACCATTACCTGTTTCATTTTTATGAAAAACTCATTGTGGTAACTGAAGTCAAACGAGTTTCTTTTACAATGGCTCAGGGAAAATAACACAGCACCAACCACTGTATTATACCCAGTACAACTCCAATCAGGTTCCCTTCACTAATGTTTGGTTCTCCCACTACCCCAACACTCATTATAATCTTCGAACCAGCCTGTGCAAACGCAGGCTCCATGCTTAGGTCACCAGTGATGATGCAATCTGATCAAAAGCAGGAGCATTGTGCTGTGGCCTGCTTCAGACTGCCCTCCTTTGCATTTCTATTAATTCTTTCCTTTTCCCCCCACACTCAGTTCAGAACAGAGCAGTGTGCTGCCAATCTCACTAGCCAGTAGAGAGGGAGGTTTTGGAAGGCTGTGTGTGGCACTGTGCAACCATTGACCGATATATCCACATCCTGGCTGGAAAGAGGAAGAAGAAAGCAATGCCCAAGGAAATTAACTCACAGTCTGCCTTGCTGTGTAAAGTGCCTGTTGCCCGGGGTACGCTCCTCTGCATGAATCACATTCTGTCCTTTCTATTTTGCTACTAACACTGATTAAAATTCCTTTCCAACTCTTCTTCACCCTTCCTCCAAATCAAAGTCATCTCATAATAACCTAAGCAAATGATACCACCACACTGCAGCTATTTCTTTTTTCAAAGCTATCTGCCCATTTCATTCCAAGTAGTTTCACAGTAATGGAAACGCCATTCAGAGATGAATAACTTAATCCTTTCTCTTAACGGCCTTCCCTATCTCTTCCATTTGATTTGGTGTCTTTGCTGGCTCAGTATCTGTTTAACTGATATTTCTTGGAGCAAAGACCTTATTTTCTAAAATATTTGTACAGTGGCTAGGCAAACTTATGAATATTCTTTTATAACTGCTTTCATTTCCAGGGGGGCACTGCGGACAAGATTCTAATTTAAGTCATTACAGCCTGTCAACAAAGATCAGTTAACTTTGATTTTTCAGGTAATTGCCCTTTTTTAATATTTATAATGTAAAATATATAGAGAAATAAATGGAATTAACAGCACAGTGCAATTGTTGATTTTCTAAGCTCTACAGCAATGAGTATAGAGGACAAGGATGAGAGTAGTTTATTTGAAGAAAGACTGTCCAATTCATTGTTTAAAATATAATAAGTATATTGCAAATAATTGGACAGCCTCAAGAAGCTTTTATAAAGAGCCATAATTATGTTGGAATTTAGTCTTCGTGAAAGAGGACTGACTGGTATGATACTTTTATCAGTTGCATACGCAACTGTCGTGAGCACGCTGTAGAATTTAGAAATCCAAGGCAAGGAGAGATCAGGTTCATTTGGTGTCAGACTTCTAGCACAATATTGTTCAACATAAGAAGTCACACAATAATCAGCAGCTTGTTCCAGAAACTCCTAAGGGGACAGTTCACTGTGTCTTACCTTCCCATGCAAATATAACAATTAACCATGAGCTTATATGTAGTTCAGAATGCCAGAAACATACATACATATGTAAGCTTAATAGCAATGTCTAAGTTGTCTTTGGGAATCCTTTCATTTTCTTGTGATGTCCCCATCACATGGGCATCATTGTTATCAGATGATACTAGGATAATTAATTCCACAAATTAAAATTGCTCTGTCTGTTGCCTATCCTTCAGTCAGGCCAGCTAATTCAGATTCCCTATCTTGTTTCCTTCTGGAACGTGCAGAAACTGTAACTTTAGAGTGTGGGACTGTCTAGAATGACAACCTCACTCAATCCAATGGCCACACCTCAAGACACTCCTGCTGTTCATAGCCTTTATTTTCTATTGCAAGTACTTCCTAGCCTTGTCTTTATGGATTAAGGGTAGCTCCCAGGATCTCAACGCATACCAAAGTTTGGTTGGTCACAGGTTGAACCTACATATCCCTCCAGTAGGCACTCAAGTATTTTGACATCCTTTGCCACCAAACGTATGAACTCATGGATTATACGTGCTACACCAGTTCTTCACTGCAACCTCATAGCCACCTGGCTGGTGCATTCTCTGATACTACTACAGCTCTTTCCCATGAGAGCCCCCATTTTTTGGAAACATCTTGCCAAACTTTAAAAGTTTCCTTAATGTCATTCTTTTCCTGAAGAAAGAATACAGCACCTATGATCCTTCTCTCATATTTTTTTCAATTTTAAGGGTCCTTCCTGCATTCTTTTTCACCTATTATTCTCATCACTCAACATTACCAGATTTAGCAGCCATGAACACATTTTCACACCAGCGCACTTGTTTGCTTTTTTCCTCACTTCTTTTAAACATTTCTGTCACGTGTTTCTTTTTATCATAGAGAAACAGCTTCCACTAATACATTTGTACAGCTACCACTGCCAGAGTACATTAAGTGCTCCAAAACTAGTCACATATAAGACTACTGCCAGACAATCTTGGTTTTTGTTGGAATATAATGCTTGCAGATACGATAGAAAACAAAACACTGCTTAAACTCCATCCTGATTATTTTCCGGAGAGCTTCAACTCTGAATGGGGCTCTTTTGCCCTCATTCTCCTTCTCAGATTATTTTCTTACTTTGTTTTATCCCTTTACCATGTATGGGCCAAAAACCACTCAGCCAGTGACTGGCAGAGGGGGTCTATTTCATTCACTGTCTGTGTTTTAACCTCTCAGCTTTTCACCACCGGGGCCTCTGTGCTTCAAAAGTCTATCCAGCTGGCTTACAGCAGGATGCCTTTATGGTACAGCTCTCAGTTGCCTCAACCTGATTCACTAGCACCTGTCCCCTGCTATTGCAGGTCTTTATGCACTGCTCTACCCAACAGAAGTAGAGGATTAGCACTACTCCTGGTGACTTTTGGATCAGTTTAATCGGGCTAACCATCTGGGTCATTTCAGCTCTCTTTCCAAATCTGTAATAATTCCCACTTTCGAATCAGTCATTGCCAGCCAGCTGCACTGAACTAGAGTTCTATGACTGGCTCATAATTAATTCTCTTTAAAATAATTGCCATTTCTGAGTAAATAACAACCAGGATCAGATGGATGAAAAGAGTTCCACCCTCAATTACCAGTACAAAAAAAAAAAGGATGTATCCTTGGCACATCTTGCTCAGAACAAATAAAGTTGGAACACATTATACCATCTATAACAAACGGCATTTGTTTATACAGAGCAAAGCTTTGTGAACCCAGGACTGTGTCTTGCTCTTGAGTAAAAGCTAGCTCCAGCACATCATTAGCACAGGGTAATTTAATTTATGTTCAGCCAAGTAGCACAAGGTCTTCTTACATAGGGGAGGAGAGCCAGAAGCAAAGGCACTCTGAAGGTAATGTACTCTTGAGCATGCAAAGGTTGCAGGCAGATTTCGAGACATCTTTGGTTCACATCTTGCAGCATGTTCCTATTCCGATTTTAAAAAAATAAAAAATAAAAAACACACAAAATCCAAGAATGGTCATCTGAAGTAGTAGCCTACCCCTGCCAATAGTCGCTTTAAGCTGTATATGGTTTTATATTGAAGCTTGTCAGCATGCCCCTTCCTCTCAGCTCCCAACTACCCTGACCTGCAGCACCCCCTGCACGGAGAGGCCGGGGCTGGGGGAGCAGCGTGGCGGCTCTGTGGCACCCTGGCAATGTGGGGTAACCTACACCCATATTATGGCCCGAGCCTTAAATTAACGTAAGGCAGAGCTGAGATCTGGGCTCCATTCCCACCCCCTCACCACTCTTCACCACCACCCCCCCTCNCAATTATATAATAAAAAACGTTTCGAGCAGTTAAAATAAATATATATATATATATATACAGGGTTTGATCCAGATGCCCCACAACCACCACACGGTCGGTGGGGGGCTGTTAGCTGGGAGGTCCCTGCGGGCGGCCGCTGCTGAGGCGCTGCCAGGCCGCGCCGCCGCTCGCCTTTCCTGAAGACACATTGCCACCTAGCAACTGCACGGCGTAATCTACAGCACACACTAGCAAAACCCTCCAAAAAAAGATGCTTTTTAGAAAAAAAAAAAATGAAGAAAAAATCCATCTAAACACCAGTAGCCTGCCCCTTCAGTGGAGCGACAGGCTGTTACCCCCCTGGCTGCGGGAACGCCAGGCGCAGGCCGGGCCAAGGCGGGGGGAAGGCGAGGGCGGCTGCCGGCCCTGCGGGTTTCTGAGGGAGAGACACAGCCCGGTGTCTCGCCTGACAGCAAACCGACCCTGCCTGAAGTACCTCCGCCAGTCGGAGAGATCGGTACCGGCCCGTTATGCAGCCCCTGGAGCGGGGAAGGCCGCGGCAGGTGGCCGGGCAGCGCTGTGTTTCCCTCGGGTCTTTGTCAAGTGCTTTGGTGGCTCCTGGAGCTGCCGCTGCGTCCACCTCAGGAACCGATGTTTCCCTGTGTGAATTTATTCTTACAGTTCATTGCCTGGGAAGGAAACTAACAGTAAAAAAAAAAAAATATTAACAACTTTAATTCTTTTTCCACAAATAGAAATGTGGGTGACATGTTGCCTTCAGAAGGCGTGCCGTTCCTGAACCAGGTCGCCACGCCTTCTGAAGGCAACAGTGACATGGCGGCATCAGGCTCCCTTTTTCACCTCAACTCAGTGAGCGTATCCTGCTGTAAGGTGGTTTGGTAGCAACTCCTCTCCGGGGCAAATCTCCCGAATTCAAAATTCCTCTGATTCCTTTACTTGGTTCCTTCAGCGTTAGTGCCCTCGTGCATCAATCTCTAAACACCCACAGCAAGATGGCATTAGGGGATGGCTTCAGATCAACACCCATTTCGCACCCATCTGCAGGGAGGGAGGGAATTTTGGGTGTTTCCATCCCATCTGTCTGCAGTGGGTACAGCTGGCGCGGTGCAAGGCCACAGACTTGTTGGGAAAGGGGGTGGAAGGAACAGGCAGGAACTCAGCAGGTAGCAAAGAGATGAGTTTTAAGTGGTCCAGCAAAACAAAATTATTATTTAACCCCTTTAACCATCTTTTGTGGCCATCTTTGCGTATGAGCGCCCAGGCAAGAGGGAGAGACTCACAAGAATGTTTTTTAAAATGTCTTCGAGGTGGGATTAGGAATATTTTCTTTGTGCATGTCCAAGGCAAAAAGCTTGGAGTTTTGCTACCCAGATTACTTCTTATCTTTATCTTCTATCTTGCAATGGTTTTTTTTCCCACATTTTGAAGTGTTTTTAATAGGAAGTGGGGACTATTTGGAAGATCAGTACCAAATTTGGTGTTGCCCAAAGTGACCCGAGTTTAACTTTATCCTGCTAAAAGTGCTACAAGTTTTCAGTACCAAGCGATTTTCATTAGTAATAGCATCCTCCCTCATTACAACAAAATATTAGATAAAGGAATGGGGCGTGAGATGTTGAACCAATTGTATTGCCTCATAAAGCACACTGGAACTCTTTGGAGGTTTTCAGTGGGGACACCAGCTCAGTAATGTACCCCTACAATGCTTAAAAAGAAGAAAGGAAATAAATTGAAAAAAAAATTTTAAAAAATCATGCAGTTATTTTAATCAATAGCATCCTCTGTCAGCAAGGCACCTACAGGTCCTAGAACAAAGAAATGAGAATGCTTTCACTGGGAGGCTAACACATCTCACAGCCAACTGCTGAGACTGAAGTGAACAAATTCTTTTGTGAACCTGTGCAAACCTGAAGTCAAAAGCACCTCTCATTGATTTAGTGCGCAGTACTGTACATTGACACTAGCTATTGTTTGCTCTATAAACTGCCTTGCAATAACACACGCTGTTACAGAGGTCTTACACAACTGAACATTTTGATGGGTGATACAGTGCTGGGTTGCAAATATTTATTTCAGTGTCTCCTCAGAAATGCATTGGAAAAAGAACCTCTCTTTGAAATTGCACGGTGGCTTCATTGACCTTTCTCTAATACGTTTCTAGAAAGTGTGACACTCAGCTAAAAATAAATACCTTCAAATTACAGCTGTGGTTTTGCCCCAAAACTGTAGGTACAGTAAAGTCATCTCTTCCAACTGTAGAGAAAGTTATTTCATACCACACACAAATCCATTGCAGATAATACTTTGGAGGTTTCTTCTTTATGATGCTATCTCACATTTCAGTACCATTTCACATTTCTTTAAACGTATGGCCCAGAAAGCCAGAGTGAAATACAGTAATAGAGTTGAGACAATTGCATGTCCATATGCAGATGAAAACACAAATAGATGGATATATGCAGCTATTCCAAAGATGGCATTAGAAGAAAGCTAAAAAACTGTGAGGCTAAACACATCTACAAATCTAAAAGGTAGCAGTGCTGATAGACAAATCTCACTGGTCCAAAACTACATCATAGCTATAGCATTGCTTGAGGTTAAACTAATGCTTGCTGAATATGACCCTTCATTCAGCAGTTCTTACACAGAAGTTTTTTAATTATCCAAGAGAGACGAGTGCTTTTTACATATCATCTCAAAATACAAATGTACAGGAGGCTCGGCTGTCACAGCAGGGACGGCTCCCCAAAACCTTGGCTGCAGCATTCTCTGGTTCAGTAACTGAACCAGCTCTAATCTGTCTCTGCCAACACTCCCCGGACAAAGGTGATGCCCTTTCAGGCAAAATGCCCGTCTGACCCATTTCTCTCCCTCCCATCTCAAGTTCAATAAGCATTGCTTATTTCTCCAAAGCATGTAGCTATTCAGGATGCCAAAGTCATACGACTTTGAAGGTTATTTCTTGTGACAGCCCTGGCCTTTCTTTCCCAGCAGTTACACACAAGGCACGTCTACACTGCACAAAACAGAGCAGCGCATGCATCCCTGAAACAGCCCCAGCACCAGAAGCAATGCAGTAACATCCTCACAGCGTGCTCCCAGACTAACTAGCTTTGTCGTGGTGGCTAAGTAGCACAGGAACAGCCACCATCATGTGGGTACGACGCTTCCAGAAATCAAGCGGGCATCTTTGCATAGTCAGGTAGACACCAGTTTACTCAGATTCTTTCCAGATCCAGCCTGGCTGCAGAGAGGATGGGGGTGCAGACATAGCCTCTACAGTAACTGCTCCTTTCTCAGGTAAATAGAAGGCTCATAACCTTTTATTCTTACCTCTTTCTGGGACGGTCAGTAAAATCACTGCATATTTCTAACCTGGGGATGTGCAAACTTCCGTAATTATGGGAGGTTGTCTCTCTACAACTGTTCTGGCAATTGCACAGTGTTTCATTGCGCTGTGTAGTTTCATTCACATCATTATTTTCATGAAAATTCCCTGCACACTAAATCATGCCAAGCTTTGTTAGGTTTACAGGCTAGGGGTTTTGGGGGATTTTTCCTTATCTGGGTCTTCATACGCCTGCAAATCCCAACAGACATCCTTCTAAGTAGCAACCGAATTATTAGCACATAACAACTTATGCTTCATTAACATTACTCTGCAATTTAACAATGTTAAATGTGGATCAGAGTGATTCTCTTGTCTTTTCTAGCATGACCTTAATTCTTCTGATACCACTTCCCAATGCCCTGTTATACTGGAGATAATTGGCTGTAGCAACTTCATGTCTAAACCTCCACTTTTCCACCAATTTGCTGCATTCAGTCGCAGCAAACTCTGTCCCATTGTCAAAGATTGTTGCATCTGAAAAATAGGTAATATACAGCAAGAAAAAAAAAATTATTCAGCATGATCACTTATTTAGTTGTAACATTCTCTGGTGAGTTTATCTTAAGGAAATAAGCACAATATCACAGCAAGTTGTTTGTGGTCTTTTTTTCCCTTTTCTACCAACCTTATTGCTGGCAACATTTTTTTTCCTGTAGCACCAAACATGAGGTGTATTATTTGATTTAAACTGTCTTTTTGGCCTGTGTGAAAGTCTTAAGAATTTTTGCAATATGATATTTAGCTTGAACCTAGTATAATTCTGGCCTTTCAATTCGATTTTCCAGTCCCCGAATAACCTTTCTATACCCATTCACCACGCTGTCCTTGGCAGGGGCAGCAGTCTGTACAGATACATGGCTGCCTCCTGCCAGAAGCGCAAGCAGGAACACTCTACATTCAGCATTGTTTGATAGTAAAAGCACAGATCCTTTACTCACATTTGTAAATACACACCTTATCTTATGTTCCCCTAATCATTTGATGTAATTCTCCAGCTATCATGTCACAGGTCACCTTGTTTGCTGGGTTTTTTTTGTCAGATTCAGAGGTCCAAAATCTAGCTCTGAACCTTGTTCCAGTGGCCTTTTGTTAACTCCTTGCAACCATCTATTTTCTCTAAGGCTCATGTTCCCCTTACAAATAATTTCCTGTAATTGGGAAAAATAATTTCTCTACCTTGTGGAAGGTAAAGGTCACTCACTCTTAAAAACATTTCTTATTTCTTCCTTTTTGCATAACAAACAGGACTTTGGAGCCTTTGTAATTCACAGCTGCTTCTGACTAAATTTGATTGTCAACAGTTGGGAAGACTAAATGGCTTAAAACCAGCTGTTGATAAAATAAAGCTAACAATCTTCTTTATTTGTAGCTACAACTACTTACAACTCTTCCTCCCATTGTCCCCCACCAGACTCTAGCGAATCTCAACAACAGCAGAAGTTTTAGCTGCGCCATTTTCCCATCCTTGGACTTTCTTGGTTTGTCCTCTTTGTGTTCAAGTATCACTCAGTGCTCAGTCAGTGCAGATCAGCTTTCTGTGGTGAGAAAGGGTTTCTTGGGTCTTTCCATGTAGGGGAAGGAGCTATTGGAAATAAAGAGAAAAAAAAATGTGTGTCTATATGAAAATATGAAATTAATTAGCAGACGTGAAATAATTAACTTGAATGCAGCATTATCAGCATAGAAAATAGTTCCTATTACCTAAACTAAACACTTAATTTAGCTGATCTAAAGTCTTTCTGTAGTCAAGACAGAGAAGATCCTTCCTTGTGCAATTCAGTGAGAATTCAAGTGAGACAGTATAAAACACTCACCAAATTAGCCTTTTTCTCCTCAGTGAAGGCAGAGAGAACAGTGTTACGAGCTGGTTAATTTAGCTGTCAACAGCTGATAGTGGTGAGACATACTTCACTTCAACTGTAAGGATACATACTGAAGAGGAGGTGGATTACGGTACTTAATGGTGGAACAGGATTCACAGATTAAAGATGCTTGAGCTGATGCTACTGGATACTTAAAAGATTTTCTCATGGACATGTCTGTAAAGTGTAGACTGCTCTACACTGCCAGCCTCGTTAATGGCACATACAGGGAACAGTCCCTACCATTACTGTATTTTCATATTTTGTGGGAGAACCCAAATACCTATGGCTGGTCCCTACTGATTTTGCAAGCACTGAAAGGTTCAGAATGACTCTGGGTGTTTTCCAGGTAGGTCCAGGGACCACAGAATAGCAGCAGCATTTAGGTACAGTGAATAATTGATGACTTGCCTAATCACATACCAACAGAGTACTCCTGCTCCCTGTCATCTCTTTAAGGTCCAAGAGCTAAATTCCACAGCAAATAAAGATACCTAACATTTTATCTCATTGTCACCATTATAGTAGAATCCGACAGCAGCCACTCTTGTAAGCTTTCGTTCTTATTTTTCTAGAATTGCAGCATGGTGGTCCTTCATTTTAGGCATCTGTGGAAATAAGTATTATACGCTATACTGAAACACTGCAGAAAACTTTACTGTACTGTGGTGGCATGTGTCTTTAGCATTGTTATTTTATGTCATAAACAACTATTAGCCAAGAAGAAACATAAAAAGTAATAGTTATCTTCTTGTAATAATTGTCTTGTGAGCAGAAAATTTGCACTGCAAGACCATGAAGTCTCCTGTAATATTACTGTTACTTTCAATACATGATTAAACTTTAATAAAATAAGTGTAACACGTATCCCAGATATTCACTTTTAATATAACTAAACCCGTAGTAGGTGCATGCCTTCAGTCATAACTACGATTTCCTAATACACTACTGACATTTTTGCTAGTAACACAGAAGATACTATTAATACATTGTAATTGTGTCACAGAATATCATTCATGTGCAAATCAATTTGCTTGAATCCAGTAAAAATACAGTTAGGATTGGAATGTCACTAATTTAATGTTGAACGTATATATAAGATATTTCCCCCCCAAAAAATCAATGTCTAATTTGCTTGTGGAAACAGCAGAGGCTACTGATTAACTACAGACACTTGTTTCCTGAAAATATATTGCTCTAGCTCGGGAGGAAGAGTTCTTTTTTTTTTTACCTTGTAGGCATTATTTTAGTTATTTGTAAACTTCTTATAGCTGACAGAAGCTCCTGAGGGAAAGGTTCTGTCCAGCTTGTATACACTACTTTTTGAACCAAAAATGCTGCTTTCATTTGGGACAAGGAGGCACTGCTGAATTAGAAAAGAGTATTTGAAAAGGGTCCCCTCTCCTGCTCACTATACCTCCCTGCCTTCTACTCCAGCTTCAAGCCTCAGGCTACTTACCCAAAACTGGTTTCAGGTGAGTTCACATCTTACCAAGCACTGCTGTAATTCTCTATCAGCCATGGCAACATTTTGTGGAGTCACGCCTTACCAATGGAGCATGACATGTGGCAGCCTGATGTAGGCTACAAGGAGGTACTGTGGACAAATAGGAGCAGATTTATGATGAAAACTACTTGATGCTGAGGTCCTGACATCCACACCAGACACGGCTAGCGTTTACCCATTTATTCACTTGGACTAGCTGTCATCTTCTCTTCCCCATGAACAGAATGCCCCGCTGCAGCTGGTGAACATTAGGTGCCTCTTGGAGCCTTGCTGCCAGTGTTTCATCCAAGAGGAATCCAATTCATTAACATTGAGACTGCTCCAGGATGCAAACCTGGAGTACATTAGGTGGGGGCAGTCAGCAGATTGACTGAAAAAGCACACCCTGATATGCACTAACACAGTAACATCAGCTTAGCCCTTGAACACGGCGCTCCCTCCCACTCAGATGCATTTTATACTTCTGCCCACTAACTTGTGTTTAAATCCAGAACTTAATGTTAGATACCCTTTCAGTCAAGCAGGGTCTTTGTATGTATATATTTTTATAACAATACAAGCTACAAGGGAGTCGGTTCTGAATTGCATCTTTTGGATGCTGCCACGCAATAAATACTAAATAACAAGCATTTGGCAGTTTCATGCTAGAGATCCTTTTTCAAAAGAGAAATCTAAGTTAAATCACTGCCAGTCAATGCTGATTCATGACAGCATAAGGATACTTATGCCATTTATCATTATGAATACATTTTCCAAAGGAATGTTATGCTTGCATAACTCAGGAAAATATATCCCTATATTAATAGCCTGCATATGCGGTCAACTCAGTCTCTGTCTACAGAAACACTAGATCCCTGCAGTCAATCATTCCTTTCAACACAGCAAGGCCTGGGCTGTTCAGATCAATTAGTTAGCTCAGTTATCAGAGGTTTCTGGGTCACCTTGGACACATTTAAGCAGTAAAGCCTGTGGAAACAATGGAACTTGTAATGTTGCAGTATCATAACAACAAAGCTCAGCTAATGTAGCATTCAGTATTTCAGTATTCTAAAATCAAAACTTGATTTAGAATATCAGAACAGACATTAAAAAAAACAGTCAGGAAAGTGTCTTGGCTGGTAGGAAGAATTCCAGGAAACACTAGAAAAAGAAAGAAGTTCATGTCACAGAACAGCTGGTGTTTGAGGTAGTTATTTTGGACGGAAACATTTTTAGAAGTCAGTTTAGTTGCCCCTACCTTGTGTCCAAGGATAGCCTACACATGCTCACTGCAGTGCCAGACACATCTCATAGATCCATGCCCTTTTTGGAGACCAGATGGGATACCCTATGGCACCTTCAGTAAATACTGATGTGTGCACAACTGAGCAGAGCTCCAAGAGCGACAGCTCTTCCAGACAGGGATCCTGAGTGCAGGTATCTAAAAGTTAGTCGTCTAAGCTTACATCATAGAAAACTGGGGCTTGAATCAGCTGTCTGAATGGAGAGCAGACCCAGGCAATTACTCAGTAAACAATAATGTTAATATTGAATAACCTACTTTCCCTGGCTTACTATTTGGAGTTTAGCTATATCATTATTTTGTAGTAAAACTGCATAATACATGGAAACCACCTCTGTAGGATGTGAACTGTGGGGGACTGAGGCAAAAGAAGGGTTAAGTGTGGTAGAACTAATAGGGAGGAATAAGCAGCTGCAGCACTGTGTTGGCAGATGATGAAGTTGTGTGAAGCTACTCCCTAGATATGGAGGTGCTGCTCACAGGGAAGAGAAATTCCCTTTTCGGTGGGAACGTGATCTTTTAGAGTACGCAATGGTGTTAATAAGTAAAGTAGAAAATTACTGGCCTTGGTAGAAAAGTATATAAAGAGCACACTTGCTTAATAAAGCGGGTTTCATTTACCACACTCCAGAGTCCGTGCCTTAATCCTCACAGTGAACCTGTAATGTTACTGCCCCATTAGATAATATAGATCACAAATAATCCAAAACTATATGACATTTGTTTTGGACTAAGTGCAAAAGGGGCTCAAGATGGTACTAGCTGCTGTACCGTATGTTCCGCATTATCTAAAGCAGTTTACAAGTGTAAGCTTTTAAACGTGGGACTGATCTATATTAACTGTGCATTTGAAGGCTTAGAGAAAGAGGTGAAGTTTCGGTTGCATAAGTAGTGATCGATTAAACAGTGCAGTCCTTGAATATGTATCCTTAATATATAATTGGGTCGTAGCGTTCTCTGCAGGTGAGTATTTTGCGAGTACCTGATTGCTTCGGTGGGCATCTGCTCTGCAGTTCCTGCAAGTCCCCGCTGCGGGGAGACTGCTCCCCGCCAGCAGGCTCAAGACAAAAAGCAGCTGTTTCACAGCTAGAGCAGCTAGAGGAAAGCAAATCACTGAAGCCTTAGAGAAACGGAAACAAAAATAAACCAGCTTTCTAAATCATCGTCACATTCCTATAACGTGTCATTACGCTTCAAATTCTGAAAGCAAAAAGCCGCCCTCCCCCCCTTGGGATAGTCAAAAACAATAGAAAACAATGGGCCAGAACTGTTTCCAAATAAAATTATTTTCAGACTTGAATTCTAGCTCTATGTTTATACTACAGACATTACTAAGCTTCGTATTCCAAGAAGAATTGTTAACACTGTATTAACCGGTTTTAAAAGTGAGCTTGTGTGGTTCGTGTTGCAGTGAAACAAAGCTTCATTCTGCCTCAAAGTATATATATTTATACAAAGATAAAAGCCCCCAAACATTTAGGACTGATTGAAGTTACTTGTAACATTAGAGAAGACATGTTAGTTCAGGTCAAACTTGGAACTCATACATGCATATGTACGTATATACATGCGTACACACACACACACAGAGACTCAAAAAAGCAATTGCTACTTCACGCTTTGAAAACTCAAAGGCCCTAGTGAATGAGAATAAATTTCAACTGTACACAAACCCAGCTCAAAAGCGTTACATTTTTCTTCACCTTTCCTAGTTCAGGCAACCACTGTGCTCTGTGTTAGAAAAGTAGCCTGTTCCCACCATAGCACTTCCGTAAAATACTAAATCTAGCCATCACCTGCCTCTCTCTAGCATAACTGCAACAACGTCCTCCAGCTGAATCTCCTTAGGTCCAACAAAAGAAAACACAGATCTTCCACCTTGGACTTGAAGGTACGTAGGTGGCTGCTGCCACTGCAGTTTTCTGTGCGGCGATAGATGTGCAATGAGTATTGCATTTGTATTCAATCTGCTTGCAGAGGTATCTTTAATACCTTCCATAACACACACACACACACAAAAAAAAAACATGATCTCAGGAGGTATAAACTTGCCTTTGCCATTACCCCAAGAAACATTCACTTTCAAACAGGCGCTGTGAAGACCCCATTGACCCTATTGCTGGGTACCTACAGAACATTACCTGCTAACTCTGCCCACATGCAGCTCTTCTAAGTTAGGGGCAAAAAGCAAGTGGCACGGCTGTTGCCTGGTACTGAGCATTGCAGACCCTTGTGGGCCCTCTCTATAAACTATTCTGTAAAGATAAATAGTACTGACACATTAGGTTAATGTGCCCAGTTTGACAATACATGTAGTTTCACCTGAGTTAACTTCTTGCAATAGCAAGAAGTTTAGAAAATTTGATACAGAGCAGTAAATGAGTTTACACCAATGTCCTCTTTCACATTTGAGGGTTTTCGCTAAAGAGAGCCTGCATGTTCTTCACAGCCCCCCATTTCCTTAGATGACATCTTATTTCCTTGCATTTCCTCATAACACTTTACTAATAAAAACTTGGGGTTTTGACATGATATGGAATGTTATGATTGTCTGCATTCTTCCACCTCCTTGAAAACCAGGGTTTAACTCTTAACTTCTGAGAACTATAGAAGTTAACCCTTATGAAACCAGCTATCTGAAATGGTGAACTGAATTACGCTGTGAAGAGTTCAGAGTTCCAAGAAATCAAGAAATCTATAAACTCTCCAATCAGCACACTTTGATATCTCTAAATCAAGGAGGGGAAACAGGAGTATTTTACAATATATTTCCTCTGCTAAAAATGAATCTGATCATTTTAACACACAATCACATAAACTTATTTAGAAACAGATTTTTAATTTTTTTTTTTTCCCTGATAGAACAAGGAATCACTGGAGTTTGTGGTTGTTGGGTTTTGGTTGGTTTTTTTGGGGGGGAGGGAGTTTTAAATTAATTTCAGCATTATTTTCATCAAACAACTTGTGTTGGGACTGAATCTTATTTTAATGAGTAGAGAGTCACTTTTATGAGCCCTTTGCTCATCCCCTTTGGATTCTTATATAAGCAGTATCAGGAATTCCTCGCTGCTGGAAGGAAGCTGAGCCACTTGCCTTTGTATCAACAATGTAGCTTCAGTTTATGCCTGGAACAAACACCGTAGATGGAAACGCAAATTCACTGAGGCTTTCTTGCTAAATACATACACAGAGTACAAATATGTTGTCATGCACACACGCAGAGAGTTTAAGTGAAATACAAGGAAAGAGCACAGCTAAAGTATAAGGAAAGTCGCTAGGCTAACGTTAGCGTACATCACCTGAATTTGCATTTAATGTCCAAACCGAGAAAGTAAACATCATGTTTAATCTTCTGAGGCCTCCAGCACCAAATTATCCTCTCCTTCTTCTTTGAAGATCCACTTGCAGTGTCACATCATTTATAGAAAAAGCCATTGTAATGAATGGCTTAGCTGCAGTGTGAGCCTGGCGTCGACTGAAGCAGCATTTTACAAGACTTGGAAGCAAGCAGCCTCTGTGATACAGACAGAAACCCGCCGTTCCCCTGCAAACCTGGCTGTGCTAACTGCCTGGGCCTGGGGACAGGGCAGAAAACTGCATGAGGTGGCAGGGCCAGTGATGTCCTCCACATTTCCATACAGCCAAGGAACCAGCCAGCGCCATACAAAGGTAACAGACGCTGGGATGAGAAGGAATTACACCGGGTGAGTGAAAGCTGCAGTTGCCAAGTGGGATCATCCTGCTCTGCGCCGCTCCCCTTCCTGGCCACATGCTACTTTTTCTTCTTCTGTGTCACCACCACTCACTATGGGAAACTGATCCAGCCACATTTTTTTTTCCCCCTGGAGTTGTTTCCAGCCATATCAGTTTCTGTATCTGGCATATCAAATGTCTGTGCTAACACAAAGTGGGAACAGCTTGCCAAAGGCGGGGCTGCCCGTTTCAAAGGCAGCTGATGCTTGGAGTGGCTTAAGTAACACCGTGAAGCTGCACATTGAGGAGGTGGGAAGGGGGACGCAGAGAGGAACAAGCAGAGAAAGATAATTTTGCTAATGAAAACGTTTTCCACTTAAAACGTCTGATAACTCTGTGGAAAGGGTGCACTGCTTTAAGCCCTACGTTGGGTGAGTGAAACGTGTCATCTGAGAAGTCCTTTCTTCTTAAAATAGAAAAATTTCTCCTCAATTATTTAATAACCTCATATTTGAGGGTTGAAAATACATTATTACGCTATCTAGCATTAAGATGATGACTATAAGGAAGGATATTGTTTGAAGGCGGAAGCTTTCTCAGGCTTGTGAATGAATCTGTTAATACACATTACTTTGAAACAGAAGTAGAGCATTTTTTTTAAACCTGCATGTGACAGTTTTGCAGCTGCACACATTCTCAGCTTCCATGCATACATCACAAGCTGTGCACATGAAGAGATATACAATGTGGACTGAAGACACTTGAAATTTGGCTGACATTTTTCCGCAAATATATCCTTTGGGTCTGTTCAATTATCCTTGATAATTGTCTGAACAATTATCAATTCACAATTCAAAGAAAATGTATGATAATAAAATTCCTGAATAAATTCTAGGAATAAAAATAAGGAGAAAACCCCAGATTAAAAACAAACAAAAATCCCCTCATTGTCTCAGAACATTTTTTTTAATTTTATTTTAGTGGATAGCTATCCAGCTAAAATAGACTAAAGTTTTCTATTCTTAAAGTAGGTTATAGTCAACCGATACAAGTACATGAAGTTTCCTATTATACAATGAATCTGTTGAGATAATAAGTACCAGCTGGATCTATCCCCAACAGCAATAACAGCATGTAGAGCATGATTATAACGTAACAGATTGTGAAACAGAAGAGATGGTTTCACTTGTAATAAGGCCCTTATGTTAATACAGTAACAGAAGAGAGTTTCGCTTGTACACAACGCTTGTAGCAAGGCCCTTATGTTAATAGAGAAAATTATTTCAAAGGTACATTCTCTGAAAATATTGCCTATGAACATTTTTAGGAGTTTGATTACACATGCACATATGGGAAAATGCGAGCCCATTGCTGAATGAAGCGGTGGTATAGGACATGGAAAAAGCTGAGGTACCAAATGCCTTCTTCACCTCAGTCTTTACTAGCAAGACCGGCCTTCAGAAACCCCAGGTCCCAGAGACCAAAGGGAAAATATGGAGCAAGAACCTTTGGTAGAAGAGGATCAAGTCAGGGAATACTTAGACAAACTGTCCACGTACCCGGATGGGATGCACCCACAAGTGCTGAGGGAGCAGAGAGATGTTGTCATGAGGCCACTTTTGTTAATCTTTGATTGATCACAGCAACTGGGAGAAGCACCGGAACACTGAAGGAAAGCAAATGCCACTCCTGTCTTCAAGAAGGAGGACCCAGGGAACTACAGGCCGATGAGCCTCACCTCAGTCCCTGGGAACATGGTAGAACAGCTAATCCTGGAAAGCATTTCCAGGCATACGAGACAAGAAAGTGAACAGGAGTAATCAGCATGGCTTCACAAAGGGGAAGTCATGCTTGACAAACTTGATAAACTTCTACAATGAAATGACTAGCCTGATAGATGAGGGGAGAGCAGTGGATGTTGTTTACCTAGACTTCAGCAAGGCTTTTGACACTATCACATAAGATCCTCAGAGTGAAGCTGTTGAAGCATGGGGAAGTTAACCCCATCCCTGCCAGAATCAGGACACTGGACAAGCACTGAGGTGGATTGAAAACTAGCAGACCATCCAGGCCCAGAGGGAAGAAATCAATGGAAGTCTCATTGAACAGCAGTAATTAGCAGTGTACCCCAGGGGTCAATAGAGGGTCCAGTCCAGTTCAACATCTTCATTAATGGTCTGGATGATGGCGCAGAGTGTACCCTTAGCAGGTTTGCTGATGACACAGAACTGGGAGGAGTGGTTGATATGCCAGCAGGTTGTGCTGCCATCCAGAGGGACCTTGACAGGCTGGAGAAATGGGCTGCCAGGAACCTCATGAAGTTCAACAAGGGGAAGTGCAAAGTTCTACACCTGGAGAGGAACAACCCTACACACCAATATATGCTAGGGGCCACCTAGGTGGGAAGCTGCATTGCAGAAAAGGACTTGGGGGTCCTGGTGGACACCAGGTTGAGTATGAGCCAGCAATGTGTACTTGCAGTAAAGAAGGAGAACAGATTCCTAGGCTGCATTAGAAATAGTGTTGTCAGCAAGTTGAGGGAGCTTCTTCCCCTCTGCTCAGCACTGATGAGGCCACGCCTGGAGTGTTGTGTCCAGTTTTAGGCTCCCCAGTACAAGAGAGACATGGAGAGAGTCCAGCGAAGGGCCACTAAGATGATTAAGAGACTGGAGCATCTTTCCAGTGAGGAAGGGCTGTGAGAGCTGGGACTGTTCAGCCTAGAGAAGAGAAGGCTCAGGGTAGGATCTTACTCATGTACAATACCTGAAGGGAGAGTGTAAAAATGAGAGAGCCAGACTCTTTTCAGTGGTGGTGCCCAGTGACAGGACCAGAGGCAATGGGCACAAACTGAAATGAAGGACCCTCCGTCTGAACATGAGGAAATGCTTTTTTACTGTAAGGGTGACATAGTCCTGGGCAACTGGCTGTAGGTAGCCCTCCTTGAGGAGGCAGGTTTGACCAGGTGACCTCCAGAGGTCCCTTCCACCCTCAACCATTCTGTTATTCTGTGAAAACTTAGACAAGTTATGCGTTGCAAGTAATACGTACTTTTAGCAGTCAAGAACATGTACACAGGCAAAGCTAAACATCATGCAGAAGGAGTTGGCAAGCACAGCTACAGGAAACCATTCCAAATGTCAAGTAGCTTAGAGGCAGATCTATGTTCAGCAATGAGCGTAAATGCAAACAGTTTAAATTATTTGACAAGGAAAGTTCTTGTTTAAATCCCTCATGAACTGAATTTGTTTCTTCTCTAGGCTTTCCAAAAGCCATTCTGCTGAGCAGCATTTACACTTGATTTTGAGATCTTTAGAGCTACTCTAGTATTTTGACAGATTTTGAAGTTGTCTGTTTAGCCATAGCTGCTGGTACCTTCCAGAGCAAAGTATTTTTGGTCTTGCTATTGGCAACACTTACCAGGTCGCTGTTCCTATGTGTCTCCCACTACTGGAAAGTATTTGCAAATCAATTTTTTTTCTTCTAAAAGCAATGACCGAGTAGTCAAGTGGAACACCAGCTTGGGAGCAAAGCTAGTGGGAACATTGGCCTGTTTGCCAAATGTCTGCATACCATCCAAGATGGCCTGCTGACCGCCAAGAAACATTCAGTGACACACTTGTTGCTGACAGATCAAGTTGAAAACAGCCACCTGCTGTCAGCTTGCATGATTTTGTTTTTCTAAACAAGGCTCACAGCATTTGGTGCATGTTTTTTCCAAAAAATCTCCAGTGCCCAGATTTTTGCTTCTGATATTATAATAAAGCAGCTTGAAACATGCTTCTTCATAGCATGTTTTGCAGAAGGCAAACCCTCCCCCAAGCATTTAGTGATTACTGAAGAAAATCCATACATTTTGATAGTCCTAATGATGTGTTTAAGACACTACTCTACAATCCAGAATAACCAAAATACTCTAAGCTATATTTTACTCACATACAGCTCCCATCTCTTTGAAATGTGACAACATCCCTGGGATGCATAACTAGTGTTCTTCTGATGCATAGAAAATTGTAGGAGAAAGGTCATTGGCCTTCAAATGTCAGAAAATCCATGCAGGAAACAAGGATAAAAGAAATCAAGCATTTTTGTTTCCTACTCTACTTTTCAGTTGCTGTCCCATTTTTAGGTTGTATCTTTAGATACAGGTGCAGTAACAGCACCTGACATAGGTCCCTACCATGACCGAAAAATTCAAATGGAATACGGCCTGCAGTTACACAGTCATGAATTTGTAACAGAAAGTCAATAATAAGAAGTTTGGAAAGACCAGTGTTTCATTCCAGAAGAGAGACCTCACTTTTAGCAATTACTTATTAGCTAATGACAATATTTTCCTGTGATACGAGTACATTTTTTGATGCAATAAAAGGTTTGGACACATGCACCCAGGTTCCTGTAAACCATTTCAGAGAGCAATTTCACTCGCTCATCTCAGGTCACAGCCTTCATCTTCAGAGTAACAATCTCCAAATGTAAACAGGATACATGTGCTCCCAGAACTTGGGCTTGAAAGCAGACTACTCAAAATGGAATAATAAAGATGTTGAAGTTGGATTCTTGATTTATAACCGCTTAAGTAGGATTACACAGTTTAGAGCATCACATTCTCAACTCTTCCATTCTTCCTTGGCCATGTTAACCATTGCCAACAACTCAGGGCTGGCTCATGATCACCAAATACTTTTAAAAACACCCAACAAGAACAAAGAAAAAACAAACCAAAAATCCCCTGCAATTCCAGCATCTCTCAAACTTACTCTACAGTAAATGGTACCTCTTCAATATACAAGTGGTTACCATGTGTGGATAGCATACTGTTTTCCAAAATCCAGCTGCTCTTCTAGTCTTGTTCATACCTCAGGAGGAAATTCAATTTCCCTTACGAATCTATTACTTTAAAATCAAAGGATTTTGCAGCAGCATCGGCGGGGGGAGGGAGGGGAGGCGACCTGAGAAATCATCTCAGGGTTTTTTTTCGGGCAGAGACATGCAACACATTTGGGAGAATAGAAAGCAAAAGCAGCAGTTCAGGCCTGGCCAGCAGCAGCGTGGTAGCGCGCAGTCGGCACACGAGGTCTCCAGCACAGGCAGAGGCTCAGCCCTCAGCCTTTCTTCCTCCGTCGTTCACCAAGGACAGCATTTTGCGGGTTAGCTTTGAAATCTGGGACCTCTCCCCGAAGCAGCTAGGCCCGCAGAAGCAAGCCCTTAAGCTGCAAGGTTTTTAGAGAAGAAATGGAGAGCTGACATTTTTATTGTTATTATTGTAAAAACACAGGTGGGAAGTGTCGCTGCACTGCAGCTGCAGGCACACCGGGACGTCCTCAGAGCAGTCACGCTCTCATTGCTCACAGTCCTTGAGCTGCCTTCCTCCTCATCCTGCCTTTCCCTTACTTATTTCCACCCTGTCCACAACTACACCACCTATTTGTAATATAATATAGCATGCTCCTGTTGGAGCGCATTGCAATACTCAGGCACAAACTGGTATTAGGAATTTTAGGAATGCAGCTTTGATTTTCCCCACTCCTCCTTGCAAGTTGTTCAAGCACAGTTACTCTGTGCTTTGTTATCCCGTCCATATTTTTCTCCAGATGTCTTAAAAAGGTGGCACACTTTTTGTGTACGGGTAAAAACCTGATCTTCTGTCTCCATATAGATTACAGCCAAAGGAGGCAACAAACACGCCAAACATACTGAGCTTCCCTTCAGCCTTATTTGCCCCAGCACTTTACTCACCTGTAAATATGTTGTAGGCATAGACGGTTTATTACTTACTGCATCTTAGATGAAAGGAGACCCAAAAAGAGCTCGAAGTAATGATCAGCAGGCAGAATCAGCCTGTCAACTTATAAACATAATTTATCTTTATGAATACAGGTAATTTGATTTTAAAGCACAAAATTTCAGAATTGTTATCTTCAGGTATTAATTCCCATGACATATTTTAAGCAGTAATTTTCTTATATTATTTTTATACCTTGTTTCTCTGATTTGTACTTTATTCTTCATATTAGTTTGGATTACTTTTATCACTCATTTATGGTAAGAAATGAGATCGGTAAACAAGAGAGATCTAATCTCATTTGATTGACATTTCTAACACTAATGACCAGTGAAAGAGCTGCTGCCACTCTCTCTTGCAAAACTAAGTACATTCAAGATTTTTTTGTGTGTGTTACCCATGCTCTGCATGCTTGTGGTTTGGCCAGAATGTGAATATACCTAAAAGATTACCGAGAGAAGGTCAGATCAGCGTGATGTCCATTCTGTGGTTTGGACTAATTACCTTCCTTGTACATTTTTCTTCTTGGAATGAAACATGCCATTTTGTAACGAAAAGTTGGAAGCGCCAAGGTCACGGTTTGCGACAGGTAAAAGGTGAAGATTAAAATAAGTGTTATAATTGTTCACATTCTCCAAACCTTTATAACAATGGCAGTCTAGTCATTCCATCACTATTTTTCTTCCTTAAGTATGGCTGAAGTAAGAGGTCAATAAATATAACTGAACTCTCATCTTTGAAAAAGCCAATTTATTGTAATAAGAATAAATGCTATGTCATCAACATGCACTATTCTATTAAGTACATATTTTTAGCAGATTTGTGAAAGGTATTGATTGGGTACATCTGGCCAATACCATGTTTCTAAAATCCCAGCACATTTCATTTATAAAATAATATTTCAGGTGAAAGAAGGTGACCTTCACTGAGCAAGCAGTGTTTTTGAAACTATTTAAGTGTGCATCTATAATTTAAGAAAGCTGTAGAGAAAGGGGCTTTTTTTTTTTTTCAACCTTGACAATGCAGAGCATACTTCAAGAAAGAAAAAAAAAATTGTTGGGGAAATAAGAGTTATTCACTGATATTATTTTATAAATGCATACTGCCTTTCTCAACGGACCTCCAGTCTAAATTAAGCATCCATATTTGATGTAGTCAGCGAAGGTAGACAGTGGGGAGGGACTGCAGTGAAGGGCAGATTGCGCTGTTACAATGCAGTGAAAGCTCGTATGTTAAATAAATATTGGTATAGGCTAAATTTACAAAGATCGCACGAGATACAGCTGAAGGGAGAAGGAAAGCAGTAAAATAATGTATAAAACATTAACCTACAACCCCCAAACTCCCGAACAGCAGCAACAGCAATTTATTTGACAGTGGTAGGTGAATAATCAAAAGAGCACCACTGATCACTAAGCTAAATCAGCTTTACGTCCTTGTCTCCACAAGGACACAGAGCAGGCAGGGATCCACGAGGCACTGGAAGTGGGACAGCCCACAAGAGAGCCTTCAGCCCACCGTGCCACAGGAACTTGAACTACTGTCAAGCAACTCATTCGGCACGAAGGGGGGACATGACCGCTTTCAGCACGACCAGCAATTTGCATTTTTCCCTTTTTATTTATGCACGGTTTCAGAGCATCAGAAATCTGCAGAAGCTCATGCTTCCACCACGATGCTGTTTTGTAGTGACCCACTCCAATAGGGAACCTTCATACATGTCCGCAGGGACTGAGGGCAGGACCTTCTCGGCTACGGAGCGCAGATCGCTCCAGAGTGAGCTAAACTGGGATTTTCTGCTGGGTAAAAAGTACTCAGCAAATCACGTAGCCACTGGGATGGCTCACTAGAACGAAATGTAATTCAGGTCTATATCTTAGTGAAACGGTGTTAGAACTGAAACATTGGATAATACAGCTGCAATATCAGGGAGCGGGAGGGAGGAATGAAACATAGATCACCTAATTGAAAGAAGTATAACTTTTGTTTACAGAAATCTTGTTAAAAAACATAGCATTATTGGTTTTCCACTGATTACAGAAAAGCATGTTTCTTTACTCCACTGTATAAATTGTTCAGAATGCCAACTACACACCTAGATAGTTACGTACTTCTCCATTTGGCAAAGACTGGAAGAGCTAAGGAAAACCCAGTAGCCCTCTGCAGCAGAAACAGTTGCAAATCTGTGCTACTCAGTTTCCCAACCATAAAAATGATTCCTTTAGGAACATCTTGTCAGGACAACCAATATCATTATGCAGTATGGAAGATTGCTTTAAGAAAATAATCAGCAAAAAAGACATTACAGTACAGGCTGCCATGAGAAACCCTAAGTTCTTCAGGGTTCTTCTGTGAATTGCATAGTGAATTAAGAATTATAACAGTACAAGCCAGGACTTCTCAGGATACAGGAAAAATCAACGTTTTCTTCCATAGCCATCTGTCTGCATGCTGAGATGCATCCTCAAGGGAAACTGTCCAGCTTGTTGGCCAAAGACACTAACTACCGCAAATGAAAGTTTGCCCAAGAAAAGCCCATGTTAAGTGTCAAGTGTATCTTGTGCATAAAGCATTAGTGTGCTTCAAAACAAGAAAAAGAAATTGTTTGTGACACTTGGACCAGCACCAGACGCAAAGAGGAAGAGAATATCAGCACATCAGCAGGCAGCATGTGCATTCAGCTACAATGGTTTCTTTAACAATATACAGAAGAAGAAAGTGAAATTTCAGCCAAAGCTATTAAAATTACGAGGACACAATCATTGGGACAACTCTACAATCAAGGGCAAATTTACAACTAAGAAGGGAATAAAGGCTGATGCTGCAGGTAGTACAAAACCACCATGTACTCCTGATTTCAGTCAACCACACGCAAATTCAGAAACCTCAATGACCCTAAACCCAAAAAAAATAATTCAATAGTAAGACAAGTAAAAAATAAATAAATAAAAAACCAAACCCCCACCCACCACCAAAACAAAACCAACCGAAAACAAACCACAAACCAAAAAAGTACTAAGAGCAAACAACACAGTATGACATCCCAGCAGCTTAGAGGCCTGCAAAGATTTAAAAAGATGCAGAGCATGCAACACCTACCTCAGGAAGAACCCATTGCACTCAAAGAAAAAACAAATCCTGGAAAACAAAGGCAAAATTACTGAAATTAGACACTTAAACCCCAGACCTGTGGTTGGAAAGGCACCAAAACAATATCTGCACCAGATCCAAGCAATTTAAACAAACACTAAACCAACTCATCCCTAGTTAGTGATAATTATAGACTGTGTCACTTGACTGAATAAATGAGCAACTACACTCTCTGCAAGTGGACAGCGACTTCGAAAATTATATTTGTGCTCTTTGTATCAACCAGATGCACAAATAGGCCTTTTAAGGGAGTCTTGCCCACAAGTGATGACATTTTTATGTCCCTAATGCATAGACAACATGAAGAAAGCTATAGCCACAACCTTCAAATGCCTGCCAGAAATACCTGCGAAAGTGAAATTAAAAACTGGCTGCAATAGTACCTGCAGGACACTTGCTGACCTCTGCAAGCCTTAGTCCAACCCCCTAAAGAAAAAGGGTGATACTGGCTGCCTGAAGACATTACTTAGCTTCAGCTATTCAGAAACTATCAGAATTGTAAACTGCTCCACACTGACCGAAACTGCTGCATTACATCCCACTTACATGTCACAAGAAAAGAAGTCGGAGGTATTCGGTTGGCTCCTTAAGCCCAGTGGCTCTGCAGCATAAGCAACCAAGAACTGGAAGCAATCTTCAATGAATTACAGAAGGTAACAGGGAGACTTCAAAAACATTAAATAAACCTGTGAAATGCCAGTTTCCATAAAGAGAATGGAAAAGATCCAAACATAAAGCTACACCAAAAAAGGGTGCCTTATGCTCATCACTCTGGAAAGCCAGACATTTGAAGAGCAAGTGCCAGAATGGAGACACCCCAACCAACCAAATGTTGTAATACGCAAAGCGGAGGTACTTCAGCCCCGTACAGGTCATTAACAACAGGAGTTTTTCAACATAAATTTGGATAGAATCATGTTTTTCTGGAGAGAATGTATATTGGTCAAATGTGATTCAAAGCAGCAGAAATGCAATTAGTCAGATAGACTAGACGCCTTAAATTACACAGTCCTGTACATTGTAAGATTATTGTGGGAATTTGAAAAGTCTTGCCAGATCCACCACCCCTCCCTTGCTTCCCCTCCTCCGCAACTCTCTCCGCTGGTCCTAAGCCACACTCCGTTTGTATCTGACAAAGACTTCAGCAAATAATAATAATAAAAAAAAAGTTCTGCATTCATCAGATCATAACTATTTGCAAGTACAACAAAGTAAGTGTTATGCTACGGACATATATAGGGTACTACATAGAAAGCTGAACAAACCAGCTTTCAGGAAACAATTGAGAAAAGGGCTATGAATATGCAGACAAAGAACTGAAGTCTGAATTTGCCCTGCCTGGGTACACTCCTTTCAAGCTTTTTGAGGACTGGAGTGCTGCCTCCTTCCATTGTTTCTGAAGACTGCATACAAAACACACTTTGGGAGGAAGGAAATGGGTGGTACTATGTTCTACAAAGGAGCAAAGAGAAGCTGTGTGAGAAAGCAGCTAATATAAGCAACAGGAAGAGGTTAATAGGGAGGGCGAACTGTGCATCTAAAGAACAACAATGGAGACATGAGAAGGAGGAAAAGCATGTATGTGCTGGGAAGAGGAGAAGCAGCGAAGTACACCCTTTCTTAGTCAACAAAGCACTTAAACCATGAATGATTTGTTGAATCATATTCAAGAGCAATAAATACATAAGCCTTAGGAACGTGAATGCCAGTAAAGTCTTTGCTATGAGCTTTTCACAAACGTAACAACTGACTTGCCAAATGAACGTCACGTGGACCGAGACAGCATGCGAAATTTAGGAAGCTTGGTGATTTTGCCAACATTATGATTTGAACAGAAAAGAAAATTCGGAATTCTTTAGAAACTTTTATGTTCAACCTTAATCACAAAGGGCCCTCCATCAGTTTTCAGGACTTTTCAGCTTAAACAGTTGCACTGTGCTAATACCTCCACTCACATCACACAGACTCAAAGGCATTATGCAGAGCCCAGGGACAGCCAAGTTCTTTAGCTCAGGCAATCATAGGAAACAGGACTCCAGCTTTCCTTGGAAGATGTGTTTCACAGACCTTTAAGTTTTCTTGTTCTCCTCTAACTCTGTCAAGAAGGCGCAAGACTTTCTCAAAGCACAGTACTGAAACCTGAGTAAAATTCTTCAGCCAAGGTCTCAGCTAACATTACATAGAGCAAAAGATTTACTTATTTCATAGGTTTCCCAAGATGCAAAAGCTGTCCAGAATGTGTGTCGTCAGCAAGGGGAATAAACATGTCGGGCAAGGCTCCAGGAGAACAAGAAACCAAACCAGAACAAATTTTCAGAGTAACCAGAAAAACCTAATCCCTATCCTCTAACCCAAACCAACATCAGCAAAGTAAACAAAGAGTGACAAACTAGAATTTTTGAGGACGGAGATGAAAATAAAAGTTGACAGAATTTAAGATGAATTAGACTTTTTAATTGACACAAAAAGCAAAAGTTTATTCAACTGAATAAATACCTCAAAACCAAAATGAGTCATCGGGGCCCCGATATGGCCAGGAAACAACAAAGCTCAGGAATAATCCATTTATAGCTACCTAACAAAGTGAAATATTCATCTTCAATATGGAAAATGTCATTAAATACAGAAGCTAACAAAAATGGCGATAGCATCCAGCCCAGAGTCCTGAAAGAACTGGTACTGAATATCAGATTGAGTAACAAGACTTGATGAAGCTATCATGTGAGGAGCTCTACCGGCTGACTAAAGAATAACCAACATACGAGAGAAGCAGGGGAAAAAACAATTCACCAGCCTGACCTAATAAAATCTTGAGAACAAGTCTCAAAAAAAGAAAATTGTTTATAGATCCTGGACTAAACACGGAAAAGAAACAAAATGCAAGGTAGCGATGATATCACGTAACAGAAACTACCTCCCTGCATGGGAGTTGGGAATAAGCTGTGCTGAAACTGCGCTACAAGAAGAGCAAGTATCAGTTCGGAGAGGGACTACTGCTGGAGTTCTTGACGATCAGGTTGGGACTAAATTTAATAGTTAATAATAATCATCATAGCACAAACACAGTTGGCTGCGAATACAATGTTGGAAGGCATTGACAGCAGATAAATCAGAATATTGTATGAGGAGGATGTGATGACAATCATAATCACAGTGACACAAATAGGATAAAATTCCAATCAAGATGCAGATTACGCTTCATTTCAAGCAGCAGTTTTGGGCATCTACATTAAAAAAAATTGGAACTGCACAAGATACAGAGTGGCTACACAAGTTTCCACCTGTCCTACTGAAGTCTGGCTTAGTCTGACAAGACAGACAGGAAGAACATATGGCCGCCGTAATACATACATACAAGAAAAGAGAAAGGAAGAGAGCTACTCAGCTTAAAGAATGTTTAATACAAGAATCACGTACACGTTTAAAGCAGCACATGGAGGCTCATTACAGTTTGACTACCGGGGCTGTAGCTCAGCCTTCCAATTAAGAAATGCAGCAACAAAGGCTCTCTCTTCTTAAGAGCAAAACAGGTATCAAGAAGGTTATATATGGGGGTTCCCTGCACTGTCAAATCAGAACAACCCTTCCAGTTCTACACTGATGTTGAAAAGCAGTGCCTCTATCTGGAAGGCTGCTTTTTATTAGTGCAATTCCCTACGTTTTTCTTAGACTCTGACCGCAGACACTAAGGAAGCAAAGCCATCCTGGGGCACACAGACTACCTTCTGTTAGAAAAAGCCACAGTTCAGATGATCTTATTTGTTACACAAAACTCAATAGAAACTAGTTTTTAAAAAAAATCGTATTTCTCTAGTGATGACAAAAGCCTCAAGAAAGATTGAGCACACCACCTAGGCAATTTATCTCTGCCACAGCTACTGACCCTGGGGCAAGTGGCAATTTTTTTCTGAAACTGCATCAGAAGATAACTGCATGTCAAAATACTTCGGCAATGACTGTGAAGGCATTTTAAACACAACTACTCTGGTGGAAGTTTTAGTGAAAAAAAAGATTTACAAACTGCACCCCTCAAATGCCTTTAAATAATGCTGGAGCAGCTTCTTTTCCAGTGCAGAGAACTTAGCTTAAAAAAAAAAAACCAAAAAACCGAACAGTGGATACTGCATTAGTATACAATGTTTTTATATATACATATATATGTACACAGTTTCATTGCCAGCAAGGGCAACAGTGCTGCAAAGAAAGTGGTCCTGCTTTCTTTGGTTAGACTACCAAAGACAAAACTACCCATTAAAGGATCCACAAAGAAATAAAGAAGTATGAAAATAAATTCTCCAAACTGAAAGAGAAGACTAAGCATGCCAAGCCATGAGAATGTCACCAAATAAAAGGCTGAGGTGGACAAGTCTACACACCAGGAGAAGCCACCACTTCTAATTAACACAGAGTCTTGATGTAGAGAACGAAGACTCCTTTCTCCGCAGGAAGAACACAGCCACGTGTGTTGAGTGTCACTGAATAAGTTTCATTCCAGGCAAACCAAATGAGAATAGCTTAGATTATGCAGTTGTTGGTTGCTAGTAGTTGAATGCCTTCAAGGCTTATCGCTTCCTGGCTTATTCCTGTGATACAGTTATGTCAATTTATGAATCTGAAGAATAGGTCATATGTTGGTATCTAGGGCAGACCTACTCATTCCTAAATAGTCACTTCATATAAGCAAGATAGAGCTTTAAAGATTTTTGATTCTAGTAAAAACTAAAGATTTTCATTTATCGCATTTTCAGTGGTGTGGAAAACAAAGTAATTTATTCCATCTTAGGTGAGTAATAACCCTACTTTCGCTCCCAGCCTTCTCTCAAAGCGTGCCATTTTTAGACATGAGACTCTAACGCTAACTTAAAGGATGATCTAGGGATAGGTCACCAAATTATACTAATCATCTCAGATGGTTGCTTTCTCCTGACTGGGCCAATTTTCAGAGTAATTTTAACAGTGTTAATATTTACCTCAACAGATCTGTGTTACTTAATGAATGTTAGACGAGCTGTTGCTGCTATATAACCTTCATCCACAAAAGTCTTTTTCTTTTTTTGTCACATACCAAGTAATGCATAAGTATGAATACTTGCAATTAAATCATTACTTGCATTCCCCAGAGTTGATTTTTTTTTTCTCAACTATTGTACAATCCATATGAGACAGGAAGTCTGGAACTTTAGTACATTTACTAGTTTGGAAGCAAATTGTTGTNTGGACCAAATATTTTAGTCTCAGATTTGTAAGTGATGCATGCTTCTCCAGATGACCAAGTTTAATCCATTAAAGCAGTACCTTCAATACCTCAGGCTTTTATGACTTCTGTGGCTGACTCCAATTGTAATATAGTGCATAAAGAGGTAGCCTCTGCCTCAACAAGTTTCAGTTAAAAAAACATCAAAGAAAGAGTACAGATAATTGAACGACATTTCTTCAAACAAAAAATTTCCTTAGATTTCAGTGTGATTTTGGTTAGTGCAACAGCAAATCCCAGCAACTGATAGTTTACTTGTCCGCATCTTGCTGCATCCACACAATAAGTACAAAATTCATATTACACGTACTAGAACAATTAGCAAACCTGTTTCCTAAGAAGTCATACCATAGCACGGCCTTTACTTCTACTTTATCGGTTGCTGTGTGAAGTGTTCTTTATCTCCCAATCCACAATGAATTAAGCCACGCGTATTGGACAATGAGTGTTGAGGGTGTCTTCTACTAATGTGTTCTAAAAATACTAATTAGAGCAGGGAGGCATAAACACTAATTCAACACTATACCAGGCATACAGAAAAAAAAGTTGACAAGCGTGCAAATGGTTCACATACCTCACAAGTCAATAAGAGGAATTATTTCCCTAACGATGTACCTTTAGCATTACCAAAGGACAAATTTGCAGGTAAGATACATAACAATGTACTTTCATTTCTACTAACCTCAGAATCAATGATAGTTCTGGAACTTGCTGGTATTTGCCCAACAAGTATTAGCCACAGATTAGCAGAGATTAGTTCCACGCACACCCCCATACAAATCTACATCTCTGTAATTCCTTTCCTTACCGTGCTTGAGATTCCAGTGAAGAAGAGAGAATGTTTACATGACTCCTATATTTTCAATGATTTTTAACTTGCTTATGATTGCACTTTAAATTTGGAACGTTTCTAGAGTTACGTTAGGAAGAATTAAATCTATACAGAGCATTGCGTTGCTTCTCTTTGCAACGAGCTAATTTTAGATTTGGAAACAATGCCTGTCAAGCATTTTAAAGCTAAATGGGATATAGCTGATAATGGCTTTAGCAGTGACATTTTAACCCAGTCTCCTGCACACCACTGAAAATAATGAATCTAATGTCTGGAAAAAAAAAATCTACAGATTTGACATTGAATCAACGTAAACTTTTATTACTGGGGATGCTATTGGGTGATCTTTATTACTTGAAATACCTTCCTTGGTAAAAACTTAAATGGATCACTTTCCATAGTTCTCCTTACCCAAATGTCACAACATGGATTCCTTACTTTTACACCACACACCATATCAGATCAACACAATCCTTCCTTTCAAACTGTTTACATGCTCTATATACCTAAGACCATTCCTATAGGAACTCCTTTTTTGGCATCTCAGACGTTTCTGCTGGGGGCACACAACATATCAGTCATTCTCATTCAGCAGTACACACATCAAACTTTTCAAAAACGGGAGCAGCAACACAAGTGTATATTAAGAAAAACTCCACACCAATGGTTTGCCCACATCACTTGGCAATGTCCCTTTAATATTAATACACAGAGAAGTAAAATTTTTTCATAAATTTGTTCAAGTATGTGGAACATGTAAAATGCATAAGAATCAATATGGACTTCATTAATGTTATATTTATTTATTTTCCAGCTTCATACAAACTGGATGTAGAAGCATAAACATAGTACATTTCTACCATTTTCAACAAAAATATAACCAATATGTACAATTATTGTATTAAAAATACAAAAGGGATACAGACTCCACCAATGTCTTTCTAAAAGACATACAGGTACAAGTAGTATCAAAAGTATGAGGAAATCACCAGTTAATTGTACATTCTGCACTTGACATCACAGAGCGAACTGAGATTAGCAGTCCTATGGTCTACAATTACTTAATGCTTATATAACATTTGTGCAACTTGTGATAGAGCTAGGATTTTGTATTTCTATATGCACATGAGGTCCATAGCCTTGAGAATAAAACTGGCAAATAATGCATATTACATGTAAAATTACAAATGCATAATTGACAATGTGATATATAAGCAAATAGACAAAAGCTATGATTACAGGAGAGAGAATTAAATAAAGCACTGACATTTGTTTGATACAGTGAAAAAACACTGCAATTTGATCTTTAAAAGTTGAAGCTATTTACGTTTATCTACTGATCAATATGATCAGCTGAGTTCAATGGAAAAAAAAAAAAATCCAAGACCAGCAGTTCCTCACATTTGAGTACTACTCGGATTGGCAGCCTTCACTTCTCCGGAGTCTGTGCAAAAACAACACAAAAATAGAGGGGAGGGTCATTTCAGTCATTATAGGGTTAATAGCAGCTGTGAGCAGGTGGTTGCTACACATTGGCCTTCTCTACACATGCAGTGTTCCATGAAGCCATTAACAGTTGTGACTATTTCTGCATTGCAAAGGCTGGCAAATCTAAACGTGTTATTTTTCATTACTTAAAGGCTCGTTTATCCCCTAATGCCAAAGTCAATAGATGGAGGTTATTAGATCAGTGTTAACAGCTGACACGAGCTGTGACATCCCAACGTGCCTTCACTGCAATGTTATCCAGTTAATTTTTCTTTTAATATAACTACTATATAGTAAAAAATAAAAATAAAAATAATATATAACTTAAAGGTGGGGTTGCCGTCTGTCTCATTAGAATGGGACACTTTCTTTTTGAGTATGCCATCCTGTATTCCGCAAGGCACAGGTATGAGACACAGTGTCCTCTTCCATCACCGGCCAGTTGCAAGCACGTGTTTCTGCATTTACACTAGACCCGGCTGAGGATGCCATTAACGGCTGGGGATGCCATTAAGGCCAACGTTTACAAACTTTTGAAGATTCCAGGGTGGGGCACATTAAGAGTGAAGCGAGAGGTGGTCAAGGAAAGGCTGCATCCCGCACGTAAACCTCTGCCTTCCCTTCTGCCCTGCTCAGCCACGTGATAGCAATATTCTTTCCAGGAGCTCAGGCTGGCAACCCTACTTACAGGTATGAAATAATACTGTAATTACTATGCAGATGCAGTATTTGATCTCCGAAACGCAAACATACAAAATTGTAACAAAGGCATTTGTAAACAAGCAAACAAGCACTGCCTCCTTGAAGGATTTCAATGCGTTTTTCTCTTTGTAGGTTAAAGGCCAAATGTAATTTGACGACTAGCTCGTCTCATTATCCCAATGAGACTAAGTGCTAGGATTGTGGTTAAAATCTAAAAGGAAGATTTAAAAAAAAACGAAAACAACCCTTCCAGGCATTGGGAAGTGCAGCCAGAGTTAATCATCCTGATGTGATGATCTTGGAATTTGGAATGATACTGTGTGATGTGGCAGACAGCGACAGTGGTAGCTTGGAGATTGCTGCACTGTGCATTTCAAGCAACACAGTTTGAAAAGTGCCAGGGCGATTTCTTCACAGTATTTCACATGCAAGGGGAGAGGGGACAGAAGGGGGAGGGGCGGAGGAAGAAGCCCCATGCTGCTTTAAGGCAGGGAAGGAGGCAAATAGGTCCACCATCCTTTAACTATAGTTCCAAGGCTCCTATTCTAGGGACGTCTTCTTGTGCTCTCCTTTAAGGTGGCTCACTCTGGATCCAGAAAAGCCCAAGTCTTAGACAGCAGAGACTTGTTCATCTTCTGCAAACACAACAGGATAGGGGAAAATAGAATTTAGTTCATATAGAACAAGACTGCTACTGAATGATACAACCTGTACTGTGCTCATGTGTTTTCCATTTTGTTGTATTAGGTATATATTTTAAAAGAATCTAAATATCTGTACATTTCATGTCTTGTGAGAAGTACTCCTTTGCAATTTTGTTGTCGAAGAAAATAAGACAATTGCTACAACTGAGCTAGGTGCAGTTCCTCAGCTTGAGGAACACAACAACTACTCCAAGATATCCAATAGCTTCATAGAGCCATCTTACATTTTTCCCTGAATACATCTGTGATTTATTTAAATCAAGACTGCACAAAAATTGAGTGCAGCTTTAGTCATCATTGGTAGAAACAATTAAAATTCTCTGTCATGGTAATTCTCAAAGCTCGAGGCAATTCGATTAAGGTAGAGTTCACTGTTTTTCATCATGTTCAGCTGCAGAGTTCATCCTGCATATAAAACCTTAGTAACTAAGCAGTTAGGGTGGGAACAGGTATGTTAGCCTTTCTATCAATCATTAAGCAAAACAAAGCATTCAAATGTGTGATTTGGGCACTGCCCTGCCTAAATTTTGAGCACCTAGCCCTAGAGATGCAATCCAGCTACGCCTGCACTCCATAGAAAACCAGAACGACTATGTCTACATAGTCTTTCTATTATTATAGTTGAGCTAAAGCATAAAGATGCAGACACACTTGGGCAAGCGAGGTAGCAAAAGAATAGGGGGCTCATTATGTGAAGCAGTTGGTATGGAAGACCTGGTGTCCACAGTGTAAGAGTTTCAGGTAGAATGTGACTATCCAAATAAACCTGACCTCTCTTGGGTGGGTGGGCGGGCAGGTATTCTATAGACCAGCATATGTTTTTGACCATTAAATATGTGGTTAGTGCCAAACATAAGGTATGCTGGAAACTTCCAGGGCAGGCAGGACTACACCTGGTAAATATAGGCACCTCCCGAGAAGTTGCCTAAGCCAACTGCTTGGTTGTCCAAGATTCAGGTGGACCCATATTCCAAATTTTAAATTATACTTAAGATGAACTGAATTCCTCCCCTTCCAAAAAGTTAACAAAGAGCGAGTTTTGAAAGATGGAAGAGAGCTCAAATTATGGCAAGAATTTCTATGGCAGAACACATTTGCGTAGTTTGCTTTGTGTCTGTGAAAGCATCGACCGTTTTTGCATGCAGCACACTCAGAATCTAACAATTAGAAATTTACCATCTTCCTCTGTGGAAAACCCTTGAGACGGATAGTGA
This sequence comes from Anarhynchus alexandrinus, assembly GCA_008711295.1. Classification (NCBI taxonomy): domain Eukaryota; kingdom Metazoa; phylum Chordata; class Aves; order Charadriiformes; family Charadriidae; genus Anarhynchus; species Anarhynchus alexandrinus. The sequence goes on from VUYV01000245.1 coordinate 1,210,409, forward strand.
GCAAGACGTGGATCTGACTCATTTGGTTTATGCCACTGAGGTTTGTTCACAGGCCTGCTAGTTGAATGGCCATGCGACTGCTGCTGCGGAGTTGACGTCCCATGAGTCTCGCATGTCCGTGCCACCATTCTAGACCTCTGAAGTGCTATGTTGTAATCTGGAGGCTTTCTGGTTGGATGGGAGCCACCTTCTGCAAACTCAGCAATAGGTATTCCTACATAACCAGGGGGAGTTGGAGGTGGTTCCCGGTATCGACCCTCTTTTCGTGCTGCAGGTAAAACAACAGATTATTATAAAAGATAGTAAGAGGAAAACTGCTCAAAGAAAAACAAACAGTGAAAGGTAAATAAACACTGAAAAATAAACCATTCAAGAAAGTGCAGAATATACAACATACACAGGATATAGCTATTTTTCCAGTAGTGAAGCATTAGTCTAATAAAATTCACCAAATTACGTGGGGAATTTGTTCAAACTTAGCCACTGAAGCTGTTCCACCAATTATATAGACTAAAATGTACACTGATCAAGGTAATGTGGAAGACTCAAGAGTCCACAGAAGTGGCAAACATCAGGAATAGTGGCATCTCCCCAAACGCATGACTATCTTGATCCTGAAAATGGGCTTTGTACCTAGGAGCTCATCTCTTGCTTTTAACATCCTGTGGGAGGGAGGAGCACCTGGTAAATTATTTCTTCCTACAAATCTTACTACTTAATGAGATATAAGCTACAATTCCAAAAGGGAAGAGAAGTGGGCTCCATCTTCATACTTTCTGTATGCACTACTGCCTGCTGCTCTTACAGTTGTATTTTCTGCAAAATTAAAACTTGAAAATACAGCCAGAATGACAGAATATGATTTTATATAGGAGAGGGATCTCATCAAGGCATAACTGTTTACCTGAACAAGGCTTAACTCTGGGCATACTTAGAAGTTCTCTCTTGCAGAGGACTTCGAGGGAGGAAACAGCAATTAAGAATTTTAAGGGTCTGCAGAGACACACAGCAGATAGGCATGACTCTATGTTGGAGTTATGTATTTAAAGAAGTCAGCTGGGGCTTTGATATTGAACACTTATTGTGGGTCTAGCCCTTTAACACGTGACCACTTAACTTACAGTACAAAGGCAAACACAGCAGGATAAACCACTGACACAGACAATTTACCCTCCACAGCTTGTCAAACACCGTATATTCTTGCACAAGCGGCGATGACAACATCACCCTGCATTATGCAGCACGGAATTGAATGAAAGGGCAGTACAAGCTTAAAACAGACCGGTGCTACTTGGATGTGAGTTTTTATGGACTAAAAATAAAGTCATGGTATTATAACAAAACCAAATAGTTTCCAATAGAATCTAAGTATTTCTCTTGGACAAATTGCTTTGATGGAGCATGAGAAAAGCTGCTGAGAAATTTTATTCAAAGATTTCTGAAAAGTAACTCTGATGCGGCAGAAATTCTGTAGAAAAATTCTATTGAAACACTGCAAGAGATCAATGTCTATTCAGTCACAAAGAACCATGTAAAAATAGTGGCTTCTGTTAGAGTGATATGCAGAGTTACATTTGCAGGATAATTAGTTAATAGTACTGAAGCACATGGAAGCGTGTGACTTGAATTTTCAGATCTCTCACGTTCTCTCAAGTCTCTAAAAACATAGTGGAAAGCACTTCCTTGAGAGGCAAGTTTGGACATGCTTGTTGCGCATTTTGGTGGAAACCAAGGGCTTCAAAGAGTAAAATTAGAGAGCGGCATGAATTAGAACCGGAGTCCTGAACTGAACAGTTTCCTCCTCTTCATAGTTCAGGGATTCAGATCTGCACCCAAGCTTTGAGGCAATGGGCCATTGCTAAGCAATATACTTGGGCAGAAAAGGGAAAAGCAGTTTATCACAGTGGTCTCAGCATGACCTCAATCTGGCAGACTTTTTCAGCCGTATCGGTACAAAACGGCTGTTAGATAGTTCTTCATATTAACCTGAAGAAAGGCAAAGTGAAGGGAAATGAAAGGAAAGAAATAGGCAGAAATGCAGAGGTCTTGGATGCCGCAAGGACTGGGATGCGTAGAAGGAACAGTATGAGAAAAATGTTACGCACTGCCAAAGACACCTTCATATCAATTTACATATTATCTGATCTTTCTTTTGTTGGATGACTATATTATTTCAGCTCTAATTTCTTAGGAACCTCTTCAGTTTCAGCAGTCCAAAGAAACACCTCAGTTGGTATTTAAGCACAAAGTGACCCCATTTTCACAAGTAAGGAATATTCACAATGATCAGACTAGTCATACAGATGTATAAAGTAAAAGGCTTCCAAAAAAATCAGGCCACTTACTAAGATCTCTAAATATAGAATGTGGAGCCTTACTGTGAAGAGAAATTCACATTTCAGAACAGACACCTAAATACATCAACCTCTCAAAACACTGTCCACCAGTTGAGGTAGTTTTTTTGATGTATGGCAGGTTCACTTGAAACACAAAGGAGCTGCCAGAACTAAGAATCAACAATAAGTGATATTTTCCCTAGCAATAAATGCACAGTTAAAGGGGAAAATTTGAGAGAGACTACAAAATGTTTGGTTTTGCTTTAAAAAAAAAAAATTCAAAAAAATCAAACCAGACAGAAGAAATGCAGTTTTAGAATAACACAAAGAACTATAGACAAATTAATTAAAATACTTCATGGTAAACAAAATTTAACTTACCAACAAGCCCCTTTGTACTACTTGGTGATACTGCTATATGAGTGGGCATGGGAGCTGGCTTTGACTCCTCTGCTGGTACGGATGTTATGCTACTGGTTTCAGCTTCAATCGAAACATCCTTCCCACCCCTCCGCTTTATGGTACCTGTATCACCTTCCGAGTCCTCTCCCCAGTATCCTGTTGAGGATGCCCAGCTTGCTCTGGACTGTGCTTGATCAAGGCCCTCCCTACCTTGACTTTGCCTGCCATACTTTGTGCCGTGATCGGGGAACATCAGCTGGTCCATATGGCTGCCCGAGGCCCACAGTCCTGCCCCATCGCCTGAACTATCGAAATGAGCGTGTCCAAAAGGCAGAGTCTCCCAGCTTCTCTGGTGCTGTATTGTTTGTATGTTGTCATGAGAACCACTTGAACAAGAAGTCCAGCTACCACGGCCACTGTCAGCTGCATCGAGCGAAGCTCTGTCCCCCTGATCCTGTGACAGTTCTTCCGTACTAGGAGAAGAAAGCACAGTTGCGCCAGCGTACAGGCCTCTGGTCTCTGACAGTGGTGCATATGAGCTAGATGCACGTTGAAGAGGGGGAAAAAAAATAAAATAAATCCAGTGTTGGCACTGGAGATCATTTACAAGACACATGAAGAACTCGACAGCCAAAAGAAAAGCAAACATATTGAGGGGTTGGAGTAGATGACCTTTAAAAGGTCCCTTCCAGCCCAAACCATTCTACGATTCTACGATTGAAGGTTTTGATGCAAGTGGTATTAAGCATTATTTGCATTAATGACTAATTCAGTTTTGAGAATAGAACACTTTCCTTTCAAGCTTTTCCTCATTAAAACAAACAAAAAACCTACTGGATAGATATCCTGATGAAACTTAACACTTCAGTGGAGTCATTTCAAAGGTAAAATGTTAACTTTGCAGCAGACCTTTAAGACTGGCAAATCACATTGAAATATATGAAAGGGAACAGACTGATAGACGGGGTTTCTTTTCCAGCCACGTGAAGCAAAGGATCAGAAGTCAGACACAGATTTTTAGCAAGAGGTGGCCAAAATTCAGGTTTAGGTTTCAGCTTTTCAAACTTTTTTTATGCTTAGGAAATTCTGAAAGCAAATTTTCCAATATTTCTTGCAAATGGAAATGCATTTAAACCTTAATTTTGGAAACACAAGCTACTTGAGTATGTTCTCCATAGCCTTTTAGCGATTAAGTAAGCCTGACACTATCACTTACACAGCAGCAGTGAAAACCGACAAAGTGTCACTTTTGTTTAGCAGCTATCCGGGCTCCTGGGATTTGTCCTTCCAGGGCAGCTTGCTATGCAGACTGGAACCCTGCTCTTCCAAATATTTAAGACATCTGAATAAAGAGTTTGCATAGCCTGGGATTCCCAAAGCTGAAGTACACCAGTTTTGGAACAGGCTTGCCATCCACAGACCCCGCAGGACTATAAGCCCTGAAACCATTCAGAGGACTGAAGCATCCAAGTAACAGCTCAGAAAAGTAAGTCGAGACTAAATAGGAGCCAGAGCTCCAATTATTTTCAGACCGAGGCTCACTGCTAGAGATTTAGAGAACTCCTCACAGCACTAACTTCCCCACCATTACAGAAGTTAATTACCTAGAAAATTACCTAGAAAACCAGCAGCCTAATGTGAATTTTAGCTTCCAATTATTGTTGACTAGGAGAGATGTTTGGGGTAAAATATTTTTGGGTTAGATAAATACATACTCTTCTATGAAACAGACTGGAAAATTACTAGCTATTTCTGCTCTCAGCTTGATGACTGAATAATTGTATGAATAATTTCTCATCTAATTCGGTTAATTCCCCAGCTAGAAAACAGGCTAGGATACTAGTCTGCCATAAAGAGGATAATCTATAGCACTACTAAATACTCAAATGATAAAGTCTATTGAGGTAAAGTCTTACTGCTGTACACCTCATCACACACTCAGGAGCGCAAAACCTTTTCTTGTCAGGAAATGGAGCATTATCAGCATCGAAATAGTGGGTTTTAAGAGCAGGGAAAAAAAAAAATATTTGAGAGAGATACAGGGAAAGTTACACCAACAAATATACATATACATGCCACATACACGCTACAAGAAACTATAATGTAAGTAAGCACAAATAAAATGCTTACCCTAAGCTGTATTGATCTGGTTCAATCATGATTCTTCTATCAATCCTTCCCACACCAAGATTTGTCTCCACGATGCTGACAGAATGCCTCTGTCTCCTCTCATCGTGCAGGGAGACTGGCATAGAGTCAAAAGAGGAATTGCTGACAATACTAGATCTGGAAGAAATTTCGCTGTGACCAGAATCTGAAAAGTTATCCACCGTGCCGCTAGGAGCCAAAGAATAGCCTGCAAAGGGAACGGCACGTTAATCAGACTCTGAGAAGCCTGCTCAGTTACTGCCAGGCACCTGGCAATACTTACTACTGCTACCATAGTAAATCAAAACTACGGTGACATTTTATTCACAGAAGCAGCGCTGCAAAAGACAGAAAGGTATGTAGCAGAACTGCATAACACTGTGTATTGTCCCTTAATAAGAGGTTTAAGATTGGGGGAACATGCACTTCTCATTTAGAAACCAACTGCTCACCTTCCTTCTTCTCTGCCCTCCTATCCCAAATTATTTTCAAATACATCATGATACTTGTATCCCAAAAACTGCCTGTACATAAACATTGTCTCCAAGACTGGAATGAAAGAGATGTTCTGGATAAGGTTACTGCTTAAAGTAATCCAAGAGCCACTCTCACACAGTTTTTCTGTTCTGCAAAGCTACACTTCAGAGATGAACAGCAGATACAACATGAAGCACAGATGTTTGGGCTGACTGCTTATTATGTATCTTGGCTGAGAGAGGGCCAGATTTTCAAGCTTTCTTTGTGGTATTTGGCTAACTAATTACGTGCCAAATAGCATTTATTAGTAGAATTATACCGTCATTTGGAGGTAGCATTGACATTGCCAGACTGAGATAAAATCTGCAAACCACATCACAGAGGTAAGTTCATCTTTTGCTTTAGTATTAAACAAAGTTGTGCTGAATGCTCTTGCCCACTAAGTTAAAGATCATTAAACAACATACATCCACAAGTAACTGCAATTCTCATTTTTGCTTTCAGTCTACACATAAGTATCAAGATGACTTCAACTGATCTATACCAATTCACTTGCTGCCATTTTTGTCTAAAGAACATACCATTAGCTTCATGTCACCATCAAAACAAGGATTTTTTTAAAAAATTATAATCATGTTTATGATTTGCTTTTCACAAAAATAAAGTTCTTTTCCCACTATGAGCCAAGTACAGAATACCAATTCCTTTTTCAAGAAATGCACGGGCCTGACCATATTTATATAAATTCACTCTTTGCTAATGTAGTATTTGGGAGAAATCACAACAATAGCTTACAAGGACTCAACGCGTCTTCTCTACATAACATCCTCCTCCATCTGACCTTAGTAAATATCACAGATTTTGGACAGGCATTTGTACTTCCTTGTCATATTCATCTCTCCCCTTTTCAGATCTCTGCTTATCCAATTGGAATTTTTTTCCCCCTTCCATAAGCCCCACCTATCCCAGAGGTCCTTGACGAATTGTTATTCTTGTTACAGTTCTTGCTTCCAAGAGGAGAGGAGGAACTGGTTAAGTCCACCAGCCTGGAGCCATAAGGCCTCAACTGATTGGCACTTCTACCTACCATGTTAAAAGGGCTTAGCTATCCATTTGATAAGAAAATAGAAAAAGTGATACATAAGTTTCAAGTCCTTCTCATCTCTGTGCAGTTTAGGGAAAGTTATTGCTACAGGGAAGTCTCCAACACACTCCTCTCTTTCACATTCTGAACTTCTATTATAAGGACTCAACCCTATCTATATATATTTTACATTAATGTTACATTATGTAACTGTTAAATGGACTTTTTTGATATTCTGAAAAGAGAATAATTTAGAAGCTATCTGTGGTACAACTAGGCTATCATACTTCCAAAGGGACTTTTTTGTTTGTTTGTCTGAACTACAGCAAAATGCCCCCATTCTCTGTTTTGTCAATTCACAACTAGAACAAGTACAATGAAAAAACTTTTTTTTTTATAAAAAAATCCCTTTAAAGTCCTAAATTCACTCTGAAAAAAAATAACTTTATGAAGTCACTTAAAAAGAACTCAGTCAAGAAAGCTCTAATGTGTAATACCATTCTTCGAATATCCATATACATTGTTTGAATAATTAATCAGGCTGTTAGTAAAATGTTGTGTATTAGTGACTGGAATCCCAAATACCTTAAGCCTGGCTGTCATACATAGGTCACGCCCCATCCAGATGCATGACACAGCAAAGAATTCCTCTAACAGGCTAGTGCGCTCAATGCTGGACAAACATTTTAAGTGTCAATCTGCACATCCTTCCACTGGCAGGAAACACTGATGATGGGAATATTTTTGCAGAAGCAGCTGCAGTCAGACTGACCTACTGCATCAAAGCCTGCATCAAATCAGGCTATCCTTCCTGGCTTTTGCTAACCAGAGGGCTTTCGGGTATCCCCGAAATCAGGTTCCCAAGTATACTTTCATGTACCCCACTGTGCACTACATTTCCTGCCCTCTTGCTGACCATATGTGACAAAAATAGGAGCAGCAGTAGTTTATCCTGAGTGTCCAAATTCTCTCTTAGAACTTTCCAAAGTCTATGAGCTTCAGGAAACGGGATGAGAAATATTGCACATCTAATACCTTTCCTCGGAGAGCTCTGTGGTGAAGTGGGAGGAGAAGACAGCTGTGAAGATGCACTTGAGACTGTGTCTTCAGATTGTTTCTTGTGACGATCCAAACTTCCTTCTTCAGATAATGAAAGAATTTTCTTTAAAGCTTGTGGGGAGTTAATGCCTTTAAATAAGAATTAATATAGGCAGATGTAAAGTCCAGTATAAATACACCTTTCTGTTTCACAATACACTTATAGAGCAGACACCACACAGGAAAAAACCTGAATTTTGTTCCTGTATATTAGTGAGTTTCTGACACTATCTTAAATGAAGCAAAACATTTACACCTACTCCCATTTAAAATGCAGCCCTTTATTTCTACATATTAGTGAAGCCAGTCTTTCATTCTGGCCATTGAAAATAAACGCTTTGTCACAGAAAAAACAATGCAAGATTTGGTGTTGCAGAATACTCCCTATACAATTTATAAATCAAGGATATGCATAGTAATGGTTACTGAGAAACTTGAACTAAAATTACGTTGAATACAAACACACACAAATCTCACTGGTTAGTGAAGGTTTATATAGTAAGAATTGAAACTGTTGCCCTGTTTCTTTTCTATTCAGAGTAGCCTAGAAGGTCAAAGAAAACTGGAAAGAAGATGAATAAGATTAGGCTTACAAAACAAGGCCATTCTGCAGCTGCCTTTCTCCCTTTCATTTTTGAGAACTAGCTCTGCACTGGCTTATTTTGGGAAACTAAAGAGTAAAAACATCCTGAAGATGATGTGTGATGTAAAGATCTAGGGCACCAAGAATTGCTTTTCTCAGGCAACGTTTATCCATCTTTCTCTTCCTCTCCCCTCAAAAATCCACCCTGGGACAGTCTTAAAAGCGAAGACAGAGCTTCTCTGACAGTTTTGCCAGCGTCTGTGGTAGAGGTTATTTTCAAGCATTCTGCAGAACTTATCTTTGATCTGTTGGATCACAATGCTGCTATCAATAATTTACAGCTGCTTCATCAACATAACCTAGTCAGTTTTCAGAAACTTCCCCACCATGAGCAAAAATGCAGTCTGTAGCGCTTCGAAGTCCTTTTAAGATTAAAATTTAATGGTAAAATCAACAAGAACTAGATGAATATTGAATTGTTTCTTGCTCATTTTGCTGCTTCTAATGTTTCGTTAGCAGCCTAAGCAGTACACAAGTAAAACTAATCAAAAGTGAAATCAGAATTAAGCTCTTGTGAAATTACTATCATGCAATAGGAAGAGCCAGTTATGCTACATACACTTATTAGGAGTGTTACTGTACTTCAAGTTATATGTAAGAAGTTCTTTAATACTGCATATGTTATGTACCTATGCTGGGACACAGATTTAGAAATCAGATTTGAAGAAATTCCTGTAGTCCGATATCTTTCTGAGCGACATGCAGGCAGCAACGACAGAACAACAACAATAAAAAAAGCACTGGGGAGCAGAAGCCAAAGAAACAATTCTCAGCGTGAGACTTCAGGCCTACATTTCTAATGGGACTACCAGTATGAATAGCCCTGCATCTCACATTAAACGTTCAACTTTTGAAAAAACACCAAAATTTCTGAGGCATCTCAGATGGGTCACTCAAAAACTCCAAGGCACTAAACCCTTTGGAAAAGTAAAGCCAAAATCCCAGGGCAGATAGTCAGAAACGTTCATTCTTTCCAGCCACTAGTAACAGGTAAATACTTATACTGATTAAATTGACAGGAAGCTTTCCGAGATTTCTTTCTTTCCATTTCTAGAGAAGACAATTATGCATACACACTGCATGAACTGTCATAACCTGCTTACAAAACTACCAGAAATAAGTGTCTGAATCTTAGTTGATTAAAAATGTCTCCCCTGACATAAGCAAACAAACTTGAGAGTATTAAACCGAACCCTTCATCGTTCCGCTTACCGAACGGTGGGAGGTCTTTGACTGGCACTTTCTTGCGAGAGGGATAAAGAGATACGGCAGGGACCTGCAGTGCTTGGTTTACTTTGTGTTGCTGTTGCTGCTGAGCTTTCTGCTGGATACCTGCCCGGGGAGCCACCGGTGACGTTTCAGATTTTCCAGATCGCTTGTCTCCTGTATTCTTCGGCACTTTGGAAGAAATGGGAGAAAACACAGAATGACTACTGGCTAAAAATATCGTGGGAGTTCTCATTTGAGCAGTGCAAAGCCCTCCAATTAATACTTAAAAGGTGCTCAAATACTTGTATACCTTTAGAGAGAAAACATGAAGAGGAAAAGAGGGGGAGATTTAACTCCATTTAAAATATGTACGTTATCAGAGAACGTTTACTCTTTTTCTCAAAATAAAAACTCTCATAAATGACTATCGTTATAGTTATCAAAGACATGGCCAGAAGTTATACTGGGCTATCATAATGACTACAACTGGTTTAGAATCATAGAATGGTTTAGGTTGGAAAGGACCTTGAAGATCATCGAGTTCCAACCCCCCTGCCATAGGCAGGGACACCTCCCACTAGAGCAGGTTGCCCAAGGCCACGTCCAGCCTGGCCTTGAACACCTCCAGGGATGGGGACTCAACAACCTCTCTGGGCAACCTGTTCCAGTGCCTCACCACCCTCAAAGTGAAAAACTTCTTCCTAATGTTCAATCTAAACCTGCCCTCTTCCAGTTTGAAGCCATTCCCCCTTGTCCTGTCACTACATGCCCTAGTAAAAAGTCCTTCCCCAGCTCTCCTGTAGGCCCCCTTTAGGTACTGGAAGGCCGCAATAAGATCACCCCGGAGCCTTCTCTTCTCCAGGCTGAACAGCCCCAACTCCTTCAGCCTCTCCTCATAGGAGAGGTGCTCCAGCCCTTGGATCATCCTCGTGGCCCTCCTCTGGACACGCTCCAGCAGGTCCATGGATATATAATTGAAATGAATGGATATATAATTACTGTTTTTTGCTACCCTGAAGGAAGGGAAGGACGTAAGATACAGCATTCCCTCAAATCAAAATGAAACAGATATCCAGCACAAGGTCCCAACTCTGCTGCAGCCAGGTACAGCCCTCCAGGTATCCCTGAAACACCCGGACATAAGGAAATCTCCTTTTCCCTCTCCAAGGCCAAGATATCCAGGATGACCAACCCTATTCACACCAACAGCCTGAGTACATCAGAACTGTAGAGAAACTTTTGGTTCCTCCATACCCTTTGTATGGACAAATCTAAAGAACCCTTGTGCACTTTCAGCACGACATCATCTGAAAGCCTTATCTCCTACATAGATGCTATGTCTCCATAGTGTTAAGATGCAAGATGATTTCCGTAAGATTCATAGATGTTCAGTACTTGGAAATGACTGGACACAATTTTTCACCTAGTTACTTGTCTAGTTACTGTTCCCAATTACTTCCTTGGAGAAGAAACGGAGGTAATATTTAACAGTTTCCTTGAAACACGTAACAAATGACAATGCTCACATGTGTTGGTGGCTGGCTCACACTGCAGAGACAGCGTCTGGAGGCTCTCTTCGTCCATTTCCAGATCCAAGTTTGAGAGATACTGCTTTACTTTCCGTGCCATCTGAGCATCTTCATACAGTTTTTTAGCATTAAGGAAGGAGCTGCGACGGACCCGCTTTTTATGACCCCCCGTCTGCGCGACATCCAGCACGGCTGCATTCGTACTGCCCTGGCTGAGAGACCTGGAATGAAGTGGGGACAGGAGGAGGAGGAAAGAGGGGAAAAGTATGACTTAGTCCAACAGGGTATCACTTGATAAACATGAAATGTGCAAAAGATTGCATGAATGTCAGTCTATGGTCAAAGCTTACATGCCTCATTCCAGTAAGTCAAACAGCTACAACAGATAGAAAGATGAGGGTCAGGAAATCTTTTACTTGGTTACAGGCACTATTTTAATTACACAAATATTTTAACCTCTTCTGCTCCAACTAGGCAATATCACTTCACACATCTAGAAAAGCATTCAAGCTAGCTCTCTCACGTAAGCCAGCTACTGAGAAGATTGGAGCATTAGGAAAAGCTCATGCAGTAAGGCAATGCTGACAGAAGACTATAGTTGAGGTTCAAATTTAAAAACATATACAGAAGGTGTTTTGAAAGTTCTCTAAATACGTTTTAAATCGGACCATATACAAAATGCACAGCTCGGTTTTACAGAATAGAATTTCCCTGTAACTTGCTAGGTTGAAGACAGCTTTTTGTTAAATAAAATGATCAGCTAGTTCATGATGAAATAAATGCCATGCACATTTCAATGTATGTATGTCTATATGAAAGCTATGCATTGTTCCTGAATTGTTAAGAGTAAAAATGATGGCTGACTTGTATTATGGAAATAAGTTAGTTTAGCAGATACTCTTAAGTTTTAACTTTTGTATTTGATTGTGATAATTGTTTATCAGGCACAAGAAAGTTAACAGCAATTTCCAGCTGTTGCAACCTTGCCATTTTATAGTTTCTCTTTTACTGAAAGTCACTTCCTTTGGGAATTTGAATTGGAAGTGGGGGAGAAGACAATCCCACTCCTATCTACAACCACTTATAAATAATTTACAATTTTTGTGTTTTAACCTCAAAAGCTAAAGCACTCCTGGATTGAAATGTATTGTCAGTAAAAAAGGGTTAATAAAAGAAAAAAAAAAAGTCAAAGCACCAGAAAATTAAAGATAGCAAGTAGGAAACAATGCAAATGGTAAGGGAAGAATGAATGTTTGTGTGCGTTGTCTCCAACCACTTACCCCAAACTCCTCCATTTCTTCTTCCTGCAAGTGAGAGCCAGGAAGAGTAAAGCATGGGTTTAAGAAGAGACAGAGAAAGATCACAAGCTCAGAAAGAAAAAGACCAGACCTCAGGACAAGCAGTTCTGGAAGCCCACAAACATTAAAAAGAGCATTGACTCGGGCATACAGTCAGCTATTACCAACTCTTCTAGCTCAAATTAAGAAAGAGAGTATGCATTAAGCTGGTCTAACATGAAGCCAAAGAGCATTCACTCCACGTTTTCTTAACACCACTAGCTGACACTGTTTCAGATACATTCCCCCTTCCACTAAATCAAAACGATAATGCTGGCACACATCAACATTTCAGACGGACTAATATATATGTATTCAAGACAGTATCTACCCCTCCCTTTCACTGATGGAATCTCATTTTTGAGGTAACCGGCAGCTAAGGAATAGTATAAAACATTGTAATATATTTTCATAAGCACAAAATGTGATGATTTCTCCAGTTTTAGAACACCACATAATTTCGGTAAATTGTTAACAACCAAACAAAAACCTCATACTGCTCTCCAAAACAACAAGAGGCACTTGAGAAGTGCTGCTTGCTGACACCTACCCTTCTCTCAGCTGGGAAAAGTTCTGCCTAGTACAACACACTTACCTCGTTCTAAACATTAAAGCAGGATCCATGTTCACAGATGCCATGCGACCAACATGGCGTATCTCCTTCGCAATCATTCTCAGCTTCTCAAAATTGACCAAACCCTCCACTTTTGAATCATTTCCTACAACCAACAATTAACAACATCAGTTATTAGGTAGCAAAGTTAGTTTTCCTTAGCTGGTAAAAGATGATGTACTTCTGCTTTTACCTTCATGAAGGAACGTAAGGTCTTTTTTGATAACAGGAAACAGGGGGATAATGGGGGGCTGTAGGTTTTGGCTGTTAAGGACATTACGATATTTTGCCATATTCCTAGACGGATCAAACAAATCCTGTAGATCTTGAAACAGTTTTTCATACTTGCTTGGAAGCTTTTCCCAAGTAGTTCGGAGCCTTGCAACTGGTGCCAAATTCAGGCCACTTGAAACAAAAAAAAAGGGCAAAAAAGTTCAAGAATAGAAATAAACCAAAAAAATCCTAGAAAAGACCATGTTAAATTTTGTATGGGAGAAATACCATATAGCCACAATAGCGTAGCACAACAATGTCAACAAAGTAACAGTGAAAACTGCCTTTTGCCAGTGTGTATTACAGAACAATTAAGATCGTTTTTATAAAAGCCATAAAAACTGGAGAAATCTGCATGATGTAACTATAAACAGACAAAAAGTTACACATGGACGAGTAATTAAAACCTATAGAGTGTATGTACTTATTCTTACCACTTTGGAACAGTGTCTGAATTTGATAATAAATACCATAATCTAGGAGTACCTTAGTATCACCACTTCTTTCTATATTCCCAGACTGGGGAAAAAAAACATCTTCCACCTACATAATGTTTAAGTGGTGACAGCACAGTGACCACCTCCTTGCTGCAATAATCCACCTGACTTTGCTGTGTCTAGATCAAATTGATATAACAGACCGTATATATTTCAGGTTATTCTGAAGCTGTAGTTGGTACAAACAACGTTTTTTTTTTCCCCCTTAATGTCATTGCCTGTCTTGCTATTCATTTCTACCTATGTGAAAGTCTGGCATTTAGAATCTTTACTTCACTCAAGTTTTTGCGAGCAGGCAGGCTGCTTTTATTTCTCCTTGAGGTCAGCTGAAATAGCTGAGCTAAATCTCGGTATTTTTATGCCTCACAGGTGCTGACTGATTATCAGCATGGAACCTTGACTTAGGAACTTGCTACGTTTGATTGAATGGCATTCAAAACCAGTGATCTTCAGAAAAAGTGTCACATTCAATCAACAGATTGAATGTGACAAGGACTTTTGCTAGAGACAGTGATAAAATTGTCATTTCAATGCAACTTACTCAGGCTTTTTCATAAGAGACAATATTTAGAGGTTATTTCTTTTTGTTAGGTTCTTTCTGCCTAACTTGGGAGACTCTAAAGGAAATGTGCATGTTTTAAAAAACATGTTTAAACACACACATTAGTGTTTCCTCTCCTCCTTTTCACTCCAAAACTAAGAAAGGTTTTCTGTCTGAGATTTTCCATACTTTTTTTGTTGTAATTAAAAGATCTTTACTTACAGGTTGTTATATGGCATCGTAGTCTGCTATTGACTATTATCAGAGTTCCATCCAGGAAACTGCTGATACAGAGAAAACCAAAGCCAACATATCATGGTTCAATGAATTCAAGATACTGGGAACTATGCATAAATTGATGAGCTCCCTTTGGGAAATAAACCCATTCATTTATGATAATGTTATAATTTTTCTTCATATAACTGCTGTTTCTTTTGGTCTCTGTTTTCAATTAAGCGCAGTAGTTTCTCCAGTGCCACGTTCACCAACGACCCTTGCCTCATTGTCTCGAGCAATAAGTACATAACAGTAGCATTCCAAATAATATTTCAGCAAACGTTTCAATGTCAAGTTCAGATTACAGGAAAATGCCCTCCTTATTGGATTGCCAAGTGTTGATGTTAACAGTATTAATTGGTTTACGCTGTTAAATACTTTTTTTTTAGACTGACATAAGCAAGACTTTGCTTTTTACTTAGAAGTAATATTATTATGGGGCAATACCTAATGATGGCAAACATCGAGTTGAAGTTCTTGCATTCTCTGCAGTGTAGTGCTATCTTAATGAAATGCTTAATGATCTTCATCCTTTTCAACTGGTTGGTTTCTCTTAGAATCTCAGAAGCCACCCAGAATGTTTCTTGATTTATCACCTCTTCAAACTTTTTTAGATTAGTGCAACCTGTTTTTGATTTGAGTTTAAACAAGTCATCTATGTATTCCGTGGGTTCAATATTACGGAATAGCTCAAAGTTTCTCATGGAGAGTTGGGTAGCCACCTCAACAGTACTGAGCTGTAGTAGGGAAATCTGACTTTCCCTTAGTAACTCTTGAGCATCTTCATCTGAACAAAGAGTTTCTGTTTCCATGTTGTTCTTCAGGTAATACCTGTAAAAACAAAATTCAAAAAGACGCTTGATACAATATACTCAAATAGTAGTGAAAGTTACAGTAATGATCCAGTTGAATAGTAGCGTAAATTGAAATTCACCAGGCTTAATATCAATTAGAAGTTGCATAAGGAGCAATTTCTTGTAATGAAACACAACATTAATAATTAAATAATGCTCCTGTTAACAGGATTTTGACTTAATAACTGGCATCGTCAGCTGTAGCTCACAGTCTCCAATCTCACCTGCCACTCAGCTGTATCCTGTCAGCAAGCTTGGATAACTGATCAGGAAGCCTCCTTTGCTTGATGACACCCTCGGGTGTGACAGAGACTTCGCACAGTGAATACGCATCAGGGGTTGCAGTGAGAGCGAATTCCCTGATAGCCTGGATGACCACTTCTTTTGCTGTCGTGTCCTTGCTGATCATGATGTAGCGACTTTGCTGATCTGCCTTGAAAACCCTCAGAACTTGATCTGGTAAGTCTGGAAGAAAATTATATGCAAAGTATGCAATTTAGTAAAGCAGAAAAAAACCTAATGGTATAAGAACAAGCAACAATATCAGTTACATTGAGTCTAATTACTAGTGCTATCAGTTTTTACTTCACTATCATTGTTTCACCTCTCCTCCTTATAAAACAACTGCCTTTTTAAAACGAAAGGCTAGTTTTATTAACAACCAGGAAATAAAGTTAGTTAGGCTATCAATGGGGCAAGCCACAAAAATACATTAACACTTCCAAAGTTTGGACAAACTAATGAGCAGTCTGATTTTCACAGGTGTTGAGTCCTGGTACATTCCATTTAAGTCTGAGAAAAAACAAGGACGCTCAACAACACTACCCTGTACACTCACATGGAAGAAGTTTAAGCAAATTAGGTGATAAGAGTGTCAATCTTCCTAAGGATGCTTTTAAGAAAATAGACTAATTTACCTAAGTCTGACATTCAACCATAGTGCCACACGCAAAGGGAAGACATATACATATAAGTAGCTAGGAAGACGCATGTATAATGGCCAGCATGCTTGTATACACAAATAAACTGCAGTAGTATTAATGCATCCAAGTACTTAATTATCAAAAGTACTCTATCCTTGATACATTTATTATTATGATTTCAATGTAAGTAACAAACTGAAAACTTGCTCTTTATTTCTCTGTGCCAATGTTTTAGTAATTAAGAACCAAAGCAGCCAGAGATAGAGAAACACTTCACAAGTATTTGAGTTCTAAATATATTATTGTTTCAAGTGACTGATGACAGAAAACTTACAGCGAACACCTACAAGGCGGCTGTTTTTAGGAAGTCTGGAAAATTACCAGCCTAACTCCAAATGTTGGATTTGGTATTTCCATGATCTTACTAATGGATTGAAATCTAGACCAATAATCAACTAAAGTTTTACTGTTACTATATTATAAAAAAAAAGGGGGAAAAAAGGAGCTAAAATTGTACAGCTATCCACCACTGGATTTTTTAACATAAGGTATTTTTAACTGACAAGATAAAGTACTTACAATTAATTTAATTTCTTCCCTCTGTTACAAATAACCTTTTCTAGTTGTGTGTGGCATGACATCTGGTCATTATTCTTTCTTTAACAAGTATCTTTTTAACAATTTTTTTTTATTTTTTAGATCATAAAGGTCATACGAACAAGAAAATAGATAATAATAGAAAGCCTTGGGAATCTACAGCCAAAAAATGATCATTATTAAAAAAAAATACTGAAAAAACAGCTGCCAGATGAAAACATTCACTTTGATACAACCACAATCTTTTTTGACAAGACCTGAACATGCATAACATGCATTCAAATTACTACAGAAAGTTCTATTCAGCAACAGAAATCTTGTAACAAAAGACCAAAAATTAACATCTTCCCACTGCTGCTGCATGTCTCCAAAGTAATCATTTGGAAAGCATTAAGATAGATCTTTCTGCCACAGAGGCTGTTTAGGCTTAAATATGTTAGTTTACAAATTTCATGCAATTAAGCCCATAACTTTTAAGCTCGCAGTAGTATTTTTGCAGCTTGAGAAACACTAATACTGAAATACATTAGAACGGAATGATTACATCATCGGTTACGCATAACGGGCATCGGTACAGGCAGTTTTTAGCCATTTCTAAGTACTTGAGTCAAATGTGCAAATACCTTATAACTAGCGAGGCAATTTTGCCTTGTATCACTAACTCTATATTGACCTGTCTGCCTTCAGTAATTAGTTCAGGAGGGATACAGAACACCGCCTGAAATCATTTCTACATTTTTTGACATCTTGAGGAAGGCAGATGCCAAAGACACAACCTTTCAGAGACGTTCTTAAAAACCAGAACGCCCTCTAGATCTTGTCACCCTCTAGATCTTGTTGCCTTCTTGCCGTTACAAAACTACCTGCCACTCAAAGAAATGCCACGAAGAAGGGAAACTACTGTAAACAATACCACGGGTGAAAACTCGCTTAACACTCCCAAGAAGCAAGTGTTTTGTGCAAGGAGAAGATAACCCGCTCTGCTGGATCACTACAGTCAATACGGAGAAATGCAGAGAACAGCAAATAGAAAAGTATCATCTTTGCACTGTATTTTACCATCCAGTTTCTCAGGCTGCACACCTACCGGAGCTGGTAGCAAAAGAATACAGAGAAGCCTGCCGGCAATTGAAATGATTACAGCTATAGCAATGGCAGCAAGTAATTCAGGACAATCATTTTTAAATAAAACAGCACTTGAAGAGAATTGTAATCACCCCCCTTCACTCCTTTTCAAAAAAAAAGAAACTGGAGTGGCAGGCTGAAGAAAGCAATGCTATATGATAGGAATCTAGTCCCTTAGAAAGCCTGTGTGGGGGAAAAAAGTACCGGTGACTGGCAGCTCATCATTACTGTATTATTTTGACTTCCAATCGAATAGCAAAGACAGCACA
Source organism: Anarhynchus alexandrinus (assembly GCA_008711295.1). Classification (NCBI taxonomy): domain Eukaryota; kingdom Metazoa; phylum Chordata; class Aves; order Charadriiformes; family Charadriidae; genus Anarhynchus; species Anarhynchus alexandrinus. The sequence goes on from VUYV01000245.1 coordinate 1,228,640, forward strand.
AGAGAAGAGAAATCAAAGTGCTATTGACTATTTGAACATTTAAAAATAAACCTTAACAAGTATATTTGAAAAAGCCTGTGCAAATCAGAAGAGAAACTTAAATGAACCCTTGCAGATTTCAAGCTTTAAAAAAAAAAAGTATGTTCTCATTTTCTTCTCAAAGACTACCCTTCCAAAACAGCGAGTTGTTTTATTTTCTATCCTGAGGGATATTCCCCAAAGCCTCAAAGGATGGTTGTTCTACCACTTTTCCACTTTTTTCTTTCTTCTCCAGTGCATTCAATTTCTTGCAAGCTGCCTCCATCTCCATTTTTAATTTAGTCCAAGGTAATAAAAGAAATTAAAACTGCAGGCTTTAATTTTTTTTTTAAGTATATAGAGGTATAATTCAACTCTTCTATGTACAATGCAACCATCCCCAAAGCCCTTAAGGTATATGTTTTTTATTTCAGCCCCTCTTTCCCCTCCTTCCCACGCAGGGAAAATTACACCTGCAAATTACTTTAAAAATATTCAGTGTGTGGACATTTGGGCGAATTTTAAGCAAAGAAGAATAAAAAAAAGCGCTACATTTTTTTAATGAAAAAGCACTAAATACTTAATAAATTTGCTATAAAGATAACAGAAAAGCTGCTATAACACTGAAGCAATGGCATTACATCATTATTTATCTTGTTTCCTCAAAGCAAAAGGCAAAGAGTAGAACATTATTCACTTATTAAACTTCTCTGAACTCCATCTGTGACCGAAGGATGTTCAGACCTGTAATGGCTCTCCTTCTCAATTAATGGAGTTTGTTTGAGCTGTGCGAGACAGTGATGCCCGCAGCGCTGGAAGGTAACCAGCCCCTGTGCTCAGCATTAGGGGCACAGTAATTACCTAGAACGGTCTGGTCTAGGTAAATGCTAAGTTGGAGAATGGAATCTTCACCCATTTATAGATGAAGTGCTGATGATAAGTTAGGCTCTTATTGATAAAGAATATCTTCAAAGTGTTGGACACTAGTCATTAGATAAAATACAAAAAAAATACCAATCTTCCCACTCTCTCAGGAGCAATTTTAGACACTGGGACAAAAATCACACACTGCCTTCTTGTGGTCTTCTCTAGCCTCCAAAAACCTGGATGAAGCAATGCTCAGTATCACACTTTCAAGCACGAATATCGCACCACCTCAGACAGTACATAGGCTAATGTTTAAGCACTGCCCTTTTAGGTAAGGTTTGAAGTCCCCCAGGCTTAGGAGGGCACTGCATTTTTTGGTTCCACTTTTGAGAAATACTCTGAAGATTAGCCTAAAATAACCAAGTGTCTGCACAGCTACCATCACCATATCTTCCTCCAGCAGCTACGTTTTAACAGCAAAGATTTGGATACTTAACTCAGAGAAGGTTTCCCACTAAGAACCTCCCTGCAGCCAGATAAAAGACCAAATCCCAGCCCCGCCAGGAGCTACGGTTAAACCCTTCTCATAAGATATGGCTCTCAGGTTTCTCATATTCTCCCCCTTTTCTCCCTCACTCACCCCCATGACTTGTTCCTCTCTGCTAAATGTGTTCATTTTTTTCAAGTATTTCAGAATGGGATTTTAAATCACTTTATATACAAAGAATTCATCATACAGCTGTAGGGCAGGGTGACTTAACAGGGAACTTGGAAATTCTGTCCCTTACAGATGTAGTACAAGATTATAGAAGTCTGTTCAGAAAAAGACTGAAACGCATGTCTTGTGTCCCAGCCCAATGCTCTTTCGCTTTTCGGTAAACTAATGATCTACTGTGCTATTTGAAAATACTGCAGGTCTTGTAAAGCCTGATCTATCAGGGCAAATTATAAAACACCGAGCCAAATAAGTTCTCACTGGCCAGGAGTATTCAATCAGTAAGAGGCACTCTGTATAAAACATACTTGAAAAATAGACATCTAAATACATTTGGGTAAAGTATATTGGAGCAAATGTAATAAATCCTAATGCACTAACATGTCGCTAATCTGTTGGTGACAACATACTCACATGCATCTTCAGACTCTGGAAGTCCAGAGGAAAAAAAAAATATTAAAAAAAAAAAAAGAGATCAATAAAAGGAAATTATAAGGTCAAGAACAACAAACAAGGATCCTTACCAGGAGTAGTATTGAAGTCTAAGATGCGGTGATGAGACTGCAGTAGATCGGGATTACTGGATGACAGGGTTCCACTGACAGGTAAAGCAGGAGGAATGTGCTTCGTTTGCCTCAGTCCCACAATGCTGTCATCCTGAGACTGGCCAATTCCAATGTCACTGCGTCCAGAAAGAAATAAGATCAGGATTTACAAACGTTCAGAGCCTGGGCTATACTAGAGGGATGCAGGGATGTCTATATTGCTAAGTTTTCACACTTTCAATTGTTAGTACAGTAATCACTATTTAGAAGTTAAAATTCTCCAGACAACAATACTTGCTGTCTAGCTTTGTCAGCAGCACCCAAACGTCCACTCAAAGTAGATCTGCTGCTCACACTGCCAGATGATCCTCATGTTCACCACTAAGCTCTGAGGAGCTGCCAGGCTTGTTATTTTTTGATGATTTCTCACAGTGGTCAAGATCTTTATCCAAAAACCAGTACATACCTCATCATTCTTGCATCACCCTCTCACCTGAACTTTGACTAATACTGCTGTCCCCTTGGTGCTGTTTCATAAAACCTGAATTTCACAGATTTTTCACCCCACCACAGATATGATTTTGCAACTGCACTTCGGGATGTATTGTAGCCACACAGCCCACTAAGATCTTTCAACAGATAGGTAAGACAGGATTGTTGAGATTATCCATTTTCCTACCCTGTGTCACCTCCTCTGAGTTTCTCTTCACTGAATGAGACTGAAGGGGATGCCAGCTAACTCGGAGGGCCGAGGTAAGCATCGGCACTTGGGTGCTATCAGTATCCCCTGCAAAGTGCCTCACAGCTGTAAATAAAGTATTCTGTGATAAAGGTGAAGGATTTTGTCTTTTAAATTGTGCAAGGCAGGGTATCTAAAGAGGTCAGTAGCGCTAGATGGATCAGAGACAGAGCGATCACCATATTACAGCAGGCACTAATTTGCTTATTGCTTTTGAGTTCATAACCAGCAAGTGAAGCAGGACAAAGCTAGAGCTAGCCATTGAACTTTTCTATATATAGCTGCAAATCCTTAATAAAATACTCTGAGGGTGTACAATGTTGAACAGCAGCCGTTATAGAAAATGAAATCAATGAAAAATTTAGCCACTATAGGCAAAGCCTTTTAAAAAAGTTAACGCATCTAAATCTGTATCTACACATGTAAATAAAGCATAAAACAGAACTTAGATTTCATTGCAAACTACTGCAACTCTAAAAAGTCAAGCTACTAAATTAAATGATGCAACACAAATGACCATTTGTACCCTAATTTTGGGCACTTAAGCTTTTGTCTAGTGTTCTATCCATCCTCAGAAAACCTAAACAGAAGTAATTAAGGGCCTGATAATTATCCCTGTTGAGCTGTTACGGCACAAGCATCCTTTTGTGCTTAACAATGAATTACTTTACCCAGTACGCTCTTGTACCACTTCTTTAAGTGCTATGAATTGAACAGTACTATGGGAAGCCAGGACAGTATCTCTGGGCATTGAAGAAAATTTTAATGACATGCACACAACAACTGCTTTTTGGAAGGCAATGAAACTTGAAAAAGGTTGGAAGGGTATCTCTGTATGATGTGTTTGGGTTTTCTCAATGTTTTGTTTTCAAAATAACAAGAGGATTGGGTATTACCAAAATATTTTATGAAGTGTGAACTTCAAGTCACAAGAGTGACAGAAACACTCAAGTCCACTGAAAAAAAAAGTTATTGGATGCTCTCTCTATCAGAAATTAAGCTGAATCTGAACATCTGTATTTCTGTACTTGCACATAAAGCACAAAATACTGTGACAAGCAGTGACGATCAACTCGGCACCCAGCACTTTTATGCTAAGCCACAAGGAAGTAAGCCTTTCGCTACAACTAGAAGCATTCCCAGCAATCGATGTCTTGTCTTTCAAGTAGGAACCACTCCCCCCACACACAAAAAAAACAAGTCAACAAAAGACTCCGAGGTCCCCGAACCTCAAAATGCTTTCTGGTGGTTCTAAACAACTATATAGTATATTTCCTAAACGTACCAACACCAGCCTTTTCTCTAAATTCAAATCAAATGAAGACAACATGACCCTCCCCCTTATATTAATAGTTTCACTTGCATTATGTATTCCTTTTGGGGGTTTGTCAGTGTTATATAATCTTATACCTATCCCGTGCGTCATGACCGAAGCAGCTTCAGTAAAGTGGATCAACTGACAAATGTTAGATTTTAAAAAAAATAAAATGTTTCTAAAATTCTTCTCGATTCTAAGTATTCATACACTGAATTGGAAATATTTACCTTACACTCAGTGTACTCTATTTTTAAAACTTAAATCAGGCTCTGAGTGAGTTCTCACTTATGCAAACAAGAAATGAACCCCAGAAATTGCTGGTGCAGACAGCAACACCAGAAAACTCCAGGTCCCATGAAGATCAACTGCCCCTGCTGTTAGGTAAAATATTTTATTATGCCGGTGAAAGGAGATTGTGGTTTTAAAGGAAAGTAATTTATATTGCTTTCTGTACGCATTTGCCATGCAGGAAGATAGCATTAACTAAGAAATAACTTTCCTGCTGAATGACAAACAGAATAGAAGGGATAATGGAACGGCAGAGCTGTCTGAATGCTTCTTCCTTCAAAATACAGTATACTGTGCATCCCACCGCAGCTGCAAATAGAGAGGAGAGAGGGGGGCTGCTCCTTCGTCTGCTGCACTATGGACCAGGCACAACTTTGCTAGAGGTGGAGGTGGGATTGTGTTGAATCCTTATTTAGGGCAACTGAACCTACAGACCACAAACCCACTCTGGATTAGAAGGGTAAAGAAAGCAAAGAGCTCGAGCGGGGGCTGTAGCCAGAAGTGCACTTCAAGAGATGCCTCATAGCTGGTAGAGAGAAGGAGATTTCCCAGTAGATGCAGAGGAAATGGTGCTGTTTGCTCAGTTTGGGAAATTACTTGACATTATTGGACTAAAAAGCAAGACTGAAGGAAGGCATTATCTCCCGCTCAAACTGATTCACCATTGATACTGATTTAAGGTCTCACAAAGCAGACAAGCTCTCCCTCTAAGAGTGAGCTCATTCTAGTTTAAAGATTGGTTTTATCTGGATACGTTCTGGAGGCACTGGAGACCTCTGCAGTATTTACGTTCAAAAAAAGGTGGACAGTTTCACCTCATAAGCTAGCTGACTCATGAAGTCTTTAAATACCTACTTAAATCTGCTTTTTCATCCCTCTTGATTTTTGGTATTTAAAAACACGTGAGACTAGGTAAAATCCCTTAATGTACATAATACCATTAATTATTAGGAAGAATGAGATAGAAGTTTCTAAGCAATAGGGGAAAAAAAGCACAAACAGGGAAGTCTACAGCTACACATCACTATGCAGAAACCATGCAGACACAAACAACTGAATGTCAACAGGCTCTGCAGACAAATTGCTATATATAACACATGAAGTAAAGCTAGCAAAAGGAAAAGAAAATAGGTCAAGTGTACTGTTTTTCTGAGTCTTACCCAAAGAGGTCCCTGCACAGAAAAAGTGCAAAAGTGAATGGAATCAGAGAAAGAAAAAAGAAAACCAACAAGAAAATTTTATGCAAAAGCTGTGAACAATGGTGAACAGTGCAAAAACCCACACCTAACAGTAGGCATGGCTCATCAGAGGAACAAACATACAAGACCGGTGAAATAAAAGGAAATATTCTAAAGACAAACAACATAAAGAGAAGATTTACAGATTCTCCTCTACTGAAATGTATCTGTGTCAGTTTAAGAAATATCCATTATTTGGATCTAATAAATTATATTAATTTAACCTTTACATTACTAACATTCTACTTATAATGTTTCCGAACAGTATTCATTTAGTAGGGAATACCTAACATTAGTTAAACAAACTTTTTTTTGAAAAGTAATAGCAGGAAAAAATCCTAGATTTACAGCACAAGTATCCTTTTTCATGAATTTACATAGAACAGATTTCTTGCTCAATGGGACACAGAGAAAAATGCAAGAGAAAACACTGATTACACATCAACTACCCTCTACAATTCATTTTTCCCCATCGATGCTATCTGTCTTGGCCAAGAACCAGATTCCTATAAAATCATATAAAACTCATTCTTCTATTGTTTCCAACAAACCTTATCAGAACTCTTTCTAAAATGTGTTCATGGAATAAAGATATCAGATACCATATTTAGCTTTCATTAAAAAAAAATTACTCAATTCTATCAAAGAACACAAGTTAAAATTTTAACCTCAATCTATCTTACAGCAGTATGCAGAAATTCTTATAGACCACTGGAATGTGGATAAATTGAAATCATTGCTCCTATCAACCATTTGCAAGCAAACCTGCTTGCAGAGTTATTCTGAAATTAATTGCCCGGGATGCTTCCAGTAAACCATCCTCTTAAAAGAAATCAGTAAATGACATGAAAAAGTATTTGTGCCATTGCTGCATTTTTAGTAGTCTATGATCATTCAAATATTCAGACTACTATTTTCTATTACATTTTTTCAGATATAAGCACATTTTGCATTCATCAATTTAAAAAAAGTATCATGACAAATTTTAAGTATCAGGAGAAATCATTAAAATTTAACACAAAGCAAATATTTAAGAGGAAATAAAAAAACTCACTTGTATGGTTTCTGAGGCAGAATACTGATTCGAGTCTTGTCAAGTATCTTCTTTAATTTATTTCTTCCTCCAACGGTGTTGGCTTTACTTTTCTTATTTACTTTTTCTAATCCTATTACCTGCTCCACATCTACGGCAAGGTCTGGGATGGAATAACGACTCGCCTTTTTAATATCACCAATTTTAGGCAGGTGGGGAGCACCATTTCTTTTTTCTTCTGACAACCGTGTTAAGAGTTCTTTAAAAACTGCACAAGACAGGAAAAGGGAGGAAAGAAAAAGAACAAAAATGTAAAAGAAAGCTCAGTGCACCAGACCAGTTTAATATTAATCATTACAAAAAAACTGATTAGGATATTCTGTCAATTCAAGTATTAAATGAATTTAGACATAAGACTTTTTAAAAAAAATTAAAAAGAACATTAATTTTCTGTAGTATGAATCAGAAAATCAGTATATCGGCCCAGCTCAGAATAGAAATNGTGAATTTAGACGTAAGACTTTAAAAAAAAATTAAAAAGAACATTAATTTTCTGTAGTATGAATCAGAAAATCAGTATATCGGCCCAGCTCAGAATAGAAATACACTAGATGACCACAGGGTTGCACGGATGGTGTCAACAGACGGACTTCAACCTTTCAACCTAAAGTCACAGGGTTCTGCAAAATAGTAGCACGCATAAAAAGAGCCCGCTAGACAAAAATGAGATAGGAAAGCTAACAACTAAGAGGAAAGTTTTAAAAAGATAGCCAGCAACAAAAAGCTCTCAGATAGACAAGAAATTATTAGCAACAGGATCAAGAAATCAGAAACTGGAGGGGAAACTGCAACAAAGTCATAAGAAAAATATAATACTGAGACACTTTGGGTGTTTGACAGGGCTGTTGCATCCATCGGCCAGGTATACAAACAAACCTCTAAGACTCCCTCAGCTTCCCAGCAAAGAGTCATCGCTGAGGCAGAAACACCTGATGAAGTTGTGAATTAGTTCTTCTGCTGCAACTTTTAGCTTCACAAAAATGCTGATATATTTAAACAGATCAAACAAAACTATGTGGAGGTCAAGTCAAATATTCTGAGTGTGTGAGGAAGTTTCCATATATACATGGAAAAATAATCTGATGAGTTGATTTGTAACAATAAATGAAAACTGATAATTAAAACCAAGGCATTGTAGAAAAAGTGGGAACAAGGGCAACTAGCTAAGGCTGAGCATTAGGGGCTAGGTTTTACTATTATGTATTAGATTTGTCCTTAATATTCATCCTTATCTCCAGAGGTACACAACAAATCACCAAGAGACTTCAAAAGCTTCATATAAGACACAAAGAAAAGCGGAGGAGAGTAATCCGAGGCAATAACCGTACTGTCGAATAGGAGCTGGGGGCTGGAGAGACAAATTAGATTCAGATAAGAAGATGCTCTTTAAAAAACAGGAAACTCTCCTTTTGGGATTTGTTGATAAGGAATACTGCATGCCATACACACAAAGTAACCGTTCTGAGACTCTGCTATGATGTGATTTCAGTATTTGGAGTGGAGCAACAAGATTAAAGACTTTGAAAAACACAACTTCTGAAGAAAAAGGGTTTAATCTTAAACATCCTAAAGCAACACATGAGATCCAAAAACCGAGTGTGTGAAGGATGGTTACACAGAACTTATACCTAGAGAAACAAGCACATACTGCCAAACAGGCATATACAGATGTACTAAGAAATACTTAATACTAAGAATACTTAATACTAAGAAATGCCTTAATTATTAGAAATAATTGAAATATTAGAATCTTTACTGTAAAGCAAAAAAAAAAACTTCCCAGGAAATACATTTGACAAATGACTTCTGGAGATAATCTAAGCATATTTAATCATCAGTTAGTGCAGTGACATCCTGTGGTAATATTCTGCCCTACTTATTTGCAATGAAGAACCTGATTCTGAGAGATACTTGGGGGGAACATATCACTAAATTATACAAATAATCCAAAAATAATATAAAATAAAAAAATAATTATAAAAATAATCCAAAATCTTGATAAAGATCAAACAAACCCCAGAAACTGTTAATTACTTATGATGCTAACTGAGGTCCTGAGCTGCTTAAAGACTCCTTCATGACTGCTTTAGTACTTATTAGAGAGAGAAATGAAGAGAATAGATTTGGAGGGTTAGAAAGATTGTTCTCACCTAGCTGGCAAGAAAGTTTTTATTAAACTTGTCGCACTCGTTGTAGGCATGGACTGAAAAACCGTGAGCAAATTCAGCAGACAGATTAAGATCTGTGATGAACTGAAATTCTAAGAGAGGCTTCTTTCTTGAGAAAGCACTAGAAGTTACACGTACGAACACATTTGATAAGTTTGAGCTAAATTGTCACAATATTTCCTCTTAATCCAGAAATGTGCACTTGTGAGAGTGAAGTCACTTGCTGTAAGACCCTGTTCATAAATTTTTCTTTGCAATTGTGAACTAAGGTATTTTAGGACCTGCAAGCCTCCTTCTTCTATGCTCCCCAGTACAAACTACTTAAAACCATAAAAAAAATAAATTAAGGCCCCATCTAAATTAGAACAGAAATTAGAATTAAAAGTGCACACATACTTACCAAATAAATTGGTTTTCACAGTGATAGACAGATGAGTGTTATTTCTAAGGATTTCCATGGCTTTTGACAGCTGAATGTTTTCAAAGTTTTGACCATTCACTTCCAGTATCTAAAAATACAGATAGTGGGGGTTTTTTATTTAGCTAAGAGAAAAGAAACAAAAAAAAGGAAAAAAAAAATCATTTAAAGTTACATACCTGGTCTCCACGTTTCAAGCCTGCTTCTGTAGCTTTGCTACCAAAATCAACACTGTCAACAAAGATTCCAAATCCCTTTTCTGATCCTCCCAGCAGGATAAAAGGCAAAGGGGCTTCTCGAGATGGCTTTGTTAAGGTTATCAATCTTCGTTTAGCTTTAGCAGCACAAGCAATATTTAACAGCCTCAAATGTCCACCCATTTTCTACAAAAGAAAAGCACAATGAGTTATAGATAAGAAAGCCTAGCTACTCCCTGCCATCCCAAATTGTCAGAAAAAACCCTCACTCTTACCTCCCTCTCCAAATTGTTCTCAAATTCTTCCAGAAATCGAGTCATAGCAGGATCTCCTTCAAAATCATTGAAGTGATTGTTCACCCACAACAATACTACCCGTGTAACCTGAAAATCAATCAATAATACAAACATTTTCCAGGAATGCCCATAACAGTGCTAGTGCCAAGTCCTTTAAAAATACTGTTTCTTAAATCCCCTGTAAATTTCCGTTGGAATACTCAATATGATATATACACACCCAAACCTAACTTTACTAATATGCAATCATTTACCAGAAGGATAGAACTAATTAAGTATTAAAATTGCTTTTACTTGTATAAGCGATTGTATGTTGTATTTCATAAAGAATACTATGAGTTAGAAAATTAACACTGGCTATATCAAGTTTGATTGAGTAGGGAATAGAGCACACAGGTAACAAGGCAACGAGTTAGATCTATTTCTGACTTATAACAACAATTTCCTGTTCGTGTCCATTTCTAAATCTGCTTAATTCTTCGAGCACATGATCACAAAGCTTCCGGTATTGCTTTATATTAGCTCTTGAATCTCACAAATCTTTAGATAAGCCGTCATTAACTTCATTAGGCATTTACCTGTGTAAAAGAGCTACTGTGTGTTTAGAGAGGCAGGACAAATGAGCTGTTGTGAGAAGCAGGAAAGAGGACTTAACAGCAAATACATGCAATTCTTTTCCTTAGTCAACTTTTCAGGTTACTATTCCCTCCTTCTGCACCCCTACTCTTTCCAAGCAACTATGATTATCAAGTTCAGAGCGATTTTAGCTGGTCTATTACAGTTTGTTAGGAAAAAAACCCCAACCTAAATGAACACGATCAATTAATATTACTGAAGGTAAACTCACAAAATAAGAGCCACAATTTTTAAAAATATATGCTTCCACTATAAAATTTTATCTTGGTATGCGTTTTGACCTGGAACATCAGCAGCACTCATCCTGACAAAATAAAAGATTTTTTTGTCTCGAATTAATATTGATTCATACTATTTTTAAAAACTCCTGAATATAAAATGGATGTGCCACTCAAAGTTATCTTAAAAATACAGCTGCATTTCTTCTGTTATGATGGGAAAACAGGTTAGTAGGGGAAAGCCCCTAAACATTTCAAAAACTGGAACTTAAAAAGAAAATCTCATACAAATTTTAATCAGCTGAAGCTAACCACTGTCCATTCTCTGCATCTGCACAACATCTAAACCCCTGCAGCCTCTTAAGCTAAAGATTTGACACAAGGCATCCAAAAACCAAACTCTGCCACTGTCATGGGAGCTGCACAGTTTATCGTGTTTATAGAGTTTCCAAGTAGTTTCCCTTTTATCCCAGAAAAGCAAGTGAATTCAGAAGAATTGCCGAAACTCATGACCCATCAAATCAAGTACTTCAGAACTCCTCGAAAGTTCAGATTTCTAACAGGAGGCGACTGCACAGCACGATGAGTTGCAGCTCCCGGCCACAGGCGTGTAGGCTAGGGGTGGCATTTCTGACATACTTGAGATTTTTCTACTTTTGAAATTGAAGATGAGCTTCCTTTCTGTTAGACATCTGTGGTGTTTTTCATTAATGTGGACAACATTGGAAGATCCAGACAATATCTGGTTAAATTTAGGCTAATTGCAGACGTTTAAAATTGGCTGGGAAGTTGCAAGCCATACCATGTAATATATTTTAAATCACTGCAGGGACAGCTTCAATATCAACACTCCTGAGAGTTGGGACTTACCACGGTACACAAAAGACACCGCACTGGAAAGAGTTGAACAGTGACTTCCAGAGGAATGTTATTACTTGTGTCACAACCAGACACAGCATTAAAAGAGGATTAAAGTCAAGTACCCTGCTTCTGGGCAAAATCCTCAGTAAAGCTGTATCTCAAATGTCCCAGTCTGATTCGTACCGAATTCTGATCATCCTCAGGAAGTTTTACCCACCCCTTCTCCCTCTTCTCACTGCCTATCAGCCCCTAATACAAAACAGCCAAAATCTTCCAGATTCCTTGTTCCCCGCTTGCTTATCTCCACTCGTCCCAAGCTGTTCTCTGACTCTTGCCTTTTTGTCAGCGCTACTCGGTGTCAGAAAGGGTTGGTTACTGAGATGGCAGAACAAAGAGCTGCTCTGTTTTCAGACCTGATACCAGCAACTGTGCTGGCTCATGCTTTTACAGCGGCTGAGGGGATTATCCATTGGAGGACAAGAAAAATAAGGTTAAAGATGAACTCCAATATTATAGCGCTGAAGCTGTAACAAGCCTATGCTAAACGATACTAGCTGCAAAGTCTAGCGCCTCTGCCACACGTAAGATCCTTCCCCCAAGGCACAGATATACCACCATTTCTAGAAGAAATACCCAGATTTAAATAAAAGTTGAACCCCAAATTTCTCTTTAACCTCATTGATATAATTCCCTTGTTTTCAAATTTGCAAAAAACATCTTGAAATCTTCACTAGGGTTTTCTTACATATAAGAAAGTCGTATACAAGTGAAAATAAAGCATTACAGTGTGAAGCACAGTATAGCCTCAACAGACAGTGCAATCAGTGTGCCAAACTGGACATACAGGGCCTTATTCTTCCATCGTGGCAATTCTGTTTAGGGAAAAGGATGTTTGATTGCTTTTTTGTGTTTGGGTTGGATTTTTTAATGCTGTGTATGGTTCAACATATTCTTAACAATGGCTACATTTTCTAGTGTTTTTATACAAAAATAAATTATCACAAAATGTTTGCCAAGTTGTGCTAACTAGTAATATGAATGGAAAACACAGAACTTAGTTATACACTCAAATTTCAAGACACAATAGAATGCTATTGAATTATATTAAATAAAAATAGAGAGCTGGGGGTTGTTCAGCCTGGAGAAGAGAAGACTCCAGGGAGACCTTATTATGGCCTTTCAGTACTTAAAGGGGTCTTACAGGAAAGATGGGACAAACTTTTTAGCAGGGCCTGTTGTGATAGCACAGGGGGTAATGGTTCTAAACTAAAAGAGGGCAGGTTTATACTAGATATAAGGAAGAAATGTTTTACAATGAGGGTGGTGAAACACTGGCACAGGTTGCCCAGAGAGGTGGTAAATGCCCCATCCCTGGAATCATTCCAGGTCAGGTTAGATAGGGCTCTGAGCAACCTGATCTGGTTGAAGATGTCCCTGCTCGTTGCCAGTGGGTTTGGACTAGATGACCTTTAAAGGTCCCTTCCAACCCAAATTATTCTATGATTAGGGTTTAAATGAAATACAATAAAGAAAATAAACAAGGAAAAAGCATTTTCTTAGTTTTATCCATATATTCTGCCATTAAAATATGTCACCAGCTATCTGTATCTTATTCAGTTTAGTCACTCCCTCTAAAACTTATTTTATTCTTAATAGCCTATGTTTCAGTGCAAATGCTAACAGGTATGTAATTCAGGGGATTTTAACCTTATCCCTGAGGCTGGGGTCATTGAACCACTCCAACAACTTCTTGCCCACTTCCATTGGGCTGGAAAGAAAGGTCCGATACGTCAACAGGAAGTCTTCAATAAATGTTGGGTCTACCACAGAATGTTCTTCCACCAAATGCATTGTTAACCTTTCAGCTGTTCCCTATAAAAAAAAAAACAACCAAAAAACCAAACAAACCAACCAAACCTTAGTTATTAAAATAGGTTTTCAATAAATGCAAATTTGTTTTCTCATAACATACTGAAGATGCATTACACTAGAAAGGATATTGGCATCTATTGACTGATGAGCTAAGCAACATAACAGCGTAACCATTGTGATAAGAAATGCAAAAAAAATTCTGTAACTGAATTCTATAGAAATCACCTAGTCATCAATGTGCATAATTGTAAAGAGAAGAATGAGAAATACTGTCTATTTTCAAATAAATATTTTTCTAATATATATCTCAACTAATCCTGAACCTAACTTGCCAAATTAAGAAATTTATAGAACACAGACTTTTGCAAGACACTCCCTCTTTTGCTTTTACCTTGATGACAATGTGACCTTTTCTTGTTCCAGTGCGATCAAGCTCCCTGTGCTCCTTCACCATCACAATCTCCCCTTCCTCTTCCACCTTCTGCATGTTCTTTTCCACTTGATTGAGGATGCGGCAATAGTCTTGCTGGGCTATACAAACAAACTGGAAAGAATCATCGCGCACCGATATTAAAAGGTAAAATCTTCAGAAAAGCATTTAGACTTAAGATGCAAGTACTCTATTAATAGCAAAGATAAAGTAGTTTCTCAACTGGCAGTGAGCCAAATTTATCTTTCCAGCAGTTCAGCTGTAGTAAGCAGAAGAATACACAAGCACAGTACTTCCACTACAACCTTGCAGTTAGAGGAGACCAAGATTCATCAGAGCAAATGATTTAGCATTATCAGACATTTTTGTTTAGCTGCTTTGACCTCCCCTCTGTTGGAGATGAAGCTCAGTATCCCAGCTGGCATTTTTTTCTCCCCTGCAAGCCTTTATGTGGTATTTAGAAGGGTTAAGAGATTGAAGGGAAAACCTACCTTTTATTTTTTATGCCTATTGCTATTGTAAATATTTTTCATTTTTCATAGCTATTTATTAATAAAGTCAATCATTAAGAAAACTAACATTTGTTCAATTACCTGAGCGCAGGCACACAGAAACAAATTACTTCTGGATTAAAGCATACAGCAGGAAAAATATTTTCTACAATCACCGGCCCAGCCAAGAATAAGTGCAAGAATAAATATCTTAAGAATATTCCTAGCACCTACACTATGCAAATATAATTAAGACCACCCACAACACACTATGACTTGCTTTCTATAACTTGTTACAAGTTTTATATCTTTGTCTCTTTTTGGGGGCAAGATTAAGCTGTCTTTGCATATGAACTTGGGTATTTAACTGAAAGGAAATAACTGTTTCTTCTGCTTGAAAATTTGTTAAATCATCATGTACGTACTTGGGACAAAGGCATGAGATTCACAGAGATAATATTTTCTCCTGCATTCTTTACAATTCATTTACATACCCTTTCTATTTCCAGCAGCTAGTAGTAGCTGAAACAGAAGTCCCACAGTTTGGATTTGTTGCAAGACATTATCTTAACAAGATACCATTTACGCACTTTTTGGAAATTAGATGGGCAAACTAAACCAGGTGACTCCATTAACCCACATTTACACCCAGTTTCACAGGGCATCTACTGGAAGCTAATTAGCCATCAGGACCAAGCAAAATGCTTAATTCACCCAAGACTTGGCTATTATTTTCCGGATGGGAATAAACAAATAGCAACCACATATTCAGATCAGGCTAGTAATTTTATGCCATGAGAAGCACTCCTTACATCTGACTGCTTGTGCTATTGTAAAAACGAAGACATTTTCCTTGAAAGGCCAGATTAGCTGAAACTAGAAGATTTTCCACTCAAACCATGGGAGAGGAAGCCTGTATTACTTTAAGATTCAGTAGCTGAGTCAACTAAGGAAGAATGGCTATTACCTATAGAAGTAAAAGAGCCAGTAACAGCTAATGGGGATCTTGAGATCCTACTAAGGGAAAGTTTGAAGCAATGGATATAAGCAATAGGCTGCTGGGCCTCAAGTTCTGGAGGAAGCATGCAGGCAAACCTCTTCATCCAAAATGATCCCTATCCACATGAAGAGAATTCAATTTCCCAGACCGTGGGTATGCAGGAGCCGTATTTCCCAACTATTGTACAGGGTTACACACTGGAGATTTTACATATATTCCGTTTAAAATATAACAGTTTCTGGCTATCAAGTTGCATTATGCCTGTATGTATGTGATTTTGCATGTATTACAGTCCGACACTCTACCTGGCAGTCATCCACTTTGGTTCTCATCACTCCTTTCATATATTCTTTTTCCATGGTAGGGGAAACACCAAAACTGTTCCCCATGCAGAGTATCTCTGTTCTTCCATCAGGGTACGTCACCTCCACAGACCCATTCAAAATGACTGACCAGGAATCCAGCTACAAATCAAATAGTGCAGGATACATGAAGACTGAATCACTTAACACTGTAATATCATACTATATAGATACAACCCTCACAATTTTTCCAAGTAAAAGTTATTTTTTAACGCCCATTAAAAACATTTCTAAGCTAGTTTACCTTAAACGTGTGGCTATTTCCAGCTCAAGAAAACTGTGTTCTTAAGTTTATCTTTAATGTTAAGAGTTTATGTAAGACTGTAAAATAAATATTAAAAAAAAAGAATGTTTATATTTTTAAACACCACTTAAGCACTGAAATAAACACCCAAAATCACCTCCAATAGGCAGGAGCCATTTTGTACATTATGAAGAGTCTTTTCTTATGCTTTTATTGCATAAGAAATGTTGTGCCAGTGCTTAAACAAAAGCTTTCAAAGTAATCCAGAACAAAAGAGGCTTCATTTACCTGCTCAATATTACTTTTTCTTTTCTTTCTTTTTTTTTTTTTTTTTTTAAAAAAAATAAAGGCCACAAAAGAGGACATTAACCCTGTGGAATCTGGGATGTCTGGTGTAATAGGAAAGTCCAAAGTAACTTCTACTGACCTCTTCCCCATCGTTTAGTACAATAGTTCCTGCTCTCTCCACAACTGCAAACACCATTACAGCACAGAGCTCTCTCCTCACTGACATTGTCATGTTGGCAAAAGCAGGCAATTGATGCATGAATTCCAGTAGTTGTTCTGAAGGAGAAAAAGCCCACTGAGTCGTGCATGTCAAAACAACAAAGCACAGTAAAGACAGTTCTTCGGCAAGATGCCCGAGGCTACTTAAGCTAAAATGCTGCACAATCGTTTCTGTATACTAATAAATCATGTACAGTGGCCTGTTGTAATTACTGGGTATTTTGTAGATACAGGCTGGCTGGTCATATCATCAATAGAAACCCTGCAAAGTAAAAGTCAGCATAATGGAAGAATTGTAATGTCACCAAGAACTCTGAATACAACCAACGATATTTGTAATACTCCAGCCAGGGCAATAACTCCCTGAAGACTATGATAGGCCTATATAAAACACAGCAAGACATTAAGAAGGGAAATTTCACAAAACTGGGCAAGTTCACTGGTAAAGCCACCCCTTCCTAGGCTAGACTTAACAGTAAATTGTACTTGATTATCATCTGGTGGATTTACAAAGTTCCCCTTGGATGGACCAAACAGGATTACTGTCTTCAAGGTGACTACTGCTGCTCTGTCTTCTGTGTGCACTGGAGTTGCATTTGTACTCAACAGTGAATTTCTCCCATCTTTTTGGTTTTTACATTGTTCATAACTACAGAACTCAATTTTTCTCAGTAGTCCTGCTGAGGGATTATATGTCCTAAATGCTAGACATTTTTGCATTCAGTTTGATCTAAAAAATCCTACTGAAAGTAGTCATTAGGACCCCACCTTTTTCCTGAATTTTTACTCAGAATCACAGAATGGTTGAGACTGGAAGGGACCTCTGGAGGTCATCTGGTCAAACCCGCCTACTCAAGCAGGGCCACCTACAGCCAATTGCCCAGGACCATGTCCAGATGGCTTTTGAATACCTCCAGGGAGGGAGACTATCACCTCTCTTGGCAACCGGTGCAGTGCTCGGTCACAGTAACAAAAAAGTGTTTCCTGATGGTCAGATGGAGCCTCTGTTTTCAGTTTGTGGCCCTTTCCTCTGCTCCTCTCTCTGGGCACCACTGAGAAGAGCCTGGCTCTGTCTTCCTTACACCTTCGCTTCAGGTATTTGTACGCATTGATGAGATCCCTCTGAGCCTTCTCTTCTCTAATCATAACAAATTAGTTTGATTAGATGCATATTTACGTAAAGGTCTTAATGGCTCCAATGTTTAACACAAATGTATATCTGGTTAAAAACAGACACAACATCACAACTTACAATTAACAAATCTAATGTGATAAGCATCCAGTGTTGACATTAATGTTGACTTTGCCAAGGTTCTCTCTGTTTTCCAGTACACATTGATGTTTACTTCATAAACCAGTTCTGATATCAATCAGGAGTTGAAGTTTGAGATCAAAAGGGCAGCAACTAATAGTTTTCACCCATATTATGTGTGTTTTCCTCTTGTCCTTTGGTTGTACTCATTCACTGACTGAATTTATGGCATTTATAAAACACCTTACAGAATAAACACTAAACTTACCAACTACAAAAGCCAGTGATTAAAATAAAACCTCAACCTCAAAAAGTAACTTTTGGTTTTTTTTAGTTAAGAAGAACAGCATTTTACTACATTGCAATACTTACCAATGTCATCATCTGTCCTGTCTATTGGGTCTTTCTCCAAGCAGTCTCTAACAATATCCCTACTCATCAAAGGATCCGATGCCCTTTCAATGTCTTCTTCGTCATCATCATCCTCAGAATCCACTGCTGTCTCTGGCAACCCACTGAGATCCATATCACCAGCCTCACTTTCTGTAGCCTAAATTCATGTATAAACAATTAAGAAAAAATGAAAACATTCAAATGTGATCTTCACTGCTCCAGTTTTCTCGTTAAATGTACAGAAATTAATTCTATCACTTTACAGATCACTCAGATTCACTCAATAGTTTTTATATTGCTTTCTTCTTTACATGTCTTTTTAAAAGAACTAACAATTAATCAACCCAAAACCATTGTTTTAACAGGGCTTTTAACACTTGTTTCAATCAGCCACACATAAACAGGATTCAACAGGCATTATTTAATCAGTAGGTCTTGGGGGAATTGAAGGCAGTTATATTTCAAACAAGAAGTTATTGAAATATTAGCTGAATATAAATTTAAATCAACAGTTCATTTAAAACAATTTTTGATTCCTGCCCCAACTTCAAATTTTCAGACACTTAGGAATGCAATGTAATTTTAAGTAGACAGTTTTGGGAACTAAGTACAGCATCAAAATGCTACAAGAATTTTGCTATCTCCCAGTAACCTAGGACTGTATTTTTCTTTTATGATTGCAGTTGAAAATAGTTAAATATGGCTTTCATTTGCTGATAAACTGGATAAGATTTTACAGATGCAGAAAAAATGCAAAGTCACTGCTTAAACACCACAGATGGACTACACAGAATATCTGCCAAACTTAACTTCCTTTAAATTGTATTAAAGTGAAGGAAAATATAGTCCATATATAGCCTGAGGTCATTAGTATAGCACCAAAGGTAAATACATTTTAATGATTCAGTTTTAAGACCAAACACTTAATAAATCCCACAAACATTTGTCTGCGATGGCTGATAAAGCTGCTTTTTCTCAGAATTTGATTTAATACCACAGCAGCTGCCAAAGCTCAACTACGAGAATTTTTAAGGAAATGCAAGCTTCTAATGAGCAAGTTTTAAGCCATGGATTGAGAAATCAAGTTTCACACACCTTATAGGGATGGTTTGTTTCTGAAACTCTGGAAACACACAATGCATTCATGTCTACTTTAAAAATACTACATGGGGCAAAGACAGCCACTAAAGCCTGTTTTATCGATCCGTCTGTCACACTGGTAAACAAACAAAATAAAACAAAACAAAAAACCCAAACAAAAACTAGGTCACCCTCCAAACACAGAGAAGGTAAGACAAATTACATTGGTATTTTCATAGAATCATCTTCCCCCAGCCCTGCCTCACTGGCCGTGGCTGACATCTGTTACTTTAATGCCATTATACACAGCCACCTTATGAACGGTAGCATATGGCTGGAGATGGATCGGGGCAGTCAGTGTCATTCTTAAATGCTTCTGTCTTACAGCACAACACAAGATTTGTAACAGGGTCTTGTTAAAATAAAAAGCATAACAGCAACTACACAATATTCAAATCATTTGCCCCCACCCCTTTTTTTTTTTTTTTAGAAAAAATGCTGAGCATTTCTTAAGCAGGATAAAGGAGGATGTTATAGAGGCATACAAACAAATCACAAAAATGATAGCACCGACAGCAGTATTTTCACGAGCAGTCTTACTGTGCTTAACGTGCATGTTCTGTATGATATATTTGAAACAGTTGCTCTAACTACTCTTACAAAATAGCCTTCATCAAAAGCGACTGGTGGAAAAATTAGTGACGATGAGTCAGTAGACACACAGCTTATGATCTGTCAGAATCAGAAGTCTCCAACAGTGATAATTCCAGTGACAGTGGTACTGAGTAATTCACAGCCAATTTTGCAAACCTTCCCATTACTAACAAGCGCCTCTCCTACCTGCCTGGAACAAGCTTGCTCAAAAGCATGTTGGTAAGATGAATGCAGAACTAAATTTAGTCACGTGATGCTAACATACATGAGAAAATTAGACATATTGTACAAAACTGATTATTAAAAGACAAGTTATTTGACTGTCTGAAAACAATAAACCAAAACCAAACAGAAGTCAAAGCATCAATAAGTTGATGCTATTTAAAAAAAAAAAAACCTCACACAAATCAAATAAAATTATGTATTCAGAAAATACTTTAAAAATTACAGCTGAAGGTTACAAGTATTTCCCAAAGACGATAACTTTTTACAGAGCTAATTAAATGTTTTTGACAGCTGAAGTCATTAGTAGAAATCTGAATGACAAAGCAACTACTTCTAACTTACTAGTTATCCAAAAATATAAACCACTGCAAAGAAGCTCAGAATTGACTGCAACAATCCACAGAGTAACAAGAAAATGTATTAATTTAACTTTAACCTTTAAAAATAAGCCTTATCTTTTGAGGAAAAAAAAAATACTTTTTTACCCAAGCAATTTTCTGAAAAAGATACGATTATGCAAAAGTTAACAAAGGAACACAAACATAGCCTTTCCACATAGGCAATATGCATTCACAGTAGTAAAGAATCAAACAATTCATCCCACAGGGACGGACTCCTTTTCATTTTCTACATGCAAAAAGTTTTGCATGAGTTTTGTTACACTATTAAGAATAATTTGATCTGTCTTAATGTTAAAAGTACACACCAATTTATCTACAAAACATTGCAAATAGCTTCTTTAGGCTTAGTAACATCAAGTGTGACATGGTTCTCCAGGTTCTCTTGCTGAGACACTAAACTTCATAACCCACCTACTTCAGGTACTTCTGTACCCCCTCACGTGTTAGAAAAATCAAGCACGGCCACACAGGAACCCTTAGTTATGAAGCAATAGTCATGCATTTGCGTAAGACTAAAGGGAAAACCTCAATTAGCTCCTCTGAGGACAGAGGCTTCCTTTTAAACCTCAGCAGCAGAAAATCCAGAACACAAGAGCAATACCCAATAGATTTTGGACCACAGTCAGTCATGAGACTTAGCGCTTTTTAAGGGCATTTAATCAAGGATGAAGTACACCTTGGAAATCAGTGCATTCATAGATGCATATTGTCCTTTGTTTCTTGGGTAATAAGAGAAATTAGCTTGTAAGAAAAATGCTGGTTGCAGCTTAAAGTACAAAACAATGTCTCTCCAACGTCTGAATACCAGTTACAATGAAAATTTTCTTCACAGCTGGAAAGATGGCATGAAAATTTGCTGAAGCTTCAAAGGAATCACATGATGACGGCCTAATATTTTATTCGTCACATCACCAACAAGAAACTCAGAAGACTTAAGACAGACATTTTCAAGACTGAGGTGAAGAGCTATTTCACGTTTGATACCTAAGGAGACCTGCCCAATTTAAAGCAGTGTCTATTAAGGCTAATATTGTAGTAATACAAAAATGGTTCTTCCAACTGCTAAGGATCTCTAAGACCAAAGTCACTTCTCGATTTGAGTAGTAACAGCTAATTAAACAAATACCATGAAATAACTAGCAAAAGATGGAAAGTAAAGGAGCCTTGTCTAAGTTTTCTCAGTTAGCCCTTGGCTCCTTGAGTGATTGGGGGTGGGTGGGGTGGAAAGAACTATCATTCTTTTGCCTTAGGTGAAACTGGGCAGACTGGGAAAATGGTAGACCCTGTTGGGTCCCTTTAGATGTATGAGAGGAAACTGGTTAAGCCTAACTCTATTGGTTTTCCATTTTTTGGAGGCATCATGAACACAGACATAATGAGAGAGATGATGGACTACATGAACAGTTAAAGAAGATGACCTCCTTTACTGCCTCATTTCCTTCTCCAACCAATTTTTGGGTATCTGTTGAGAAAGAGATCAGAAGAAGCTTATCCGACAGATCTATACCTTTATAATCAAGTAGCTCTCTCTTCTGTATTATTACCGCTTCCTCACACATGCCTGCACACACATACCAGGCTTACTACGGGAAAGAAAGTGGGGAGGCTTGGAGAACTTACAAGATGACTGGCTCTGTTTTAGGTGGCCTTCAGGGTTTTCTTTTCAACACTGGTTTGGAGAAAAAGCTTTCAGCTGCTCTTAACAATATAAAGAGAGGAAAAACTAGAAAATCCTTAAAATTAACCATGTTAACTATCGATTTCGTAGTATTTTAAATAGAATATTTTAGCCAAGATTTTTTTTTAATTTTTATTCCAACGACTTTCTTTAGGAAACATTAAGGAAAAAATGCATCTTTTTGAATAATAAATCCCCTTTGTGACTAATGTCGCCACCTAAATCGACAATCCAAAATCTCCAAACATGCAAGAGAAAAACACTGGAAAAAATATAAGAAATATAGAAGACACTTCTTGTGCAAACCAGAAATACTTTCATTTTCTGGTACAGTCCTTCAAGTCCACGAAGCTAACATAGCAGCCAAGCTCAGCTGAAAAAAAACAACCCCACCTTATTTTTAGATCATCGTAGTTTAAGGACTAAAAAATAAACTAAGAAATGAAATTAAGAATGTTTATTAGTGAAAACATTCTTTTTTTACTTCATAATGTATAAGCCGATACAAAACACCAAGAACACTGGCACTACACCTCCCATGAAATCACTTGCAAAAGTTCCATTAGCTTGAAAGATTTTCTCCCGTCATTATACAAGCACATAAGATCCAGCTTTTCCACAGAGAGAAAACATGGCTGGGGTTTTGTTTTATGTCAGTTTTCAACTCACTGGGCAAAAGTTTACAATATAAATAAACTGCTATGAAATTCAATCCATGTAATTATACTATGTATTTGTTTGTTAAAGAGTACTCATATATATTAAAATCAATTAGAACTATTACATGCACACAAATCATACGTAAACAAATCTAAGGTAGTAAAATTATTTTTTTGTACTCTACTAATGTGAGTGCAAATGGCCATGAAATACCTTAAAACTCTTAGTCTAAGATTTTTACTGCTCTCTCTCTTTGTATTTATTCTTTCATTGCCTGCTACAAAATTTACAGCACAGCAGCCCACATCTGTCACAGAAGTCAATCTGATCACTATTCCTCCCTAGAGATGGAAAAATGTAATAATCCAGACAACGCACACCAGGAGCAGCATCCTCCCCTATCGCCAACTCATTGTCACATTCTCAAAACAGAGCAACATTTCCTGAGACCACAGGCCTATGGAACAAGGACTCTGGAAGTTACTCCTAGGCTATAAACTGCAGAATAGATTAGAGGATACAAACTCACCAGGAGTGCTAAGATACCGCACAGGACTTAGCCGAAGTTGCGGGGGGAGTTCAGTAGGACCTAGCTTACCCGAGCCATTTCAGACATCCTTGCATTACAAGGGTGCAAGTTACTCCTGGGAAGGTTCCCATTAGACACAAGAGGAAAATTTTCACAATGAGAGCCATCAGCCATTGGAATAATCTCCCCAGGGAAGTGGTGGATTCCCCATCATTGGACACTTTTAAGATTCAGCTGGACAGGGTGCTGGGCCATCTTGTCTAGACCGTGCTTTTGCCAAGAAAGGTTGGACCAGACGATCCTTGAGGTCCCTTCCAACCTGGTATTCTATGATGCTACGATACCCAGAGCCCTGCACTGCAGAGGCTGATACAGTCAGAAAGACTGACTTCATCTTCGGGTAAAACCTCTTTGTTTTGCATACAGTGACTTAGGGGCAGGCTGCATGGACTCTCTGGTTTGAGAGATAAAGGTTTGGGCTCCCTCAGGAAGACTTTCTGGAAGGTGGACCTTTCTTCTACCAGTTACCGTGTCAGACTTGTGAGAAAACAAAGTTGACGTCTTGAAAATTTCCAAGCAATAACACACATCCTGGGAGGGTCTCAGAAAGGATGTTCCCGGTTTCCTGTACCGCCGGGCGTATCTGGGCAGAGACCAGAGGGCACGTAGGGCCGGCAGGAAGCCACCGGGCCGAGGACAGGATAAGGCAAAGGAAGGCTGGCAAAGGAAAGAGCTGAGCCAACACAACAACAATGCCTTCCCAAAACAGGCAGGGGGAATAACAGGCGTTCATGGGCTTGAAATCTCCTTGCTCCCAAACCAGGATCATCATCTGGGAAGATACGTGACAGGTATAGGAAGCATTCAGGAGCATATAGGAACAGGTATATGCTTCCATACAGGAAGCATTAACTAAGCATGAGAAACAGGAGTGAGCAGCCACACATGAGAAGCAGCAGTGAATTATTTGCTTCGCCAAATCAACACAACTATAGTTCTTGGCAAATACAAGCCAGCACACAACCTATTAACATTCAACATCCCCTTCCTCTGCAGTCATATTACAGCGTTTCTGAACTTTCTGAACTTATTTCCTAAAATAAAAGTAACAACATCTAAGGACCCTACTGATTGGCACCTGAAATATTTTTGAGACTTCGGTGGGGTAAACACAAAGGATTATTTATTTTATTTTGGTAAGTACTTCTTATCCTAAAAGAAGTTCTTTCATGTGCAACATTTGACAAACAAATTTAGTTACAGCATTAATATTTAAAAGGAAATATTCTCAGCGCAATGCTGAAAGCATCTGAAGATTCAGCTTCATAATTTATTCAAAAAAAAATCTTAAAACGCCATGAATGTATTTTCACTGCAAACAGCTGCTCTTAAGGCTACAGAACTAAAACTTACTAGGATGCAAAACACGACACATCATTACCTCAGATTTCAACAGTAAAGATCTAATTAATAGTATAATTTTAAAAAAGAAAGCATTTCTTTTATTTATCAATTGCAAGATAAGATGGCAATCTAAATTATTGCTTTCTACTTTACCATAATGAACAGAAGTCCACCCTACCAAACAGAAAAATGCCATTATATACAGAACATGAGAATCAGATGAACAACAATACTGAGATTTGCCTAAGACCTATTAAATTTGAAGTAAAATAAATAATGTGTAGATGACTTGGTTATGGTTTACTGTTTTTGAGTAAACACTTGGGGGAGAATTAAAAGGCAAACAACTGAGAGAAAATGACCGATCCATTCTCTTGGTTTCAGAAAGTATTTCTGCTTATTTAATCCTTGACTTAACCCTAGAGAATTCAAATTACAGCCTTTTTATTTGTTGTGGGGTTTTTTTTTGGCAGTACTTCAACCTAACTTAACATTGCTACATTACATTCCTTTATGACTGAAATTGATGTCAGAAATTAATGATTTACAACAATATCATAAATCAAGTCAAACAATACTTGGTACCATTAAGTTAAATTCAAGAATTTAAGAACCTTATCAGTTTCCACTCCTGAAATTATAAATTCATTTTCTTAATAAATCTTTTTTCAAGTATGTGTATTAACACAAAAACATGGGATTACATTCCACAATATAATATAATCTCATATTTCTCGATGTTGATATGGACAAAGGTTATTTTGACAATTACTTCGACATTGTACAATTACACAGTTCTCAATACATCTGTGCCAAGACATCTTTAAATGAGGTATTAATTGCAGATTAATTGAAGAAACCAGATTTTTTAAGATCACCAAGAATGGATTATTTTTCTTGAACTAAATTTAAAATAATATTTTCAAAGTAAATGTTCTTCATGTAAGTACTTCAGAAAACCACTAACTCTCTCTGAACACCAGCTATTCTGTTGATTCCATTATTGTGAACAAAACTTATCATGGGAGTCATTCACCAGGTTGGTGACCACATAAATAAGAAATTCTCTGAAGTTTCTTTAAAGTTGTTTTGTTGTTGTTTTTTTTTTTTTTTTAATTTCCCAGAAATTCAGTGATCCTTTCCACAGTTATGAAAGTTTTGCTGAAAATCATTGCAAAAATTACTTCCAACTTATCTAGAGAATAACTGTATGACTATAAGTACATGCCACCTACAACTGTGTCTCTTGGGGTACTTATTATTTTTATGTTAAAGTGAAAATCTTTGGAATGAAAGGTATGAAAATCTGGAGAAGACCTGAAGAACAAAGCTGATTTTACATCTTCTTCACCCTCACGGTATAAACCTAAATCCTGCCTCCAAGTTATCCTCTCTTCAGAAGAAATTCTGACAAACATACTTGACTGGCATATGCTATGCATATAGTCTTCAGTTACTTTGACATTTTTCACAAAAATAAACCTTTGCATTATTACAATTACTGTCTAAATTCAACTGGGACCTTTTTATAGCCTATCTTCTCCCAGAGAAAAGCCTACAAGTTTATTCACCTCAAGCAGACTACACGCTACAATTACACTTGCAACTGAACTTGTTTGTATTTGTATGGATGACGCTTTTCCCATTGTTTAAATGGCTACGTTTGCATTTTTAGGAGCATCCCAAACAAACACTATTCCTCTTCTAGTAAACAGTACTTCATGCAGAAATGGTCTTGCTAATTTTTGTATGATCATTTTGATAGAACAACATTTTATTTACATTTGATGCCTTTTTTTTTTCAGAATAACAACTCCTATACTTTCCTATCAGGAGGAAAAATCCTCCTCTGACATTGCAAGAACTGTAAACATCAAGGGAAGGACGCAGGCTTCCTCGTTTTATTTTATTTCAGTTTTTTTTTCCAGTTTATATTTAGAGGAAGCACACATACCCCCATGTGCTCTAGGGACCCTCTGAATCAGTTTCACAGTAAGTGTCTCCAAACTCAAGCTGCTCCAAACGAAGAGCACAGAGCTTTATGACAAGAAGCCCCCTCAGAAGTATAACACTCTAAAGAGTGTCACCAGTTCAACCTCCCCATCTTTCCCAGGACAGCCAAGAGAGAAAGTCCCACCAGGAGGCTGGCACCAGGTCTCTACAGGGTGGGGAAATCGGAATGTGACCCTCAAGACAGGCCAGCATATAGTGCTCACTGAGTATTTCTTTCTCCCTGCCATTAAGTATGTTCTAGATTTTGAAGCCAACACATCTAAGAACTGTAAGATACAGGATCAAGAAGAAAATCCCTCACAAGCTCCTAAATCTATGGTTTTGAAATTCTAATCTGTAAACATCACAGCAGTTGTTACACATATGGCAAATCAGACAGAAAGACAAGGTGAAGTGCTGGAGCCAGGAACAGAACCCCTTTACCTCTGAGGTCCCACCATGGACATCTGCTGGAGAGGCCACACTGGCTCTCCAAGCTGAAGTTCAGGAAGATTTCCTCCCCAGAATCACAAATTATGAACAAAGTTAATGAAGCGCAATCCTCCAATGCCAAACACTACACCTCTATGTTGCTGACCGGGATCCTGACAAACTATGGCAACACACGTCAAGTTGCTGTGCTGCACATTACTTGCTGAGTTTTCAAACATCAGGTCTAGCATGTGGCAGATAAAACCCTGAAATTATTACAATTCAAACAAAAATTAAGTTTTTTCAAATCTATTGAGTGCTTCTTCAGACAAAAACTGACAATATGTAACACCAGGGGCGTTCAGCTATAAACGTCAAAACTGTTGGCAATTGCACCTCCCGTCAGCATCCATTCCAGTCTTACCTGGTAGATATCAGAAAGGCTGCTGCTTCCTGAGTCACTAGTGATGCTACATCCTGAGTGACTGGATGAAACGTGGGTCACCTGTGGGTGGAGACTGTCAGTAAGGTGCAGCTTTGTGAAATCTGCAGGAAGCTATAGGTGGAGCAGAAAAAGCATCATTACAATTTGAGGTAAATACACAGCAAAATGAATTAAAATCATTTATGTCACACTTTACTCTCTGCCAGTACCAAGTGTATTAAGAAAACCATTGGGGCTTGAGAACGCAGCATAAAAGTTTTGAGTGTTGCAGGTTTTTAATTCATGCAGAGGTCAGCAAAATACCACCAAATTGCTACAAATATGAGAGATTCTAAAAAAACATATATTGACACCAGTGAAGCAATAATCCTTATGCACAAACTCTTCAGTATCTTGCTATGGGGTTTGGATCAAATTAAAGTGCAGATGAATGCTCTGCTAGTTTCTGTATCAATGGTTTCCTGCAGAATGGGATTAACAGCGAGTAAAGTCACATATTTTAAAACAAAAACCCCAACAACCAAGTACTGCTCTGGATTTGGCTAACACTTTTGCTTCTGAAGTTGAGAAAGTATATTACAGACAAGTAAAATCCAAGGCACCGAGATATCCGTTACGCTTTAAGTCACATAGGAAATGTGGGAAGACGGACACAACTGCAAAGAGCTACAACCCTGAAATGAGTTTGCTCCCATGCGCCGCTGAAGAATGAATCGAGACAGTATATTTGATCTTCTAACAATCATCCACCAAGACTTGCGATGTATATTTTTACTACTGTTTTATGCACACAGCTCCCATGAAAATCTGTAAGGACTGTAATCATTGCCAGACTGCAGAAAGTGAACACTGATAAAGGAAAATACTTGCTCTCTGAAGAAGTATTTAAATGCTATTTCAGGAGCAAATTACCCCTCTCCCCAAGAGGCCTGCATCCCACCGCTAGTTAATAAAAGTATGTTAATTTATCAATTTTGGTATGCAATAAATGCCTCAATTATTAAAAAAAACCCACACCTTGCTGTTGTTGTTATTGTTTCAAGGTAGATACCCTCTATGGGGGTGCATTTGTACTGAGAATGCCATATACAGTGTGTCAGTTATGACTACTACCTTGACACTATTACCATTCTCCCTGGATGGAAATGAAACTAAGAGCTCATTCAGCATTAAGATATAATAGGTCAATCAGTATAAGAGGTTATGAAACAAGTAATCTGCAAGTCACAAGAGAGCGTGATTGAGAAAATGATTAGCTCTATACGGTTAAAGGTACTGAATGAATTTTACTGCTGTTTGCCTGGTTTAAGTCTGTTTATGGAACATGCCCTGAAAGAACCTTGGCTTTAGGATTTGTGGTGAAGGCACAGACAACTGGAAACCTTACTCTTATTTACACTGACTGGCATTTCCTATTCTAATACACCTGAAAAGGATTTCTTCCTTATCAAAACATGACTGCATCTAGTGATAGCAAAAATGGCTACATTCTAAGCAATTCTTTCTCAATATTTTACCTGAAAGAGGGGTTAAAAAGAGAACCAGACATTAATAATCCTAAAAAGCTTCAGTAAGCCCAGAGCTAGAGTTGATCTTCATATACCAATCAGCAAAGAAAGGGCAATTAACAAAAGCAATACTCTAATACATACAGCCATGGACGCTGCCTCCAGAAAAATCTAATTATGCTCTCCACTGCTGATGATATACCAGGAGGAGAAAATACAGTATGAAGGAGGGCATTACTTATAGTATCTGTTGTCTCTGCTACTTCCCTTTTCAATCTCTAAATTTGAATTAGCACAAAACTGAACAGTATTTACTGATATTCAGGCCATTATATCCATTTTTGATCATGATTCCAATCATTATACAAATAAGTATACATTCCATAGGTGGAATGTATAGTAAATGAACCACCATAGCTTTTGCAATGTGTCGATGAATATTCCTAAAAGTACAATCTCTTAGAAATAAAACAGTCCAGGTTTATTTGCAAGTAGAAATCCTATATATTATTTTACGATACATGCACAAATCATCTAAGATTTGCACATTTAATGATAGTTCAAAGCTATAACATTTTGCGAGCTTTACATTTTACAAAGGAATAACCATTTCAATCACAAATAAATATTAACTCCATAGGGAGGTGTATGTCAACAGTCTTGCACCCAGCCAAACACGTTCAATTTCTCACAGTG
This sequence comes from Anarhynchus alexandrinus, assembly GCA_008711295.1. Lineage (NCBI taxonomy): Eukaryota > Metazoa > Chordata > Aves > Charadriiformes > Charadriidae > Anarhynchus > Anarhynchus alexandrinus. Next base: position 1,258,510 of record VUYV01000245.1, read on the forward strand.
CCCTGCGAAAATCTCCATGTCATTAACAATTGCATTTATTTTTTACCAATGCAATAACAATTCTTAAGAACCCTACATCAAAGCAAATCCAGTTAGTATGTTAAAAAATAAAATCAAGCTATATTTAATATAATGACCGTGCTTAGTGTTTTAAATGAACAGCAAGGATTTATGTTTTGTTACTACACAGGCAATAGGAAGAGGCAGGGGATTCCACAATAACTGATGAAAGACATTGCAAATAAATGCAAGCCTTTTGATTTTTTTTTGGCTGTAGACAATCAGCTGAATGTTTGGTGATTACTGGTTTCAGAACAACTCCTCAAGTCACAGCCACGCGGCATGAGCTGGACTTGCCAAGTGGTGACAGCAGAAGATCAGAAGCAGGCATTTTACTTAGGGCAACCTCACTAGTCACTTTGATCCTAATCAAATAAGACTATTCACAAGCAGAAAGCACATGCTCACATCTTTGCAGAATACTACATCTCTGTGCTACATGCCCGAAAGCGGCATCCAGTTCGACTGCCCTGTCCCCAAATAAGTTAAGGTGAGAAGTTGTATGAGGAAAAAAATAGATACAAAAATTAATTAAGCTGAAACATTTACATTGTGAGCTCAGTGAAAACTGTGTGTAAGAAATACATGCATTTCTATCTTAGTCACATACCGCTATTTGAAATATTTACCGTACAGAGTTGTACACTATGGGGAAAAAAGTAAAAGCACTGATGACAATGATGAACTGCATGTGCTTGTCTTCTACGTAAGAGGTTCCACTTGTCTCTCCCCAAGCACAATGTTTGGTAAATTGTTTTTGGTAAGCAGAGCACTGAAATGCAACTTTCAGTGCGCTCAGTAGTGCCAGCAACCAGCACCAAGTTGTGTGCCCCAAACCAGGCTATTTACATCCTATGTCTGTGCTATTACATCCAGTGAAAAAATGGCTAGGAACATCAATTCTGCTTTTGGGAAACATAAGACCATTAACTTCACTAAAACAGGTATATTTGCTGTGCTATTGAATATCAATTTATTATGAAATGTGCAAGCACTCAGTGCTTGTATTCAGTTATCGTTCCATTCAACAGTTTCGTATTGACTTTAGTATTTAGTATCACAGTAAAAATAAGGTCTTCATATAATGTTTTAAAGTGTGTACAGGCTAGATATATAACACATGCCTTATCCTCCAGATCATGCAGCAATATGAGAAAGTCTAAGAACATACCCTTTGCCTCAGTAACATCAGCTATAACAAACAAGACACCACAAATGGCATCAGAACCAACGAGACTTTTTTTATGTTGTCTCGAATTTTCATTAAACGATTGTCCCTGCCCATGGCAGGGGGGTTGGAACTAGATGATCTTTAAAGTCTCTCCCAACCTAAACCGTTCTATGATTCTATGGCTAGTTCTAACGAGTCATTCAATGTAATAAGGAACAAAATCAGCGTGTGTATTTTCCATAACAGGCACTTATTTTTCTGTGACAACACTAAACTACAGCTTTGATGAAGCCAGCAACTACAATATTTCTTAACTTTGTTACTGAACACTTGGAGTCGAAGCATCAAAATCAACTAACAGACAGAGTGAAAACATGGCAGTGTAATTTAGAAAAAGAAATGCATGAGTCTTAAGTAAACATAGTTTCATTACACTACATTAAACAATTAATAGTCATTAAAAGGGTCAAGTAACTGTCCTCATACCTATTTTCAGGACAAACTTCCAAAGTGAGAAAAAGTTAAGGCTGAATATGCATAGAACTAATGAAGTATGACATAATGGGTGAAAAAAGTTTTTAAAACAAAACAGGAACCAATAAAATAGTTAACACCAAAGCCCTAATCTTAATTTGACAGAGGTCAAAACAGTATTTTATAAATATGCATACAGCTCTTAAGTGTGTATGCATAAGTGTACATACACAGACTTAAACAGTTTACACACACATAAAGAAACCAGGGAAAAACAGTACGTATGGGAACTCCGTGCTTTTACTTCTTAAAAGCCATAAAACAAATGAAAACTCGAACAATTATGTGAAACTATCTTAAGGACAAAGAGGTATCTCCATTTTAAACTGTACAATACCTTAAACCCTATCACATCTTCCTATCTTAAAAGCAGCATTTTATTACTTCCACCCTCAAAGTGAGTCACCGCTTTATGCATGCAAAGCTAACAATTACTTTGCTCTGAATATGTTCCTCCTATTTTAAGAACATCATGATTTTCTCCTACCCTACAGCGTGCCTTTCTGTATAACAAAAGGCAATGAATATATGTGCTACTACATCTGGGACTGTGCTGGGCTTCTCCTCTTTCTTAGTCTCTTGGCCAAATGCTTGAGCTCCCTTGCACTCCATGCAACTTCTATTCAAGAAATTATTGGGCTCATCCTACTAACATAGTATTATTAATCTTTTTTTTAGCTTTAGTATGTTTTCAGAATATTTACTAGACAAGAAATTTAAATACTCAGTTATATCATAAAAAGGTATGAAAACAGCAAAACATGAGTGAAATGATATAAAAATCCTTTCTTCATTTAAATAGTATTCCTCTATGGGTTTTTTGTTGTGGGTTTTTTTTTTGTTTGTTTTGTGTTTTTTCGTTTGATTGGTTTTTTTCAAGGGGTTATTTTTAATAAATGCAGTTATATGTGAAAACAACAAGTGTACAAATGCACCAATGGGAAAGATATACACACAAATATAATTCTAAAATAAAAGAGGAATGCCGGTTGGAGAGCTCCAATATATCATTCATTTCAGAGCAAACATATCAGTAAGCTTTATATAAAAAAGGTCTTCTGCTGAACACCATTCAGCACTTTATGAAAGATTTATAAAGTCTGCAAAGTGACTGAAGCACATCTGCAGAAAGACGGAATTTAAGAGAGCAAAGGTGTAACATTTTGTTATGCAATTCCTGATGAATGATCCAATAGGTAATTAGCTGCCACTGAGATAGGCCAAGCAAGTACAGTAGACATAAGACAACACAAAATATCACCTTTATAAACTATTTCCACTTTCTGAAATTAAAGAAACACAAGCAAGCATTGATCCTTCTGCCTCTGACCACACGCATCTCAGTGCTTATTCTCTAGTACCCTCTTTACTAATAAAATAATATAAGCCACCATAATACCAAAAAAAGTTATTTCTTTTATAGATGATGAATTTAGTCCAACAAATCGAAACAAGTAAATTACAACAAAGTTATTTTGGTATTCTCTATCTTTCTGTAAAGGAAGAGCAACAGCAGCCAAATAAAATAAAGACTATGCCTTAGTCTTTATCTTTCTTTTTCCCACCAACGTAGAAATTTTGAAATGTTTATTGCACTACAAGAGTATAGATCACCAACCTGGTATTTTTCAGTATCCTATCAATTCAATAACATTTTATTTCAGTATTTTACGTAAGTGTTCATTTTTATATTAGAAGTTTATAAGTCTGTTGTATGTGTTTTAATGATATACCCGGATTTATGATATTTAATGACTGGAGGAAGAAATACTTCTAATAATGGTGGGTATTCATCAACATGCTATTTCAACATAATTCTTTCACTAACCAACAGAGACATCGAGGAAAACATTTTTATGGTTCAGTGATTTAAAACACAGCAGTCAATGTAAGTAATTACAGAAAAATAAAGTAATTTCTATCGATTCTGTCTACAGACATGATGCAGGCTGACATGTCCAGTGCAGAGTTAAATTTAAAGTAAAAGTTTAAACTACATACAGTTTGAATTAGGATGCAATTCCCATGGAAGCAGGATTTCCTCGTACTTAAGGGAGGTATGGAAAACATTAACAAGTTTCTATGTATTTTCTCTGAAAACTTCAGTGGGAGTTGAATAAAAACTTTGATTTGAATTATGTCTTCTGTATATCATTCACTTTATACAATAGTACCTCATGTATTTTGAATCTCCAAATTTTCCTCAAATAGGCATCTTTATGTGAAACTGTGGCTCAGACTTTGTGAAGACTTACTCTTAAAAGTGTTCTTCATCTTGTGAGTACAACACAAGACACAACCCACGTTCTGAAAATACTGAATTTGGGTACTATTGCTGTCAAGCAGTTGTTTATATACAAAGCCCACAGCATAGCACCTCTAATAAAAAAAAAAAAAAGCATTATAAGGATCTTTTCTGGCAAGCTCTTCATATTTTCTAGCCCCCCATAAAACTATTCAGAGGTTTAAGCTAATACAACACGATCTGCTGGTCTCGAAGAGAGAGTGAGACAGAGCGATTGCACGGGAAATTCGTTTTGTTTCCCTTGCGAAACACATAGAGACTGCCACTTACTATACATCTCATAGCTCTCAGCGGCTAATCCTATGAGCATTTAATGCACTGAACATAATTATCCTTTGCTTGGAGGATTATTGACTTCTATAGAGGGACAGAGGTAGTGAAATGTAAACGGGCATCTGGGGAATGGAGAAAAGCTCTCAGGGACAACTCTTTTCAAAGAAAGAAGTATGAAATGTATCGCTGACACCCCCCATTCTTCTTTAACGTAACTTATCTGTTGTAGGACCAGATCTGTTAGTGTTTGCTTTTTCTTTTAACAGTATTTGTGTCACAGATTCAATGCAGCACTTTCTATTCAAAAGTGCCTTCTTCAGGAAATCTGGCATAAACAATATTCCTTCTGCAAACACAAATGTCAATTTATTGGCAACAGCTCAAATTATGTAAAAATAAAAATGAAAAAAAAGGGAAAAATTGTATTATACAGGTATTTACAGTGACTATAAACCAGGAATACAGAAGAAAAAAAAATGCAGAATGGATTTGAACTAAATCATATTAACTTGAACTAAATCATACTAACCTGAACTAAATCATACTGAACTAAAGCATACTAAATTTTCCAAAGCTCTTCCCAGGGTTTTGAAATTCTGAACTCAAACCATTATAGCATATTAAAAATGAACAGCAACAAATCGGCAAGATCAGAAAATTTTTATTTCGAACAAATCTGCAAGATCCGAATATTTTTATTTAGAACCTTATTTAGAAGTCCGTCTCAGTCAGAAAATACCTGATAAAAGGGTAACTTCTTCATTGGGCAAGAAAGGATACTTTAGTACTTTTGATGGTGGTGGTTTTAAAGTTAGAGCAGTTCTGCTTCAGGGATCAAAATAAAGAGACTGTTCTACAACTGTTTTGCCTGTGGATATACACTTAAGTACCAACAACTCTCTGGCAACCTCGACCACATGGAGAAACATGGTCTCTCCTCTCACATTTCAGTCATTTTACCTCACCCAGCGTTACTAACAAAGTGGAGCTGTCTGCATGGGAGAGGCTGATTTTACAGAGAACACCTTTGCACCTCAGACATTTTTTTCCATCTGCTTTCCAGAAAAGGAGATCTTTGTCTCTGTCTGTATTTTCCACTTAGAACAAAAATCTTTCTGCGATTATCTGCTAAATTTTTTCCCAAACAGCACAGTGGAAGTGAACCCTTGCAGAATTGATTACTATGGCTTTTCAGGTCTTCCTCCTCTTTTTTTTCCACCAACAGGATCCGGTATTTTATACTGATTGGCTTGGTTTATTTTAAAAATGTCTATGATTCAGATCAGATCCCATCTTTGAACTGCAGTTCAAAGTGTGAAAAGCAGAATCTCTATTCCAATATATCACATCTGCACGTTCACAAGGCCACACCACATCACTCTCGGTAGCAGCCACTGCCCCAGTGAGCACTCCCTAAATGAGCCCTGATAGCTGGCACAGCCCATACCCACGCAAATACTGAGAGCTTCCCAAAAACATTGAATAAAATAGGGAAGGGAATTAATGTTGTGGAAATCTACATAATGCAAACTGACAAGTAGGGAGAGGCACTCAACGATGATTGCAGCTTAGGCTGAAGGAAAGACCGTTCCAAGGCATTTCAATTGACTTCCGAAATATCTCTAGGGTAGGAGCACAGAAACCTGAGCTCAGCCACTGAACTTCAGTAAAAGCTCCTCATTATTTAGTAGCAGTGGACACGGAGGACAAAATATTAATAACTGGCTTTGCAGAGATCTCTCTCTTGGGAATAACTGATCTTCATCCCAACACGATGCACGTTCCAGTTGATGTTTTTTCCCACAGTCAGATATTTCTAAATACTTCCTCTTGTGGCTGTTTGGGTGTTTAATATGCTGAGAACTACTGCTGGGCTGGAAACTAAACGGCCCACTTTCAGGACCTTGGAAGACCTAGAAGGTTAAATTTTGAACTCTTTGGCCTGTTCCGAGTAACTGTGGGAGAGGAAGGAACAGAGAACCTGGTCACAAACTTTACTTCTACAGGAAATCGGACAAAAGATTTATGCCTAAGGATGTAAAAGCAAAAAAAGCTCAAGAACACTTTATGTGGGCACATACGTTTACAGGAAATATTAATTCAAACATTTTCAAGCAAGATGTTTTAAATCCTACAGAACATTTTAAGTAAGTGAGGGGACGCTCATGTACACCTCATATAGAGTGTCATTTTGGGTTTCTTACACAGCAGTCTAACCAGTGGACATGGGGGATACTGAGGAGCAATCACACCAGCAGAGGTAAAACTGATGGCACACACAGCCAGATTTTATTTTCAGCTTTAAAGCACCACTCAGGATTGAAAACCACTACAGACAAGTAAAGAGTCTAGCCCAAAGGTGAAAACATCTATCCCAGGCACATTTTAAATGGTTAAAGCAAAGACCTACGACATATGTACACACTGCAAGTGTTGAAGCCTCCATCAGAAGGGTGTTCTTACAGTACGGGTTGCTTTTTTTGTTTTATACAAATCATGGAATGTTTCTGAACTGTGAAAAGAGTTTCAGCGTATCAGCTAATCAGAAGGTGACTGAACTGTTAAGGTGATGCAGCAGAAGGAGAACCCAATGAGATCACAGCACGCATAATCCAGAAATACAGAAGTTCTGGGCTCTTCTCCATGGCCCCAGCAGAGACCTTCTTTTGAAATGTAGCACCCACAGCCAGCTGTGCGTTTGCAATAAAGATGGACTTAAAGCCATACACATACATGGATTCAGAGAAGAACAATCAGGATTATCAGAAGAAGAAAAACCAGTATTTGAGAAAGTGCTAGAGGAGCATGGCTTATTCAGCCCAGAGGTATTCAGCTTATTCAGAGGGTATGATCACTATCTAGAAATAGGAAGGAGGAAAAAGAAATATTTCCAGTAAAAGGCAATGCAGGTGCAAAGCCTAACGAGCAGGAGGGTGAAAGACGGCTGCTACCTAATGAACCACAGAGATTCTCAAAACCAGGCTCAACAGGAGCTGTGGTAGAGAAGGCTTTCAAACCAAAGCTAGACAAAGTTATGAACGTGCTGTGCAAGTGTCTAATGGCAGTGACCCAGAAAATCCCTTCCAGATCCGTGTCACTCCTCCAAGCAGAAAAATCTGAAGCCAGCCTGTTTTGTTTTGTTTTTTTTATATAGTTATCATTCAGAAGCAGACTAACCAAAGAAGGAAAAAAAGACAAAAATCAACATGATTAACATCATAACATTTTAGATTTTCTTACTGGCAGCTTCTTAGTGAAGACAAGTGTTCCCTACACTTGCAAGGAAAATATTTTTAAAAGATATAGATACATAGGGAGATGCTGTGCACAGATGCAAAAACTGGAGGCTTCCATTTGTACACTGAGTCTTACCTCTATAAAATACCAAATTAATTGAAAGAAATTTGATGAAAATTTAGAGACAAGACAATGCACAAGCAATTAAACAATTAATTATTTCTGTTTTAATATTTGATGGCTGCAGCCATTTCAATGCCACCCTTGGAGTTTTAACTAAAGGATTATATTTGCTTTATAGTATCAAAGAATAGTTCATGAGAAAAGTGGGTTGCTTTCTTTTTTTTCCCCCTAATGCAATGACTTTGCTTTTCAGTAACTTAAGTGATAGGAGAGAAACATGCATAATTCTTCTGCTACTGACTGGCTCCAAATAAAAAAATCAAGCACCACGACTACTTGTTTTCTATGTGCTTGCTCTACACTGGAAGTTTCCTCTACTTTCCTTGCCTGACAATGAAAGATGCACACTTTTGCTTCACCTCAAACAAACTGAGGAACTGCAATATTACAAGATGCATATCTAAACGCACAAGTGGATGTCAACCTTATTTTTAAGAATATTCTGATTGTAGCATTCTGTAATATAAAGCAAAAATGTGTATTACATGTGCATTTCAAAAAAGTGATACAAAATTTTAAAAAATGCTGGTCAAAAGAAGAGGCAAATAATTTTGCTTATAAAATGGGGATGAAGTTATTTTTAAAATAAGGTAAATTTTAAAAGAAAGGTTACCTAAAAACATCTTAAAGTTTATAGATAATACTTCTGAGACCAATGCATAGAGAGTAAAAAGGTTTCATATTTGCATTATAGAGTAATATAGGTAATGTCTCACTGTTTTTTCTGAATAATGTAAAAATAGCACAGCAACGAGACAACTCAAAATATTTTTAAATGACAAGCATTTTCCCTTTATACTCTACGAATGTTGCAAAATCTCAAAATAGTATGATTTTTACCTTATCTATGATTTTTTAATGCTATACTAATATGCCTACTCAAACAGCTTTACTACTTATTATATGAGTTTTGAAAGTGCAACTGTACTCATGCCATGGCAATATAACAGCAGTCAATGTTGCTGTAACACCCCCAGCTTTGCTTGCTAAATTTCTTTACATTTTCCCTCGTAGGGTAGCTAAAGAAAACTAATGAAAATTTTTCACACTGACACAAGCTTTTAAAACTGTATGTAGTATCATGCATTCCTAATACCTCCAGAGTTTCTATTCTGTCACACAGAACAAGATTCCAACTTCCTTGAACAACTATGAATATTTACTAGTTTGGGCAAAAGATCTACATGTGTGTGCTCACTGTGATCATGGGAAGGGAAAAAGTACATGATCATTTTTCTTCTTTTCATCAGAGAGTGTTTAGGAAGTGCAAAGGTGTTCCCTAAATTCTGGAGTACAGCAGTGCAGCAACAACTGTGCAAAGCCATTTAAAATTATCTACACAGATCAACACAGAAGCATCTTTTATATTAATAGTATCTTCATTGAATTTTTAAACAACCTACTTTCTTTGTACTCTAAGAGGCAGTTCTTCAAAACCATAATATCAAACACTAAGTTCAATTAGCCCCCTACTTTAAAAAAAAAATAAAATTACCTAATTGTAACAAATGTCCACAACAACATATTCACAAGATGAGCAAAACAAGAAGGCCCCATATGGAGCCTGCTAAAACCAAGGCTGTTTGAGAGCAAAGAGACATTGTCAATTGAAGCTCCATGTTATTCTGCTTAAAATGCCGATATTCAGATGTGACTTCCAGAAATTTATCTATTTGTGTCTGTGCAGGTGTGCACACAGAGTTTAAATCATCCCTTATATGCCTGCCTTAGGTCAACAGCATATTAAAAAACACAATCCATGTAGCAACTTCTGTATGCTACTGACACCACCAAATATTTCAGTGGTGTTTATTTAGGAAGATATTTTAAATCAGAGATCACCAAGCTGCAGAAAAATAAGCAGCACAGCAATCAGCTGGAAATACTAGGACCAATAACTGAAGTCTGTTCTACAAATAAAATTAGTGATGTTCATCTTTTTTTCCCCGCCACCTACCAGAAGAGAAGCTATAGAGACCCAGGATGTGTACATGTACATCACCTACTGCACTAGGTCACCTTGCAATAACCAGAAAATTTGAGAGTCAGATCTTAACCGCTGATTCATGACAGCACTAGAATGGTCTTTGCTCTAACAGCCCATGGTGCAAGAGATTACGAAGGTTACTTTCTTTCATAAAAGCGGTAGACATTTTAGTCATTTACTACATTAAACATGTTATCTCTGCATGCTTAACTGAATAAAAACCTAGCTGAAGCTCCATTTAAAAAAAAAGAAATAAAAATCATATTACTCTAACTCAGGAGTTCCTAAATTTAGTTTTCCCTGGGTACCATCATTACAGAAAGAATAATAATGTACAATACTAATGGAAGTGGCAGGTGTGGGAGTGACATTTAACTGTCTAAACAACCTCTTCCTTCAACAGGAAAGAGGTAGATAAATAGATTTTCTGTACACCATTGCTGACATGCATGCCACTGTTTGTAAAACTATGGTTTAGTATCCATTTATTTAGGAATAGCAGCTGTATTTGGGGATCTTGGAAACTCTCTGATAAATGATAAATTTCTGAAATCCTTTCCTCTGAAATGCAAGAAATCTCTCATCTTCTCACAAANAAAACCAAACCACCCACCCAAAAAACAACATTATCAACTAAAAGAACCTACTGTTTTGAAAATGAGCAAGATTAAACAGGACAGAAACTCCTGGAGTCAGACCACAGAAAATGTTTGCAGAAGTCATACACCAACAAGCAAGGAGAGGCACACCTAGCATACAGACTTCTACAGTTATTAACAGAAACTACCACTGTTTTCATTTTAGTTTGCTTTTTATTCTGCTCCTACAGCTGTGAACAGCTTCACTTTTGAAAGAATTATGAGTCTTCTGTGTTGCCTTAAAAAAATTCAGTGAACCACCGTTTCCACATGCAGAGTTAATTATTTAAGTAGGACATTTTATAAAGGCTCCGAAATCCATAAATTCATGCATTCTCCTTTTACTCGTGGTTCCTTAAAAGCAAGGACAACAGAAAAGAAAAGAAAAAAAAAAATCTTTCTGCATTATTTGCATTATTTATGGATATTTCAAACAAAATCCCTCTATGGTCAACTTCTTATTCCAAGGCCAAAAAAACCTAGCTAAAAATCTACTGATAATGTGGGTCAAAACTGAAAAGGCAAGCGCACCAGGGACACACATCCAAATCCGACATCTGGCTCTTTCCTGAGCAGTCTAGAAGAGGAGAGCGCTACTGCCTGCCAAGTATTTGGAAGATTTTTTTGCTCCTAGCTCATTATCAGGACATTAAGACTTAGAGGTCAAGCTGTACCTTGATCGGCGAAGCAGCAGAGGCAGACAGTGTACAATGCAAGGTCTGAAGAACCTTTAGCTGCTTACGCATAAGAAAAAAAAAACAAGTCAAGAACACAAAAAAATGTAATGGGTTAAAACAAGAACAAGGCTGATGGTTCAACAAACCTAGGATATAACTAACCAAGAAATAATTCCCACAATTCAGTTCAGATTTCCCAAAATCTAGAATGATGGTGGTTTTTTCAACCACAACCAAATACATCCAGTTTTCAGGTACGTCACCCTATTTTCAAGCCATCAATCTGACTACCAACATTAAATTTATGGTCCAGTTCTGCAGCCATATTCTCTTTTTCAGGCCTTACCATGCCCTTTCAAATCATCCCACGTTAGACCTTCCTGACACTCATGTAACTCCTCCAGCATTCGGTAGGTTGGCAGGCTCGCAGCAGCAGATCGGCATTTAGGAAACAATGCTATGGATGGAGTCCTAAGAGCACAACCCAGCTCCCATTCTCCTGGCTCTGCAGGAATAACAGCAGCACAGAACAGTAAAAGACTATTTTTAACTATAAAGCAAGCCAACATCACTAAATACACAAAGGGAGCAGACCTACAAAATAGCACAACGTCGTTTTTATGAAATCATTCTTCAGAGGAGGGCGGGGGGGGAGGCTTTAATTCATTTTTCTTACTTGCAAAGTCACAGTTTGGAGTCAAGCTATAAAGTAATAAATCCTACCCAGTCAGCGTGTCCAAATGACCCAGTGCACAGCGCCTATGCTTGTAAGCTAGCAAGCTGACAGGCTGCAGTCAGATAAAATGAGCCAATATTTATAGATTGAATGAAAGAAATCACAGATTGAGGAATCTGACCACCGGGTTATTGTCCGGGTTTACAATGTGGTTCCTCCCTGGCTGTCCATATACCTCTGAAGATCAGGTAACTGCAGTTACTAAGAGGATGCATTACTGCTACCAAATATCGGCAATGCTTTCACTTGGCCACCAACCAACCAACCCTGGGACAGTTGGAATAAGTCATCTACAGGTAGAAAGTTACAAGTGCTGCATACAGCTACATCTTACCATTGCCATAGCATTTGTTAGCTTATTAACAGATACTAAATGTAGCTATAATATAATACTTTGCATTTGTTTGCATCCTAACTCACAAGCCTGCTTTTTCCTCTATTTTGAAAAGCAATTGGCTCTTGATTCAAGTCAAGAAGCTGGGGCTGAAAGAGAAGGTTGGTGTTAAACCAGTTTTCATATTCCCAGTCCAAAGGAGAAGTGTCATCGCCATTTCATGCTGTGAATGCCATGGAGGTATGCATATATTTGAGTGTAGAGAGTCACAACCATCCTCATATTCAAGGCAAAATCTTCACATTTTGTCAAATAGTTCAGAGCTTTCTGTTGTTGTTTACAGTAGTCACTAAACTGGAACTCAGAAGACATTTAAGGAAAAATCAGAAAGTCTCTGAACTAAAGGAGGGGCATTCTCACTCCCACCCACTACACAGCACAGGAACTATGAAATTTGTAGCAGATGAAATTATCTGATGCCTTTTTAAGGTGGTCCAGACAGGCTTTGGTAGGAATGGCATATTACAGGAGACATCAACTTGACTCCCTGTAACACAGGACTCCGGAAAGGCTGGAAAACTAGTCAGTCCAAGCTGTGAGATTTAGTAGGCTACTCCCCATTTCGGAAAGTCGTCTTTCACTTTTCATGAAAAGAGAACTCCACATGCTGGGATTTTGTGCTCCAATGTTTGCAGTGGAGACCATGAATCACAAAAAGACTGATGCCCTTATTTTTAGCTTTTTGACCAGCTAAAGGTTTAGGACAAGTAGAGAATGCCAGGTTAGCTAAATACAGTGAGGTTGGTTCACGGTAGCAAACTTCACATTTGCAGTGAGAGCAACCTAAAAAGACAGATGAAGCTTTTTGGCCAAAGGCTGGACCCACATTCTTCCATATTGCCATACTGCACTAGTCTAAAAAGCAAGTCCAGCATCACAAGTGTAAATTACAAACACCATCTAAACAAAATTTCATCCCATCTTCCAGTTATTTCATCAAATGCAATTGCTTGTGATCCTTCACCTTTTCCAAGAAAGCAAACAAACAAACAAAACCCAAACCAAAACAAAAACATTAGGCAATAGCTTATTTCCACCCCTGTATCTCAGATGTATTATGGACAAAGTAGCAGCACTATTTGGGTCAAGTGCTCTGTTAACATAAAGCTATTTGCCTTCAAACGTCACCCACATAAATGCACCGCAATCTGTTGTCCTTCATCTGCCCTTCTAGTATCCCCATACATACACGGGTTTAGGAAGGAATGACAAACACTCCTATAAATTCCAGCTCCTGGGCACAGGATCAGCTTTCACAAGCAACCCACTGAGCAGAGACCCCTTTAGTACAGCTTATTCTTCCTGTAGTTCTCAGCTGAATCATCATCATCTCAAAAAGAACAGCAAAAAAGACTACTGGCAACCTGACAAAACTGGAAGAACCACCAACTATCCAGTACTGGGATACTGGATGAGTGCCAGTTACAATACAGTAACAGATTAATGGGTTAAGCACGCAGAGGTTAAAATCCTAAAAAGTCTGAAAACCTGCAGGGGTCATCCCTCTTGGACTTCTCTTGGATTACAGCTACCAGACTCTTTTAAATACAATATTGAAAATGAAGGTTCTTAGGTACAAGGTTCTTTGGTCAAGGGTAAATCTTGAGACACTAATATTTAATTTTGCTCAAATCCTTAACATTAACTATACTTATCATGTAGGGTCTTCAAAGTCAGTACCACCTCTCATCTATTGGCAATAAAGAACACTGGAAACACTGCTTCAGTATTACCCTCACCTTCATGAACTCCCGAAACACTCTATCAAGGGTTTTTTTCTTTCTAGTACTATTACTTCTATGAATTTTTAAATTTAAAGAACACTAACAAGAATGCATCAATTCAAGTGAAAAGAATTAATAGTCTGGTAATATATCTGCTGTTACAACTAAGATATCAAAAATCAAAATCAGACTTTAATAAAATAAACCTGAGATCCTGAAAATCTTGTATTAATTTCAGTCAGAAAAAAAATCACACCACTGTGTATTCATGAAAGGATTAGTAAAATTAGTTCAGCCTTCCAAACATCAAGGATGCTGTTAAGGACTAATTTGTTGCAATTTAAAGCCTAGAATACACCAAGGAATAAAAAATATCTAAGATAGTTGAAGAAAAACAAACTTTGAATAAGCTTAAAAAAATTATACTGAAGAGTTTCCAGCATCAACATCATTCATTATCCCAGAGAGCTGATGGTCTGAACACAGTTTAAAAGTTCATCCAATTCTTGTTTAGAAATTAGAAATCATGGTTCCTAATGCTCATATTGTTAAATCATGTGCAGTTATTTTCTGATATTTCATTGATTTGCAGACAACCTGCAAAGCGATCGAGTACAGAAGGATTTTGCAGATGAGCTTCAGCTGGATTTTCAGCATGCCTGAAGACCAGGTAGGAGCGCCTACAACTCAGTAATGATAAATAGTGTTAGTCTGTTAGTCTCAAAATAGCATTCTGGAAGAAGCCAACTTTCCTTTTCAGGTTCACATCTGTATTGTGACTATAAATGACACATTTCAGCATGCACCATCATATCTATCACTTTGCACTCCAACACCACCACCAGATTTGGCCACTTTGGAACATAAACCAGAACCAATAATATTGATTACGTTAGTTTTCTGCTACATAAACTTTCTAAACAAATGCCCTAATCTTCTACACCAACTATCCACGTTGAACTGAAAAAATTTCAGCTACTTCTTAAAAAGGTAGAGAAAGCAGCGTTGCGCACACATGCACAATATGCATATAGATGGTGGCTTTTCTGGTGTGGTTTTCTTCGCTCTCTCTTAAATATGTTGTGCAATCCCCAGGCCTTGAAACAATAACAGAAAGACGGCAGGACATCTCCTATACGCCAAGGATGCTTTCATTGCCATCTCTACAGGTCACTAATGCGTTCACTGTCATTCCTATGAAATGACCCAAATTTCACCATTTATAAGCTTTTGAGAATATCTGCAGTTAAATGTTGTCCTGGAGAACAGGAATTTAGCCAGACTCCACCACAGCTCTCTGGTAGGATGCCAGGCAAGTCACTTAAAATCAACCTTTCAGATGATCATTAGGCCGCAGGTGCCTGAACTGGGCCAATACACAGAAAATTCAAATAAAAAATCCATACTTTGAACACTTACTTAGGCCTAGCTATGCCAAGGAATAAGCACGTTAAGTTCTCAAAATTCTGCCCTTGCTTTTTGCCAAGGATTTGCTTCAACAGAGCTACCTGAAAGATGAAGATAATGCCCACCCCTGCACTACTTAAATGAATCACATGAACACTGTAGTTACAAACACCTTAGAAAGCCACAGAAAAAAAAAATTAATGCTTTCATCTTCCGAGTAGGACTTGAATAGCATGTCATAAACACAACCTGGCCATTTGAGCAATGAAGCTAGCCCAAAATATCAAACAGTTGCTCATTAAACCAGAGCTATCCATTTTGAGATGAATCTTGTAGAAGATATATGGTCATGTAATTAAAGACTGTATCATAATGCATCTATGAAGAGGTGAAATACTATTCTTAATCACATGAAAAATCCACAACTCCTTTATTGGTCTACAGAGAAGATTTTATTTTTTTTTTTTCAAAATATACAAATTAAAAGGAAAGAAATAATCAGAAGGGGCCAAACCAGAAATGTGGTTTCAGTAAGCAATAAAAATAAAGGTCCCTAACAACAACAGAAAAAAATCTGTATCAGGTCCCAGTACAATGTAATTCATTAAGATGACCAAAATTGCAACCATCAGCAGCTACAGTAGCCAATAGGTTACTACCTAGTCGGAGTTCTTTTTCATACATCTATTTTTTTCCATATATACATATATATATATAAAAAAAATATCCAAGTATGATGCCACCTCAGATTATTCAGCTTACCAAGTGTAGCTACTGATCACATCATCACACATCTCCTCCCCATGTCTTATTAGTGCTGTGTGATGCTCACTCAAAGGACAAATAACTATCCCAGGTTACATGTATTGTTTGAGTTATAACACAATACTGATGATCTCTTCTAGAAAATTATGTCAACCAACACCCTTACTACCAAATTAAAATAACCATATTTGAACAATTACCAATTAATCAAGACTCTTCCTCAAAATACCACTTATTTCCTTTTCATTCCTGGGAGTGAGGGGGTGCCTAGGACAGGGCCACAAATCTTTATGAACTAAAATATGGTTAACAACAAGCCAAAGATTTGACTTATTGCTTTCAATATTTTTCAGTAATTCAAGACAGGTCAAGCACATCAAAAGACTACAGTAGCTATATGATGACTAAAGAAAAGTCACTGGGCTGGCAGAGAAACATATCATTTATTAGCAGATTTTATTTCGATAATACCCAAAGTAAAAATGTAGCTTATTCTTTCTTCCAGGTTGTGCGTAAGTCACTCCAATGTCCCCTGCAATTCTCGAGTTGTTAATCATTACACAGTCATGAAAGAACTACGCATTTCAAGTGACATTTTTAAAAGCCATTATACCTGTCAATTTTTTCATTTTTTCTAAATAACCTTGAGTGAAGTTCCTACAAACACATACAAGGGACAAGGAAAAATGAGATAGAAAGATAAGTTTTTAGAAGACCCAAGTCTACCATGGGAACCTTCATATGCTAGACCTTCATGTGATTTTTCCACATAATAAAGCAGGTATACGATGCAATGTGTGAAACTTTTCAAGAGATGGTTGTTTCAACAACCACAAAGTGACCATTTTGGAAACATCACTCACCCTTCTAACATTTAAGATTAAGAAAATTATAATGACAGCAGTACAAAACTAGTTGAGAGGACTCCTAAATCAGCAAGGATACAGCCAAATAGAACAAACCTACTGAACTACATGAAATCTGGTTAAGTACTTTTAATAAAATAACTAAGCAGAACTACTTTTTCAACAATCCAGCTTTCAGTTCTCTGCCATCTTTCACCCAGAGCACACTTTTAGTCCCTGTTCAGCAGGTGACAATAGTTGTGTATCAAGGAACATCACCCACAGAGCAACACCACCTTCAGAGGGGCATCCGTGGCACTGCTTCAAACTCTTCCAATTTAGGAAATGTGAGGCATGGAGGACCAGCACACTTGATTGATGCGACTGATTTTATTTCTTATATTAAGTAATCTAGGAAACGCAACACAATTTTTTACTTTTTCTCTCTCCATTCTCACCACGATGAACGTAATGGTCAGTTTGCATATCATTTTCACAGGACAGTAGATTTAACCCACATCCCTCATTCCCTAACTAAACTAGTGTGAAATTAAAATTTAACAACATTAACTAAAATTAATTCACAGAATTTTGTGAAACCTTGCACAGGAGATTTTTGCATTCAATTCCAGATTGTCCCAGCGAATCAAGCCGTGAGACTCCAGGCAGGGATGTCACGGAAGTAATTAAGGCTCTCTCCTTGAAATAAGATCAAGTCAGATATCAATAAAAAATTTAGGATTCTGGGAACGTATTAACATGAAAATTACTCATTACGAAAAACAACTAATTCAGTAAGTTTTCCTTTTAGGCAAAGCAAGACAAAGTCTGTATAGATTGAAACTCCAAGCTTGCGTTCCCTCTCCACCAAGAATTCACATCTTTCAGTCCAATTTTCCAAGCAAAATATCCTCCGCCTGGAGAACAAGCATGGAAAGTTTCATTGCCAAAGTGGTGTTTTTTGCTGAGCTACGTTGTGTCCTAACATTTTCATTTTAAGCTTGTATATAAACTCTAAACTATGGTTTTTGTTCATGCAAAATCTACAATTGTGTGACAACCCTATGTCAAAGTATGATTTCTTTCTCTTATAGATATGTGGACATTTCTTAAGGTAAACTAATTTTATCGTAAAGCAGTGCCTTAACCTTTTCCTGTTTACTATTCCTACCTTTTGGTCCAGAGAGTGAAATTAATCTCTGTGATTTAATTAACTCAAAGCAATACAACTAAAATATGACAGAGCTTGTAACATTGAGTCTCTAGAATGCCAGGTTAATTTTTTCCTTTATCTATAAGCAACTATTTTATATCAGTTAGACTGTTTTACAAGAATCAATCTAGAACTTTTCACCAACATTCTTTGGAGAGCAGAAAGAGCTTTCTCATTTTATTTGTATTTGCAATTCAAGGCATCCTATTCTATTTCAGCTTCTTCAGTACTTGAGTTTCAGGAGGAAAGAAGGTTTTCCGTTTTTAGATGAAGTTCTAAATATTTCATGAAAGCCACATGATTTGGTAATATGAACTCCTCTATACTTAGAATGTAATTAAGAAGAAGGGAAAGGAACAAAACAGTCTACAACAAGAAACTGTGATATGTCTGCTACATGCATAAGAAAAATCCACTACACACATTCTGAAATGTTTCTAGATTAGTTTCCATATTTCTACACAATCAAAACTGAATTCCTGAAGAAAATGTTCCTCCTTTTAAAAGTTCCTGCTATCACATCTTCCCAATATTTATGATCCTTAGCTGTATATGCTGAACATACCGTACACATTCCCATGCACATTCTGACACACACACTATGCACAGAACACATTTATATATCTTTTCAAGACACAAATTGTCAGATTAAGAATTATATTGAACCATACAAAATCTAGCATGAAGATTTAAACGTGTTAACTGAGCAACAAGAATCTGTACTTCTAGAATCTTTTTATCCTGTAAAACCTAAATTTCTAATTCCTGACACCTGAGGCCTCGTTAAATAATGTTTGCTCTTCTGCTTATGAATGCATTTTTCCCAAACAATAAACACAGGCAGCCTATGGGATTAAAGCATGACAAAGGTGTAGCTGACTCATGGGATCAATTAGAAAGCATCAGGACTTACGCCTTTTGTTCATTCCATGTTTTACTAACAGTTTCTGCATTTTCAACATAAGCGTATCACAGATGTTAAACGCCATGCTACGAGGCAACGGCACACTAGTACCATGCACTAGACAGAATAAATCTATTCTTATCACCACTTCCAATTATATCACTTGTTATACAGCTTGAATATTTCTTTAAAGTTTTAACAAATGCATAATGATTTTAACTGAATGCTCACAGCTTCTTGCCCCAACGTATCTCAGCATTTTCCCAGTAAATCTTTAACATTCAAAAAGAACCTACAGAGTTGCCTTTTCTAAGGTAAAACCAATCTTAAATACAGCCACCGACTCTAATGCCACCTCAGGTACAGCTTTCCCTCCAAACCCACTATTAAATCCACAAGCAGGAAAGCCCGTGAGCAGGACGACAAGCAGTTTCAATCTCCATGCAGTTTGCCCGTGACAGGTTATTGATAGAACAAACAGAATTTGCAATACTTACTGAGTGCTTCTCCTGCTGGCCCATAACTCCATGGTTAGCTGGGATTGCAAGGGGTTTCATAATGAAGAAACATAAGCTGAGCTGAATTTACACATCATGTACCAATTTCTTATGGATGGCAAGTCACCCTCTATGGCATTACATTAAAAAGAGGAGGAGGGGGGGAAACCAAGCTGGAGCTAAAAGTGTCACTCCTGGTAAGCTCAACCCCCCCCTCGCACTTGTAGTGCAGCGCCGCGATCCAAACGACAGCGTTAGGCTCCATTTTTGTAACACTGAAAGTCTAAGCATGTCAGGACGTAGAGAGCCTGATGAAACCCTACATAGCCAGCATTCATCCAAGGGAACAAACCCATTCCCGGAGCCTGAGGACGGGGAAGCAAAGAAAAAGGAGGAAAAAAGCTAAAATGGCTGACTGCACAGAGACTCCCTCAAAAAGGCTTAATACAGTATTATATTAGTCAGGGTGCGGGAACCAGCCTCCAGCATTCAGCCAAGCATTGTTAACGCTCCTGTTTCATTTGCAATCGCACACATTCGCACACGCAGCCTCCCCCCCCCCCGTCCCCGCTCCAGCACTACCCTCCACTCCCCCAAAATCAGGGCAGAGCCCGCGGATAGGGACCTCCTCCCCTGGCTGCTAATGATGCTGACAGAGTAGTGACCAGTGATCTCTGTTCCACTCAGCTAACCAAGTTTGCACAATTAATCTTAACAGCATGACATTGATGGACATTTAGTTTTATGATGCCTGTTCCTCGCGATCACGACGAGCCCGTCTACCGCCCAAAGAGTCAGCAACAAAAATACAACACAGTTACACACACACACACACACAAAAACCCAGAGAATCATGAGTCTGAATGCAATACGCCAATATAATTACGTTATTGTGCTTACTTTGGAAGACCATGGCTGCAGGCAGTTGGCATAGCAACGCACAAGGAAAGCCATTTCCTGGGTAGAAAGAATGCTTCCTTTTCTAAATAAAAAATTCCTCTTAGGATACAAACGGCATTGCTGCTTCCTGCAGAAAGCAAAGACACTGTAGTCTGTCTCTTAACCTGCACACAGGCACACACTCAATGCAGTTCCAGTGATGTAAGTGGATTTCTCTCGCTCTCTCCTCTCCCTCCCTCTCCCCTTTATCCACCGAAATATTCAAGTCAAATGGAAGACACATTCCTTGAGGCTCGCCCCCTCCGATACTTAACCGTTTCACTCATTAAGGTAGCGATGGACAATGCAGATAAAACAGCAAGCTCTTGCCTGTAGCTGGTATCAGCCTCTGAAGATGAGGGCAGCCCCAGAGGGGAGGGATCCCTTCGCTGCTGGCTCCTGAGAATATCCCTGAAGTCCAGGTGGGAATAAGGACCCACGTTTACCTCACCAAATCCTGAACTGAGCACGACTTTTCATGAAGATGAGGATAAAGCAGAGGGTTTGACATCACCTCCCGTTTTCCCCCACCCAAAAGAGTGCTGCTGCAGAGCTGTAAACATTGTTATCAACTATTTATACACAGCGCACTCGAGGAGCTCGCTCAGATTTTCAGCAGCTTCACCACTACGCAGGCCACAGATACCCAGGGGCTGGGGCAGGTGAACGTCCAGAACCCTTTAACACATCATTTAAAGTCTTTCTGAATATAGCTCCTGCTTCTCCTTGCACACCGCATACACAAACGCCACTAAAAACAAAAGGGGATGCAAGATCTGGAAGAGATTGATATACATATGGCTTTTATAATTCTCCTCTCTGACTGTAATTATATCTGAAACTCAGAAATTTCCCCAGTCACTCCCATTTACACGATACCACTTCTCGGGTTATACTGGCAACATCATAATGCAGAGGAGCTAAAACACAACGGGGAACGTGCTCAAGCCATAAACTAATTGTCAGCCCCCGTCATACGATGTACATCTGAAGTGCCACAAATTCACTCCACTTGACCCGGGGGAGACCAAGCCAGGACAAACAGGAACATGCCACTCTTCCATTAGGCTTCAACTTTAGTACAGTTCTCTACAACACATTTACAACACATTCTTTAAAATCTGAGGCCATCTGTGCTTAAAGTAACTTCAAAGTCTTTTTTTCTTTCTTAACGAGAACAATAGCAAAAAGACTTAACAGTTGTTACACAGGCAAAAACGCATAGGAAAAAATGAATACTACAGAATACGCTGTCATACAGTCGGCAGCTGCCTTCCACCAAAATAACATGCCCACTGATAATTAGTTTAGTTTCTTACACAGGGATTTCTTTTGGTACTGACAACGACTGCTAGTAAATAAGGCTATAAAAATTAGTGGAAATTAATTCTAGTAAAGCAAGAAAATATCCTGAAATATCTGCTCTATTCTTTCCACAGTTATTCTAAGGACACCATTTCACAAACAGCACATTTTACATGTAAATATATTCAGTTTAGGAGAGTTTAATGACACCTGCACCTTTGGTGTTCTAGTATACGCTAAGAGATAGGTTATTCTTTAAATGACCGAATTACAAAAATTAGTTTAGAATTTTTAGAAGTCTTCATAATGTGCCAGTGCAACTAGCAGATGATTAAAAAATGCTAAATTATGCTTAAGCCTGTAAAACAGCCTAGTGCTGAGCGCAATCAATTTTCTGATGAAGTGCTGACCAGAAATAGCGGAAGTTATTCATTCTATGAAGCTTAGACAAACCCTCTCCAGTATAAAATTTAAAAATATCACTTGTTGACAAAGCAATTACAACCCTCTTGAGTCTGATTTGGTGGCCTTGCGGTTAACACCATGAGCAGAACTGGAGTGTGGGGTTTTACGCTCGTGTCAGGAAAAAAAAATGAAGTTCTGCCAAGACAGCAATGTCTCCCCAGCATAGCGAGTGAGCACACCCCTTTCTCAACTCCATTACATCCAGAACTATCAACACGCATCGTACTCTGCATCAGTTGGTATTTCCAGCTAAAATCTAGCCTAGGTTTCTGTGGCATAAGCCTTGAAGAGTGACATGAAAACATGAACAAAACCATTAAAACAGTAGTGAAAGTCAAAACTTCCAGGTGACAATGCCATTGAACACTTCCTTACTACTTATTCTGGTCACTACTATACACCTCTACTCACCTGTTAGAAAATTAAGTCATAATTTTGTCTTCATATATGAAGACAAAACTTAAGGCAACCTAGCAAAGTCTAATTGATGTTCACGTGCATCAGACTGATGAAAACTTGGTGGTTTCCAAAACAGAAAAAAGTCTCTTTACATTCAAAAGGTGGAAAGTGATATTTATATATTTAGGTGAAGGCCTAATTACGCTCACAGGCAATTTGTGAGTCAAAACAATTCCAAGAAAGAAATGGTTGATTCCATTTCCCTGTTCCTTCCTCCTCAACAGCCACCACTTCCACCACTTTCCAGGTATAGTGATGCTGTGTAATCACATGTACTTTCCATTATCAGTTCAGAAAATAATTATGTATAAATTATATTTTATTAAAAAATAATTAAAGCAGATGTTCAGTGAATCATTATATGTTTCAGTGAAGAATAAATGGAATTTAAATCAGTGATGATACACCCTGAATGATATACCCTGGCATCAGGCATATACCCTATGACATCAGAATGATATACCCTGGCAAGTTGCTATCATAATCAAGCATGAATAGCTTATATTAAACCTAACTACAACTTTGTGTTCGTGCGTACTTCAAAAACCATGAAAGAACTCCCTGCTTAGCGTTAAAGTTTGAAAAGAGCAAAACATTTTTGCTCATGCTTTTAGGCAATTAAAGTGAGATGTTAATAAACCTGATGTGCAGTAATTGGACATGACGGGCTATCCCCAGCTGCTTTCAAAATGTTGTATTTATGAGAAAGCTGGCATCTCTGTATGAGCCGCAGGAAAGAATGTTTAAAAAATCCTTTCAAAAGTAACTACAAACGTTAGGACATCCTTGGACTACCCACAGGATTCATAAACAGTAGTTCTGAATTTAAGGTAGAAACTTATCCAGACCTCAGCAGCATCTGCCTGCAACGCCTCTCAGCTATTTTACATTCTGGAACGTAATCTCACACGGATATTATTCTCCTAAGCAGTGTCAACAATGCTTGGAGTATTAAACCTTTTTAGGTTAATGACAAATGCTGCAACAACAGATTACATCAAATCTTCAATTTCAAGCAGTCACCTTAACGCGCAACTATTTACAGGAGTACTTAAAATTTTTGTACAGATTACGTAGACAGAAACCATTCTTTTCCTGAAGTACCTCAAAAACAGAAGTTATCAGCACATTTTCCCCTTCCCTTTAAACACATTTCCTTCATGTTCAAAATCTTAGGCAAAAGACAACAGAACACTGTAAGGCCACCAGATTTACTGCCACTTCATGACCCCAGTAGCTAGAAACTGGGGGGAGGAAATCAAAGAAACGGAAAAAAAGACCAAGGAATAAGGCAAAAACCCACAATCATTATGTGTGCCCCAAAAACATTCACAGTGAAGGGACTACTACACAGATATTACACAGTTGTGTAGGTGGAATACAGACAGCTACATTGAAGAGTGCAAAAACGGAGTACATAATTTTAAGGAAAATAAGGCAGAGGTATCATCGCTTCCCCCCGCCTCCCTTACTTGGAAAGAAATGGAGGTTTAAAACTTCATTTTAAGCTCAGGGCTATTGGACACAAAACTGTTCAGTTCCCAGGAGTGTGCTTCCGAATTTTATAAAGCTGATGCTCTCTCCCTCCCACTAGCCTTATGACAGAGATTGCTAAATAACAATCTGATGCTCCCAACAGATTTAAAAACACCAACTGAAACCACTAAAACCCTGGAACAATAACTCACTCCAAATGCTACAATGCATTTAAATGTCCCACACAACATGAAAGCCTTATTCTAATGTATTTAGGCAAATTTACTGCCAGTAATTTAAATCTCTGGCCATATGACCCAATTTCATGCAAGCGAGTTCCTGTTTATCAGCATAACGAATACATGGGATTGTCTAGGCACACCTGTCCTATTTGCATTTTCTCAAGAACTTTGAGAACTTTAAATAAAATTCTGTTGACTAAGGGAAAACTACCAAATATGTTCTCCAAGGTGAGTTGCTATGACTAATATACCACTTCAGCCAAAACACGCTGATAAAGTAACAGTATTTGTCAAATTATTTTTTTTTTAATTCGTAAAGCTGTGGCATTAACGTCATTATAACTATGTTCACCGCTTCATTGGCAACACCAAAGCACCCGTGACAATGGGGCGACGTGTGGCTCTTTTGCTAACGCATTTACTAATGTTACAGACCATTTGAACAAATGCCCTTCTGTTGAGCTGCTGCTGGGGATGAACCTATAATCCGGATGTGTAACGACAAGCCCAGCGCAGTCGGGCCGGTGCCTCGGCTGGGTGGATGTGCCGTAGACCGCCAGTCCTACCTTTGGCGGCAGACTCATTTGTCACCTTCAGTGCACAGCTCTGTTTTCAGTACAGCAAACTTTCTGTTTGCATGCCGTCCGTCTTAAAATGGGAGCAAGTTATAGTATTCATTTAAAATACCTGCCACTGAATTCTCTTACATACTACAATTCTGTTAGCACAGACATGAAGAAAACCTGTAACTGATGGATACTCATTCCCAAATGCGACAAGATGTCCCATTTCCAGAGTACCTACTTCAGCTTACAAAACCAACTTGAGCAAAGGCTCACCACAGCAGCGGAACACACCAGCTTTTCTCTGGACTCCATATTTATTTATACTTTAAATCTAACAATGCTTCCAAAAAAAAAAAATCAAGATATCTTTTGTGTTCCTGCAACACTTAAAAGGTTTTATTTATTAAATTTTACTTGCAAGATCGAAATCATATTTGGTATGCATGTTTGTGAAGTCACTTTATGTGACGTTTAACTGATTTATCTGTATGTTTTACATAAAGCAAAGGGTTATTACTTACAGAAATCTAAAGTTTAATGCATATAACATGGCTTTAAAGGATATATTATCATTATTAAATGTTAAAAATTAAGACATTAAATTTTCACATATTAATGTCTTCAATTGGCAGAACGGTCACAGATTAGTTTAATTTCCTTAACTGTTTCAGTATTTCAGGAGTGGAAAAAACGCAGTCTGTCAGGATAGATAAAGTTTTTCCTAATGTTGATAAAATTTTCTCACTTTGGTGTAAGGACAAGAGTTTAAGATAACGTGTTAATTAAATCAGAGAACATGAGAATGTACTTTCTGCTTTTAAACTGTGAAAAAAAGCATGAAAGCAAAAAAAAAAAAAAATTGAACGCTCTTTTAAGGTCAAGAACAATGATATCTGGCCTATAGGACTAGCAAGGCCTCTTTACCAGATCTAAAGAATACCTTGACACCCATACCTGCTGGGAACGAGGTTCACTACTGAGGTACCAATTACCTGACTATCTTGGAGGAAAAACAAAACAAAATACCCACAAACCCCCACATATTATTGCGTCCATACCAATTTCACAGCAGGAATTCAGGGACACAAGTTCTTCACTTATGTGAGGCAGTCCCAGAATTTCATGTTCTTCACTGTATAATAATGCAGGAAAACTTTATGGAAGTTGGATAACTGCATACCTCTTTCATGTGTATCCTACTGCTGCACTGTTAAAAGGTAAGAATAACACCCCGGGATTTTTCTGAGGTCAATCAACTGCCCAAATTCCAGACCATTATGTTCTTTACCAGCCCCATTGAATCCTGTTACCTGAAATGCGCTGACAAGTTTGAATCGCAAGGATGATTGTTCTGGCACGGAACTGAATGTATCAGAGACCACCCAAGGCAGTAGAACAATTATTTAATGTTTCAGTATAAAATATTAATGGATTAAAAACAAACCCAGATTTTTCCAATCTTCTCTAAATGCTAGCTGGTTTTCTGTTGGGTTTTGTTGTTTGTTTATTCATTAGGAGATGTTGGCAGTAGTGGAGGGGGAGTATTTTTGTTTTAAGCAAATACAATATGCTTTCTAACAGTTTTTCTTGAACTTAACTCAGAAGCTTTAAGGGAGGATCTGAAACTCTCATCACTATGTTCCAGGTGCAGACATAGACAGGACTGGCAGAAAACCTCCAAGTCTGCAGTTAGGTTTCCAGATTCCCCAAATAACGGTGGAATTTGTGTGTCATTTTTACTACCATATGTGATGTTGAGCCCCTTCTGTCCATCTTCTTGAATTTGGACATCTCCTGGGATAACTAAGTACTTATCTCTGGTATTTTGAGGAAGTTTAACTTTGAAAGGACCAGTTGCTGTTACAGAGGATTTTCATTCTTCAGTTGTCTGTTGGAAGGAAATAACTTTTGGTTTTGTCTCCAGCCACAGTCTTACCCAGGGAGACTCTCCAAAAAGCCTACTCCAGGGATTCCCAATTAAAATCAACACTAAAAACAGTTTACCAGCATAACATCATTTTCTTTTTGGGGAACTCTCTCCTCATGCCCCTGCACGTCCTCCTTTGTGCACTGCACCATGCACTAACATATCTTGAGAGCTTTGTGCCCAGGGTGTAGCAACTGTACAGAAATCATTTATCCAGACCTTTCGCTTTTACCAGTAACAAAGCCTCTATAACTACAGTTGTCCCTTACTTTTATAAATAATTATCAAGCAAAATGAGTCAAATTGGTTTTAGATAGGAAAAAAAGTCAAAACACAACATTACATCCTTCAAATAAAGAGACCTTCGTATAAAATTCTAAGTGCCCTTTCCCTCTCCTCTTCCCCTACCAAATAAAACAAGGAGCCAACTACTATCAACTGACAGATGTCCCATTTTGCAAATTTAACACTACATTTTTCCCTTGCAATTACAAGATCAGTTACCTAGTTATAGAAGAGCTAAATAAAATTAGGTAGAAGTGCACCTACCAGATTGAGTATCCCTAATAATTTCGTTCTACACTGTTTCGCAGTTAAAAATCACTATCAGAAGACCTGTTAGCATGCTTACTTTTAACATGATCTTTTGTGCGCCATGGATCCCTATAAGTGTTCAAGGCCAGGCTGGATGGGGCTTTGAGCAACCTGGTCTAGTGGAAGGTGTTCCTGCCCATGGTAGGCAGGTTGGAACTAGATGAGCTTTAAGGTCCTTTCCAATCTAAACCATTCTATGATTCTATGATCATTTGCAGACTTTAAAACAAGTTAGCTGCAGGCCTTTACTCACCAAACTATAACATTCAAGAGTAATATACAGAATATAACTTCCTGAAGTGAAAGGAAAAAAAGGTAAAATATTTTACATTTTAGCACATGCATACACAAATAATGCAAAACAGAGTGAGAGCACAATCTGTGTAGTTTTTATGCCAGCCTCATCAACAATACATGTAACACCTGCCAGCTGTTCCAGGTACCTATCAAAACTTTACTATCTGAAAATTCGAAGATAATTAAGGCTAACCACTCAAAACTAAAGCCCAGCTCCCCATACCCATTACACATACAACAGCACACTAACATTTTGACTACACCTTACAGGAAACAACAATATTTTTTTCATTTTACAAAAAAAAAAAAAAAAAATCTTTCCATCAGAGATGTGTAAATACCAGGAATTAAAGAAGTGCTCAAGGATGCTCAACCTCACATCTAAGAACAACTTCGCTTCATAGTGACCTGAGTATGGCTACGTAAGCACGTTAACAGGGTGGTGAAGGAGAGGGAAAGAATTTACACACAAGCCTTGTGGTAAATTCAAGGTAACTACCTTGCTTTACTAAGGACTGGTTAGCTCCCCTGAACTGAACTGTCACCTACTGGAAGATGCAAGCCTGGACTATGGCATCTACACTTAGCAGGACTAGCACTGTAATATACACATCTACCCAATAAAGTAAAAAGTGGTTTCACATTAGAAGATTATCTCAGACTTATTAGTGTTTAAATAAAGCAAATTAATCCACCTTTTTTCCTAACAAGCCCCTTCGGCCAAGACAAATCTTTGCTTAAATTTTAAGATTAAGACTAAATGGAAAGTATGATGGACATTGCTGCATCTTCATTAGCAGCTGTGACAGCACTTAGAGAGGCCTGGTATTTGCAACTTGGGCTACTGACTCTCAACTAAAACCTTAGAAACAGAATCATGTTGAATGGGCAATTACCATTGTAACAACTGTATTCCCTTCACTTTAAACAAACACAGCTTTTAAAGAATCCAAAGCCCCTCCCTCTCACCCCAAGAAACCCACCACTACTAAACCACCATAACAGACACAACCTCAAAGAGGTTATCCTGAGACCTTGGTCAATTCTGTTATTCCTTAAGCATGTTTTCAATCTCGGACCCTGAAATGTTTCCTTTCAAGGATTTTTTTCACCTGTGGTTGTTTTTTTTTTTTTTTAAATCTTGAAATAATTAACAAATAGGAATTGTAGCGTTATTTCCACATAGGAAAAATTACAAGTAGCACAAAGCCTCAAACACATGAAAGCTACGTTAAACTAAATATACACAGTTTACTTCTAATTTACTATCACCATTCTAATTTACTTTCGCAAACTACCGTTTAAGACCATTACACCAGACTAGAAGCCAGGAGCTGCAGGTTACAGTTCTTGTTTTATTGCTAAATTCTTGCGTTGCCTCTAATTTCCTTCTTCCTCATCTCAAACTCGTTTGATACTCATGCACCAAAACTCATCATGGAAGGGTCACGTTTAAATGTGTTGGAATAGGTTCCAGTCTTTGGCAGAGCCTTTAGAGGTGACTATAACCACAATATTTCAAAATATGGAGAAATAGCCTTGCTTTTTTTTTTTTTTTCTCCTTCCTTTCACAATTGATAACTGCAAGACCAGTAAGGAACTAACATATGCCACTTGCCCAAGATAAAAGTATTTGCAAATCCAAAATAGAAAGTGAAAGAATAACTCACCTTCCGGACTTAGAATCATAGAATCATTTAGGTTGGAAAAGACCTTTAAGATCATCAAGTCCAACCGTTAACCTAGCACTGCCAAGTCCACCACTAAACCATGTCCCTAAGCACCATATCTACACATCATTTAAATACCTCCAGGGATGGTGACTTAACCACTTCCCTGGGCAGCCTGTTCCACTCCTTGACAACCCTTTCAGAGAAGAAATTTTTCCTAATATCCAGCAAAATTATGATTTTAAATTACTCAAACCAAATACATAAGCACTGTTAAAAGTACTCAGAAACAAAACCTTTTGTGGAAAAACTGACACCAAATACTAATCCTTTTATCTCTAAGTCACTATGTCAAGCACAGCTCATGTAACAGTGGCTCAGATGCTTGGGAAAAAGAAAATGAACTGACAGCTTCTTTCTATGCTTTAGTGGGCAAATGTTCACATTAGGACTATCACTCATGATGCTCATCTGTATAGAGATGACAGTGTTGAAAGGATCTATGTTGGTATTCTACAAATAAAATGCATATGCAGATTCCATTTTCCTATATGTACTTTATATGCAAACATCGTTTCTAAATGAACAACCTTACGTTAATAAGGATATCCTATTTAAAAAATATTTAAGAACACATGTATGTGTTTGTTTTTTTAATCTTCCTCAGCTCTAATCAAGTTTAAGTAGTGGAAATTCAATATTTGTATTTAGTTACATTATGCAATGATCAGTTTAGAAAAGAGTTATGAAAAATTCATTTTTCTGCTGCACGAACAACTGTCTGCTTTGATGACAAACCTCACATTTAGTTTTATACCCTACATCTCAGAGAAACAATCTTTTATATAATATAAAAGAGCACATCGCAAGTCAGGAACTGCAAAAAACACACACTACTCTGGAAAATCTATGCTATTGTTAACCAAAGTTTCACATATGTGTGGTCACAAGGTATTGGCAACTCTACAACCTGTAAACAGGACCTAATGTCAGTAATAGATCTAAAAAAAAGAAACTCAGGAATATTACTGACACTTCAGTTGCACAAAATACTGCATAGCTTCAGTGTTTCTCTTTGAATTTCTAAATCTAATCACAATTACAAATCCAGTTATGACATCAATGTGAGCCCTTCCAAAGGGAATGGAAGATCAGTAAATCCCAATGGATATATGAGTTCTGCAGCAGGGATGATGTAATACATAAAAATAGACATCCTCTGACAGAAGCTGCAAGTTGAGTAAATAACACACTGCATGTCATTAATTTTGCATTAGCCTGCCAGTAGACATTACTAAAAGGATGATGAACTAACAATTTTGTTTTACTTCGGGTGCTACACAAAATAAAATGATAACATTTCTCATATCTTAACAATAATACATAATATCCTCCCTAACTTTAAACAGTAATAGTCCCTTATAACACCGATGAAGGAAAGAAGCAATATGACTAAAAAGGTTGCGTTTTGCGACAAACACAGAGCACAGGGATGGGAATTGTGTATTGCCATTCTGACATTACCAGTGGACGTTCCCATAAAGAAACATCCAGCTTCTATACAAAAAATGGTTAATGGGAACTGCCCAAATCATCTCAGGAATTTCATATTTCAGATAAAATTACCACACAATGTTTGTAGTGTCTCACTTCAAAATACACCTGCATATGTAACACAGACACACACATCAGGAATTAGCATTACTGCATGTGTTCAAATATTACATATACAGACTATGTCTATCTATGTCGTATTTTGTATTACTTCCTAAATATGATGTACGCATCAATCTCATTCCAAATCATGAATAGATTATCACCATTATGGAATAATAAAACCAGCTGCTTTTGAAATTGCACTTTGGATTTTGTAAATGAACAAAAGCAACTAAACAAATATCCTTCCTGGTAAAGGGACACTTGCAGTCGACAATGATAAGAACTAGCGCCTCTCTTTTATTAATGGAATGATCAAAACAGTTTATTTCATTTTAAATATAAACACTAGAAATATTAAATAGATTATTTTAAACTGAATGTGTTATCACTAGAGACAAATTTGTTTGAGCAAACACACAAACATGTTTAATCACACATGCAAACTTGATTAAAACACCCTCATATACAATGCTGCTTCCCCTTGGCAATACACTGTAAGTTTAGGTGTGTGTACTATTATGTTTTAAATACCATTTCTGTGCTTACATTATTTAAATGAATTAGTTTCATAACCAAGAACAGAATGAGTCCCGTTCAATTTTTATTTAAGCGAGATGACCTTTTTCCTTTCATTTTGCATATGGCACATAACAGGACCTTCTCAGCTTCCTTTCTCCTTGCTCTTCACATTTTTCCTCTATCCGGGGGAACACTAAGTTAGCACCAAGTTCAACAATTGAATCTATTTAAATAGGTTCAGCTGCCATAACTCATACGAGTCTC
This sequence comes from Anarhynchus alexandrinus, assembly GCA_008711295.1. NCBI lineage: Eukaryota > Metazoa > Chordata > Aves > Charadriiformes > Charadriidae > Anarhynchus > Anarhynchus alexandrinus. The sequence continues at coordinate 1,290,442 of VUYV01000245.1, forward strand.
TAAAGCCAAACCCCTCAAACATCCTGCTTCCCCAAACACATTTGACGACCAAGTGTACCTGACTAGGATCCCCAGAAGTTTTTCTGTGCCTTTCTTCCTTTGTAAATAGACTTGCTTAACACTTCCAAGGTCAAGGATGTTTAAAAAATTGTTTTCTCCCCCACAACCTCTCCATTTCCTTTATACCTTTGTATAAAGCCATGCTTTCAGCGTGCCCACGCCGCCTCGTTTGCTGCCCTATCAAATAATTTTCCTAGACTTGGCAAATTAGCTCAGATGTGGTTCATTCTTCCTAAAAGCAAGCTTTTTAATATGAATACTCGCATTTGATTCTATGGTTGGATTTTGTTTTATTAAGTGAACTTGTATTAGAACAAAAGTGCTCGATAATCCTAAAAATCATGAACATTAAAAGCTGAAGCTATTTACAGGCTTGAAAGATTTGTCAGTATTCCTTTAAACTGATTTCTTGTAGATTGGATATCTGACAACTGTTCCTACTTATTCAAATGCAAATGACTGAAATTCTATAAGTAATAAGGATGACTAAGTACACTACCATATTGGCATCAATTTACTATGTAGAATACAAGGCACTAACAAGAACACATTCTAGCAACGTATATCACAATACTATAAAGCCCACGTTGTTGCGAAGCAAGCACATATGAGGGTATTTCATGGTCATTTGTAGTGGTCCATGGAAAGCTATTCAGCAATATGTATTTTACAACATAAGCAAGCAGAGAAGCAATTATATTGTGCATTAAGTCTCATCCCAAATTATACTGGACTTCTGTAATAAAGTCCTAAAACAGAATCAGCTTTTTTGAATTCTCATCTACTATATTAACCACAAGAAAACACTGCTTGTCATCTTGTAAACTTCCACATCACTTCAGTAGCCACACACAGCAAATAAAGGAAAACTAGGATTTTGCATCAAGTTCTGGCAGAAAAATTTAAAATTCATATTTTTTTAAATACTTCCTAAATGTAGAAATACAACATACAACAGCTTTGTTGATTTTTAAAATCTAATTTTGCAGATAAAGGAAAAGGCAATTCTGTTTCATAAGACAGAACAGTCTGAACATAAATTTTCAATCCAGGAATTTTAGACTCTCAGCAGACAATGTGAATGCAAATAGCATCAGGGAAGAAAAGGGTACTTTGCCCATGCTTTGCACTAACTAGTAGGTATAAGACAAGATAGGGGCAGGAAGCAAGGTGTTTACAATTTGCTACTAAGTGAGCAGGTTCTAATACTTTTTACAAAATAATATAAAAAAGCTAGAAAAAAACCCCTCATACTTATTTTTTCAGGGAGTTGTGGCTGCAGATGAGACTTGATTCAGCGACATTAGATACGGTTTCATTTCCAGCCCTCTTCTCGTTCAAATTTTCAGTCACCTACTTCAAATAAAATCCAGAAGGACAATACTTGTCTGCCCTTAACGCCTCGGCATGATGACTGGCTCCATAGCACAGCGTGTGAGGATAAAATTGTTGTGCGCTCGTAACTTGGGGAAGAAGCCGAGGTTATTGATGGCTCCATGCCCACTGCTCTTTTCCTTCCGACACCGGATAAACGGATTGTCACCTCACGTGAATCTCAAGCTGAATGGGATAAGAAAAGCTACTAACTGCAGGGAGACCTTTTGCAGTGATTTCAGAAACTGGCTTTAAAAAGCCGGGCTGAGGATGCGCTAGCGGCAATTTTCATAAGCGTGTTAACTAATTCAAATCTGGACAGATTCTCACAGAGTAAAAAACCACACACTATACTTTCTGTTCAGGGCTATTCACAGGTGCTTCAGTTTCTTTATTTGCAGGCCTACCTGCATCTCTCAAAGTATCCCCCAGTAAGCTTTGATATTTTGCCTTGAGCAAAGCAAAGACCATGGTACAGAGTAGTAAAAACCAACATCTCAGTTTACACATCAAGTCTAAGGCACGGGAGAGACAGACTATCACAAATCAGGGGGTTATAAATTACTACTCGTGACCTCTATGCCACTAAAGAACAGCATCTTATCTTGGACAGTTATTTTTCCTTTACAAACTTCTGTTAATTTACACTAAATATGTCATGCATTATTTACACAATAACAGCTCAGCAACACTCAAACAGGGCATGACCCAGTTCTTCACGGATGCACTGAATTAGCCACAAAGTCTATTGGCAGTAAGATATTACAAGAAAGTCTACTCTTTTTTTTTTAAATTCACTCCATAGGTGACTATTCTATTTTAAAGTTAAAAAAAAAAAAAATCAGACTAAAGCAGAAGAAAAGCCATATAAGTCCTCAGGAGAAAGGGTCCACACTCTTTCGGTCAAGTTGCTCAAAACAAGGGTTTTTCACTGAAAACATTAAGTAGCCTTAAGTATAGATACACACAGATTCAGAAGTTAAAATTCAATTCCTGTTATTAAGTAAGGAGCTGTTAACACTAATCTAGTTAAAGACAGTTTTTAACACATTGGAAGCGCAAGCAAAAATCTTCTATCAAAAAAATCTGAACAAGGTTTTCCAGATTCAAGTAAGAACAGCTCAACCTAAACTTATCAGGATTTTTTTTTCTTCCCTGACAAAGAACAGATCCATTTTACTGAACTACAAATGGTGGCAAAAAGGATGCCATTTTATCAGTCTGATAAAACACATTCATTTTATTTCCATACATTATGTAGTCTATTTTCCTCATCCTAGACATCAGCAACACTTGTTCCAAAAGTAACATGCCTAAGTATGATATTCAACATTAGATTTCACTTCAAATGGTCCTTCAAGCATTAGGGTAAGTTATCAAAATGCTACAAAGTATTTCAAATTCCCATTGTAATTTAAGAAGCACATCATCACTCTTGGATGTAATATTTTAGTAACCATAGGTTACTCAGGATCATTCCACTGAAAAACTGGTAAGCACTGATCTGAAGATAAGAAACTGGGTTCCTAGAAGAAATGTACCATACATATTGAAGAAAGAGGGCATTTCAGCCCAGAAGTCACTGCCTATGATACTGGAATCATACTGAAATTTGAACCCTCTAAGTCTTTTAGAGAAAGAAATCAATTGAACAATGTGACACAAAAAACTTTTAAAATAAACAATTTCCTGATAAAAATATCAGAAGAACTGACCAAAGTAATATTTGAGGAAAGAAAGAATTTTGAAGCTAAAAAAAATAGTTTTAATTTTTCAGCTCTATCACAAGAGATTTCCCAAGCATACTAGTGGGGACATTTATCAGTTTGACAAGACACATTCTATCGAATGGTGTATTTGGTGAATGCTCAGTCTTTACTCACTTTGGCATTGACAAATGCAATTACAAAAACAAGTTAAGTTTAAAAGACGCCACTCAGATATTCAGATTACTTTGACTGCATTTGAGAGCCAATGTCAGGCAAAACTTCTATGTTTTGTTCGGTTTTGTAGCATTCCAAGACACTTGACTCACTCGGGCACACTATTCTCCCTCGCTTAGCAAGCCTATGTTTCAAATAACGGCCATTTACACATACTTTGATAGAAGTCTACAAAACCCAGCTTCTGTATGCCGAATGACTACACGTCATCAGACCAGAAGACAAGCAAGAAGCACCGTTGCACGTTTTCAGCTAACAAAAACTTTTTGGTGCTTCTTTGGTGCTCGTCTTGTCAGACCCCATTTCCCTGTCCTACTGACATACAGGTACTAAACAGCAACAGGGGGGCTATTTTCTAAATCAAAATCAAAGAGTAAGTCCTCCCTGTCATGGAATAGACACTGGAATAAAGTGTCTGTCAGACACTAAGTATTTTATATATACCCTTTGCTTATTTGTTCTCTCTTTTCTCTAAATCACAGGACGTCAAAGCAAGGAAGAAAGGTCAATCAAGCTGGGCAAGAGACATCGTGCTGTCACAAAATTCCACACTGACATTAGTATTTTTATATCATAGTGAGATTGCTCAAGTACCACAGCAAAGGCTAGGAGGCAATTTTAGTCAGAACATTGCATCAGTATTATGATATCACACTGCAAACCCACAAGTAAATTGTTAGTGGACCAGACACAGTAAGTTACAATACCTGAGGTTTAGTGCATTCCTGTGAGCCAAAATGAAATGAGTGCCATATAGGAGGAAAGGAAAAGATGAACATTATCAGACATGCCATAGTACATTCCACCACTATGAAGATAATGTTAAAATTATGTTAATGAGGGCCCACCGTCCCCTACAAGTTGACTCTATTGCGGAAAGCCATGCCACAACTGAGAGCACTGCATTTAATTTTTAATTCTTGAAAAGCACAGCCATGCATCTTCATTTAAGCTCTACATTTTGCTCTACGTTTTCACAAAGATATAGAAAACTTTCTTCAGAAAATACTGCATGAACTTTCTGAAGAAAAGCATTTAGAGACTACTGCAAATAAAGCATTACTAATTTATCAGCAACAACAAAAAATTATTCTACGTAGTAACTACGGATTTAGGGTAAAACAAGATATACGAAAAAATACACATTTTGTGAAGATTTTGAGGATGCTACCAAAGCAGCTTTATTACTTTGAATCTCAGGTACCTAACACCTAAACCAGAACACAACCACAGGGAAGAGCAAACTTGAAAACAAATGTGTCATACTAATCCTTTTGCAATTTGACTTTAACACATTATTTACTGCAATATCTGAACATCTGCAGTTTTTTAGTGTTTATTTATTTATCCAAAATTAAGAAGTAGAACCAAAGATAAGACCCTGAGAGGTGCTGACCAAAGAACGGATGGGCAACAAGCCCACATGATACACACTATAATATGCTTTGAGTTCCTATGTGTTTCAAAAAACCCTTTCAAAACTGCTTTCTACAGTCAATTTTTCAAGAAATTAAGACTAAAAAAAAAAAATGAGGTCAAAGGACATAAAATAGGAAGGGAGAAAAGACAATGCAGCCTTTAACATGTATGGTTAAAGCAATAGAAATAATACTGGCAGAAGTGAACAAGAGAACAATGTATACAAGATCACCAAATACTGTAAAAATAGGAGGGAACGGGCCAGCATGAAGAGTCTTGACTACATGGTAAACCTCATTTGAGCTTATTTGACTATTTGCTTTGAAAAGAAAAAGAAAGGCAGTCATATGCATCATATTACACTTTTTAAAGCAACATTTGACTGTAATTATTGCAAATTTTACAGTTTATTTGGCAATCTCTTCCAACTCAATATGAAATCTCACTTGCAATGAATTTCCCAACACATACACAAAATCATTATGAACTCTCACAACAGAATGGCACACAATGGGCTTTTGCTCTTAGTACCAGTTAAGCTCACAAAAACTCATTAGGCATACCTAAAGTGAAATTTATACAACAGGCAAGGACCTACAAATGCAAATGGCACTCTGTGTAATCTAAACATTGCCCTTCTAGAGTTAGATGAAAATCACACTAGAACTGTTTGCTAAGCACAACGTACACATCTAAAAAATACGAACAAAAGTCATTCTTTCTGCAATTCCGACAAAATACAATACCACTATTTATTTTTTCAAAAACAGACCGGTAAAATATTTCATCTTCAAACCAAGTGAACTGGCTCAATCCGTATTAAATTTAGAGGCAATTAAAATTGCATCAAAAATTAAACCATTAAAAGCTGTTGTATAAACAAAAACAAATTGTTGGCATAAAATGTAATTATTCAACTCATGAGGAAAAGCTTGTATAATTAACAGATGTAATCAAACATCTACACACTTACAGACACACATTGACTATACAGGGAACTGGCAAACAAGTCAAGCAATAAGGATAAAGAAGGAAAAATGGAAAAAAAACTACAACTGCATTGGATCAAAGACAGTATTTTAAAAACACTGAAGTTCTAATCCTGCAAATTTTTATGCACGTGGCTTACATTGTGCAAAATTCAGCTCAATGAACTCAATGAGATGAAATATGCACAGTTATTTATGCCCATGCCTTTATGTTTCTAGCAGATTTGGGGGTTTAAACAAATAAACAAGAGCCAGAGCCAAACAGCTTTTCCAGTATTTTGCTTACAGTTAAAATCAATACCAACCAAACATTAATCCAACAAAGCTTTTCTCAATTTAAAAGCCATACAAAATATTTGGTAGAAGAAGTTCTAATTATTAGTTCATTTTCATCTCAAGAGAAAACCTGGAAGCTTTTAACACATAAGATTACCCCCCAAAAAAAGAAATCAAGTAAAATGACCAAATGATCTCCCTGATGATGGGCAGACTATGTAGCTCACTAAAATCCAAGTATAAAGGGCTCCTCAGGCAGACACCAGTAAAGGTTAATTTTACATTTAAGTTCTGGATACCAAAAAGAAATGACAGATTTAATCCAAGAATTTGGTCTACTGCAAAGCAGCACAGTCCTTTTCAGGCAACAACTGTTATCATACAGAAGAATGAGTGCTTCACTAACTGACCTTTTAACACTGTACACTAAACTGTAACTGTACTGTAACTTAATATCAAAAGGAAATGAGAACACAGTTTGTTTCACAATTTTAAATAATGACTGGAACACTAAGAAATAATACATGACATTGACCGTCATAAGAAACGTGCTTTTAACGCTGAACCAAGATGCAAACTGCACACATGTTCACGCACTGATGAAGCCAAATCCACAGTATTTTAAGAGGAAACCTCCCTACAGAAGCACACTTCTTTAAAGATACCAGCAAGTTTAACCATTTTGATTTTTTTATTTCCAGTAATTTTCCTGTTTATGTTTTCGTGAACCGTAAATACAGACAGCTTACCGTATGGTAGCCTCTAGGTAGAGGTGGCTTTCCCACAGGATAAGGGTCAACAGTATCAATAATTGTTTGCCGCTCCCCTTTTTGGTTGATTTTCCTAAATCTTCTTCGAGATTGCCTATGAGAAGCTTGACGCTGAAAATACTCCTCATTTTCATCCATGTAATCAACCTACAATAGATGCAAGAGAGTGTCACTTCCCCCAAGAAATAAACATGCTTCTTGTTAGAAACACAACAAATTAACAAATCCTATTTTCAGAAAACAGCAGTTAGCTTTGAATTTCCTGCATTTTCAGCAGTAAGGGTGAAGCCACTAAAGCCACTACTAAAAAAAAAAAAAAAAAAAAAAAATCAGCCTTGGTATGAAAAGCATATGAAAAGCATATGCAGGGATAAAATTACGACTACTTTCCAAAAATGATGGAAGAAAAATTCTCCCTTCCTCTCCCCCTTCTTACTCTTGCACAAATACAAACATTTCACCACTCAATACATTACAAAAAGAAAACTGGTACGAGAGCACACTTTGGTAGTTTTCCTACTGACCTCTATTTGTCACTTGGGGTCTTCTCTAACCAACCTATGGCAAAGGCTTTGCTCTTCAATATTTACCTCCAATATTTTGAGGGCATAAAAGAAGGACTTCTAATAGACAGGATTTACATAAAAGCAAAATCAATTCAAAACAACAACAGGAAGAATAAAAAAATACCTATTAGGTATATCCTGGTATAAAATTAGTCTTCTCAGTTTCAGAGCCTCCAAAGTAAAAGTCCTGAATTACTACACAACAGTATGCTGCAATGAAAATATTTGAACTAGGAATTCTGGTTTTCCTGAAAGAGAACAATCTTTTTACAGTAACTTGGCTGAAAATCAACATCTCTTCTGTGTCGATCCCACTAGAAACCTTACTCGAGACTAGCAGACAAATGAGAAAAAAAAAACCAACCTTTCAGCATTGGCTATATATGGGGATTCAGTTAACTACTCCTTCTATTCAATTCCACCCCCCCAGGGATAAACAGTATTTCTGAATATGTAGAGGAGCGCTTATGATGCACCTTGCAAGGTTCCTCCATATTTTTCAACAGGGAAAAGAAGTATTAGACAAAATACTCCAAAGAATTTATGGCATATTTGTGTCAGAAGTGTCACGTACTAGTCAGAAGTGTCACTTAACATAACTTTCAGTGTACTAACACAAGGGGATGAGTACAGTCCCTGGTTTGCTTACCCCCTCACCACTGAGTATCTATTGGACATCTGACACAGTCACACTCACACCCTGCACCTCTCCTGCATCTCCTCCCCGCACAGCGACCCCATCCAGCCCCGAGACTGAGTTACTGTGCCCAACAAACTCTGGGGATGGGATTCTTTCTATTTCAGGTACAATTATTCCTTTGAAAGGCCGGATTGAAGTGTTCAATTTCAGCTTTCCCAAAACTCTAGAGGTTGGTTTTTGTGGACTAAGATGACGCATGTGGGAGTACCTCCCCCTCACCCAACATTATCCATCAGTCTAGAAGATTTCTTCTGGACTCTTGTTTAGTCATCTCCTTTCCCTATGCCTATCTCTATATTGCTCTTCCTTGTAACTTGATGAGGAATGCACAAGAGAGAGACAGATCCACACAGCCACCACCAACTGAATTGTATAGCTCTAGAGAACAAATCTGGGACAATAAACTGTTTCCCAAACTTGTGGTCAGATAGGAGTTACACAAACCGGCCAGACAAATCAGGGGGTCAATATGGGGGCAAACGGGGAGGAGTAATGGGCTGCTGTTGGGAAGCTGCTCCTTTACAAAGTAAACTTAGAGAGAGCTTTAGTGAGGGATAGTGAAAAAGCAATTGGCATTTCTCACGTACACCTTCTGTGTCTCCTACTACACTGTATTAGCTTCTTAAGATGATTTTCTTAATTAGAATTGGAAGAGGGAGATATATCATCAAACATCCGACAGAAAAAGCTACCATTACACAATCATCCTTATCTGTTTACAGTGAAATCACAAAGAGCTTAAAACCCACAAAATGCCTGCATTTGCATAAAGTTAAAAAGCTACTTTTTCTACCAATCATCTTTAAACAAGTAACCTAATCTCTTCTACAAGCCTAACACTATACCACAACTTCCTGAGCTTCTGCAAGTTTTATAGAAACTGTCACTTTTTAGGAAAAAAAAAGTGTTTAGTGTCACAGCCTGTATTTGAACGATGATCTACATATGGCTTAGATAATTGTCATGCCTGTATTACGAAGTGATCGCTATCTCAGTGACAGAAAAAAACCCACACTTTGCCTGTTGATTGTGCATTTCTTCAGGATGATGCACCCTGAGGTGGCAACTAAAAACTTCTGAGCCTGTGAACCTTCAGAGACGATTCTGTTCTGTCACTGGACTACAGCAGACACTGCTAACGAAATAACCTTCACCCAGAAAAGTCGGCAGAATTTTAAAATGTTCAAACTGCTGCTTAAAACCTCAGACAGCTGAGAATAAATTTAATTCAATCAAACATTAATTACTTAAGCTAGCCCAAGATTAATATTTTAAAGCATCTGTACTTAGCTATAATAATAAAGCAGCTTTAAAAAAAACGAACCACAAACGGTTCTGCAATTCTGCTAGCACAAGAAAACTACAAGAAATCTGCAAAAGTAAATGTAACAACAATATACAAGATGCCTTTATCATTCAAACAATACAAGTATGGGTGCAAAGAATGGCAAGAAATTTACGTATTACATCTTAGATTTATAAAAAGATCATGTGCAAAACAAAACTGTTCAAGTTTTATTGGAAGTTGAAGTGTTATCAAAGCTGGTCTATAAAATCTGAAAGCAGCTCAATGAAAATATCCTTACCACAATCATTTCGGATGGCTCTAAAACAATGCATTCACAGCCACGCCTGAAGCTTCCTGCAGAACGCTTGCCAAAGCTGAAGAACAAAAATACTTCAATCAGAACAAAAATCAGAGATATAAAAGAGTCCATAAGCATATTTACATCTTCTCCAGATACTGTAAAGCGTAGAAAAAATGTACATACCTCTGCACAAGTTTCACGCCTAAGTCCTTCAACAAGTAACTGATAAACAAGGACACCAAAACTGTATTTTGTATTTACATTGTTTACTAACAGTATTTGCTAAATAATTCTATTAACACTAAAACAAGTGTCAATCAAGTGCTGCCTACTGGAGACACATGGTTGATTCTGAACTACATTACGGAGTTTTATCTAGGATCTTCTGACATTACAGGATTAAGTTACCTAAGCTATCTGCATTTCTATAAAGAAAGCTAACTAGCATACCAAGGAAAGAATGAAAAGGCTAATCAACTTCAATTAGCTCTTTTTTACTTAAAATAAATTAACAAAATAAGGATGCTGAACGCGAGAGTATTCCCAAATCGAACAGATGAGGACAAAAGGTTGTTCTGCCTTCCATGACACATTCCCACCTTAGTGCAATAATTAAGCATGATACCGTTTTGCTTCCGGTGGGATAAAATAGAAAGCTATTTTAGTTGCAGTTTCTGAAGTGCTCTGCCCATATTAAATGAATGTGTGTTTCTGCAGGCTTAACTGCAAAGAATCCTCAAAATGCAGCGGTAAAGGTAGATAGAGTGCAGAGAACCAGTACATAATTCAGCGAAATACAAGACCGTTAGGGTTAGATCCTTAATCCTACGCCATCAGAGTGGAAGAAAACCCAACCAGCTAAAGTTTGTTTCAGGGGTGTGTGCTTCCCCCTCTGGGTAGGGCATATTTAAGCCTGCCAGGTCAATGCCAGAGCTTTCCCATCACAGAGAGGAAGGCAGGACAGACGACAAAATGGCTGGAACTTCAGGACCCCTCTTGTAGCCTGCTATAACAAACCTGCCCTAAAATTTGCCAAGAGCCAATGTAACCACTTAGCCTTTCCCTTTCTTCAGCTGTGCAACAGGCATGGGAAACCTTCCGAGCTGAAGCTCACGGGGCAACAGCTATTAAATAAGTTTATGAAAAACAAACCAGACTCAATAAAATTGTAAAATCTGAATTTTAACCAACCCTGTAATGCGCAGTCACGGTGACACGCTGAAGCTATGGTGCTTGTGAAAAGTAACTTTTTTAAGCTTTACTTCATAACAAGCAAACCGAAGAAGTTCATGTACCATTCAGACCTGTATATCTAGTTTATATCTATTCTCCTGTCCTGTCTGGCGATTAGTAGAAATGAACAATTTAACTTGCTACCCCAAAGGCTAATCTCTTGACAACAGCACGTTTATAGCTCAAAAAGAAGGCAGTCAGATATTGAAAAGAAATGCCAGCTGTGCTTATTCATCAAAATAATAATCGCATTTAATGGTACATGGGACTTCTACAATAGAAAAAATTTTCCAGAATACTAAGCCTCTTGAAAAGAAACATTCAATAAAGAAGACTCTTGACAAAATGCGTATTTTCCTAGAGGCAAACACATGCTTCCCCCTATAGTCCAGCAACAAAACAGAGTGCTTTACTCTACAATACCATCTTGAATTTTATGCAATTTCAACTACTCTTAAAGATACCAGAAAATGAAGCCATTATCTTGATTCATTAGACTGTTGCAAAAGTGACAAACTTATTTTCTTGGTCATTAACCTGATCCATACGCATAGTTTTTCCTTTAAAAAAAAAAATGAAAGGAGGGGGAGAAAAAGGAGAAAGTAAATCAACTCATTGATTGAAAAACAACAATGCAAACATGGTGATTAGGAAGTCAACTTATTTGATATTCTAACTGAAAACAACAAGAAAGTCCCTTTCCTCTTGCAGATTCTCATCCCCCACTTCATAACCGTTGGTTTCGGTCTAGAATACACTATTGCTGTATTCTTTTTGCCAGCCCGTTTTCTAGCCTCCCAGCAAACACTAATTTCAACAGCAAATGCATATACACTCTTCCACTCCACCATTTCTAGTTCCTCTATTGCTGTCTCTACGGATCAACTTTAAACTTCTGCCTGTTGCTAATGACTGCTGACATCCAAAACTTTCAAGCTTTAGCAAACACAGCAAAAAGAAAGAGCTGTGGTTTGGATGTGCTTTTCTATTCTTGAATAACTTGTTTGGCTTTTACCCTTCAGCACAAGGGAACAGGTAGTCAACATATTAAGACAGAAGGCATGCATTGAATTACTATAAAGAAAATTCTCGATTTCTGTTCCCGATAAGACACTGGTTCTTCACAGCAGATAACCGCTTCATTGCTGCACTGCTCAGATTCATACGACAGCACAAAAGTTATCCGAGAAGACAGTGCATCACACGTATATATCATCTTTGAGCAAAGATCACAAGGCATTCAGGCTGTAAACAAACTTTGTACTCTTTGTGAAATATTGTAGGCAAGATGACAAGTAAATCAAGGCAGAAGAAAGGTAAATGACCTCTCAAGTGTCACAGTTCTCCCCTCAGATATGCCATGCCAGCTAAACCTCCTGACTTCCAATCTGCTGCTGAAAATTCATCATCAGTGAGGAACTCACATAATCAGTGAAAATTAGGACACTGTCTTGTCACTGTCCACTATGCCTGGACACTTCTGAAGTGTCCAACTCTGACTGTGGTAGAACATCCATCACAGTATTGCGTACTATCTGTTGCAGAACCACACTTCGATACCTACTCACAGTCACACAAATACCTGTTGACATGTGACACAGAGAAACAACTGGGATCTTACGGCACCGCAATTCCACCATTTCAATTCAGAAGACTGATACCAAAGTCAGTAAGTCTTATCAGAATTAACTTCTCAGAGCTTCACAAAAAAGCAAAGACCAACAAAAAAGGACTTCGGTAACACTCTTCACCTGAAATCACTGGCTGCAGTAACAGGCAGAGGAAGCCACCAAACAAGCTTGATTTAATTGAAATTAAGCAACCTAAAATATTAGTAAGCAGCAAAAAGAAGCAAATACCCAACACATAATAGTCTGTTTACTGAGCTGATCAAAAAAGCCCAAGCTGTAAAGCCCTTTATAAAACACCAGGAGAAGAGCTTCACACAAGGGACCACAAGCTGGCACACAAGCTGGCTTGAGGGATCCTAGGTATCACAAAGAAACAGCAGCAGCAAACAAAGTTTCAGTGGAAGGGTTGACAGATTATCTTCATAATGCCAGCTCTATTTTAGTAACTTCTGCTAGGCACTGATCTTTTCAAATTTTGATCCTAGACCAACCTTAACTGCAGAGAGTGAGTTTGACTACCCAGATGCATCACACACTATGCAGCCTACATGAGGGCACTGGCTAGTTAAAGTAAAATGTAGGAAGCCTTTATTAGCCAATTTCAATTCACCAGGGATTTGACAAATGTATTCCTTCCCTTACAGTAGCGTGAAATAAGCTTGTGGATACGTGACTTCACTGGGGAGCTGAAGGTTAAACCATATTTTTGTGTTTAAAATGCAGTAGAGAATTTTACATAATGTACACTTCACATTTGGTTGTATCATATTATTCCTTAGTAATTTCAATCAAATTGGCTTATTACATAAAGATAAAATCTTCTCTCCTACCTAAGCCTTATTAATTTCAACTCCTAAAAATAGCAACTATTAAGTCAGTGATGCACCTGAGAGAATCCCAGCTTTGCAACTATTTTCTCTAAATCGGTGATGTGCGTGAGAGAATCTCGCCAAACGAAGCTCAGGCAGTTTAGAGTTATCTTTGCAATGGTGGCTGTCAATATAGGATATAGAGGTTATAACAGCAATTTAGATAGCCAGAAGGCGGCCTGGTTAGGATATTGCTGCCTCACCTAAATTCCCCAAAGAACCTTGTTTTGCAGCAGTTTTTCCAACACTTTTTTTTCCAGCTATCACATAAGCTCTGACTTGAGGTTCCCTGAGTATTAAACTTCACAGATGCTCTCCTCAGTACCTGTCCTAGAGGCAATTTCACTTCTGGAGTCCTTTTCTATCACAGATACTTTTATTCCCCATAAAGCTACTGAATGCATGATGTGAATACAAATCTACTTTTAAAAAAACTTAAAGATATACAAAACAATTTTATTTGCAGGAATCCACTTTACAGTAGCAATTATGAAAGTGGATGATAAAAAAAACCTAACTCTGACAAGGTTAAATATTCTCCCCAAGCAACTGCTTTCTAACTATACTATTCCCTGAAGCAATTGACAGAAAGTCTAATTTCCCGCTTGACTATTCAAAAGCATTATTTCCAGATAAGTTCATTAGTACTAACAACAAACAAAAACCACAAAAACAACCTACTTTTGCTCACTATATGTATTAAAAGCAGGTATTTGAATCCATCTAAGTAATTTACAACTTCATTCCCATTCCAATGCATTCTAAAATTGAGTTTACACTGACTGTAGACAACAGTTCCCTTCTCGGAAAGTGTACCTTACTACATACATATCTCATAACTCATTACACTCAAAACATACACAGTTAGCTAAAGAACAGATGTGTTACAGTGTACAACATTGGTTAATAGAAGACAAGTTTTAAGTGGAAGCTAAAGGCTTCCATGTTTCCCAAGTTTATACTTGCAGTTTTCATTAAAAACACCTTTACAATTATAAAACTACAATTAGTGCAGTGGCTAACAAACAGCAACATGAGAATAATTTAAGACCGCTGTCTGCATTTCTTCCCCTTCAAATTTATTAGATTTACTAATAATCCAAAACAACAAAGTACCTCAATGAACTGAAACACCTAAGGATACAAGCAACACATTCATTTTTATAAGCACTTACGCGTAGAGACAGCCAGAAACTTCCAGGTATTGAGGGAGACTGGTTCTACCCTTTCTATTATCATCGTGACACTGGAGGACAGAGCCGTTTTCTCCAGACGTGCTCCATCCATTTCCCCAGGTCCCCAGACATACTCGTACGGGCACACACAGATGTTCTTTTCAAAGCTCGCAGGAAAGGCAGCAGCTACTGAAGAGGGAACGTTCCCCTATCAGCATTCATCCCTGTCCCCTCGCCCGGGGCCTCCACATTCCTGTTTTCACATCAGCCCAGCTCCCAAATGGAAAGTAATTTCTCAGGACTGGAATGTAAACTCATTCATCAAAAGCAATGCGGAATCTGAAGAAAACTCCACTGACAACGAACATCAAGAAAAGGGTTTTCAGTGAGAAGCCCTTTTCTTCCCTCCTCTTAAACATCGAAGATCGCTCACAGAAAACCCAATTTCACTAGTGACAACTATTTTTCAAAAAAGACATACAAAAATTTAGTTTTTCCCCGATAATGCAATTTCAACCTTTATTTCTTTTGATATTCACCACCTTGGATTAGCTTAAAGAAGTATTTAATTCACATATGAATTACTAGTCTTAGTAAAACTACATCTAAGTTTCACAAAGAAAGCTCCACAAAGTATGGTCATCTATACAGTGCACATTCTTCAGTGCATTTTTAAGTGCAAAATACTGTTATAGTTTTACGTATTTGTAAATGCAGTATTTGGAACAAAACTGCTGGTGTAGAATAAAGTGTGCTTAATTGGCATTTCCTCTAAGTCAAAACATATATTCCATTCAGACATGTTCTAATGCAGGGAAAAATTAAAAATAAAAAAGGAAAATAAAAAAATTAAAATTAAAAAGTAACACATTTTCTTGTTTCTCAAGTTCTTAGAATTTTCTGTAGTACGTTTATGCAAGGCAATAAATTCCATATAAATTTTGCTTTGAAAAAAAAAATAATTCTACAATATATTAAAAGTAGAAACACACCGCATGAGTATTGCAATGATTTGTGCCAAAACTCTAGAAACCAGATATTCAAAACCATTCTTTATTTGGAAATTTTCAAATGGGATGTACAATGGGCTTAAGATTGCTGCTGTGCAATATTTGCCAACACAGGGCATCTAAATATACATGGAAATCAAAGTAAACATTTTCCCTCTTCCTCCTTTCCTCAAAGCAGTCCTTTACTCCTTGAGACAGTCCCTGAACAAATGTGTAAGCACGAGGCTACGCACACCTGAGTTCAGTTTCTCAAGCTTTTAACATATTAATGATAAAAACAAATCTTAAGTTACAGAAACCCAATACATTTTTTTGTGAAAATTACATTGCTTCAGTTGACATCTACATTTAGGAGGACCACAGAAGAGTACCAAAATGCAATACAGAGATATTGCATTAAGCATATATAGAATCTGAAGTTAGGTAAGACAAAGAGTCTTCATTTGCTTTTGGGCAGTGCCCACCCTGCAAACACTATTACTGCCATCACTGCGTACGTTCACGTGCTCTCTGCTGCATTTCCCATCTTCCCTCCACCCTCCACTTCTCAATCCCAGAGCACAGAGGAGCCACCGTTCCTGGGGACGGATCATTTGCTGCATGTGCTGCATGGTGCTGCTCCCTCATACCGGCGCCATGACCTCCAGCCGTGACCAGCACCTGCTGGCCATCACCCCATCACTTATTCTCTGGTGAGACAGAAGCAAACATGGGCACAATGTCTGGTCTCTGGCAAAACCCAAAGTCAAATCTTGATGTAATAATCAACATTTAACTTGCAATGATGCCAAAACGCATTAGGTTTAGTTCTAAAGCAAACCAGTCACACTGAATTCCTGAATGAACTATTATAGAGCAGTATTTAGATGTCTAGATCGAAAAAATAATGGGGACTCTCTTCTACCTGCTGCTTAAGGAGATAGTAAGGGATTTGGTCAAGTTCCTTCACCTGTATCTTTTTTTATTAAAAAATACGTTTCATTTTGGTACCTCCAGATTAGAATTAAAAACATCAGTCCCTCTTAATGGCTTGTTCTACCCAAGTGAGGTTCAGCTGGGTTTCACCTGAACGCGCTGTGAAACCCAGACCCTTCCTCCCCCCGCCTCGCCCTCACCAGGGATGAAAAAAAGAATGAAGTTCCAATTTAGAAGTGTGTATACATGCACGAGCCATCCCTAGGGGAACGCTCTAAGTGTTCTGACGAAAACTAAATTTGGCGTGGCCATTTTTTGACCTCTCAGAAAAAAAAAAAAAAGAAAGAAAAAAAGCGGGGGGGGCCCGC
>VUYV01000245.1:1307369-1347614 GCA_008711295.1 Anarhynchus alexandrinus
GGGGGGGGGGGGGGGGGGGGGGGGAAGGCTGCAAGTGGGTTTTCCCCACGCTTAAAGCTGCACATGGGAAACTATGAAAGCAAGGGATCTTGCAACTAAAAGACAGAGGATATCAGTTAATTTGATCTTCTGTATAATATAGGCTGACTTCTCTGGTTCTCATTCGAATTAGTGCCTGTCTTTTAGAAAAGGTAAGCAAATACGCAAGTGAAGCCCAAACTGCTTTTGACTTCCATTAAATATTATTTTTAATTATACTGTGGCAGTCATCTGCAGATCAAAATAATCAGTAGATTCACCTTTTTTTTCCCCCCCTTTTCTTTTAACTTCTTTAATTCTCACAGTGTTATTATATTTATAGCACTTTTTTTCCAGCAAGAGAAATAGCTGCTTTACAGGAATGCTTTTCGGTTGAAAGGAAAACGGAGATGCTGGCAACTGGAACAGGAGTTGAAGAGGCATTTGCAGACCTGTCACTGTTTGCAAATCCTGGAGATGTGAGCTCACTACATACCATGGATAAGGATGATTAGACTTATCCAGTGTCATATGATAGCTTAGATGTTTACAGTCTCTGCTACAACAGCTCATGTGTCAGGGAAGGGACTCACTTGCAACATCACAGCTAAGTACATGCCACTCAATAATACTTTGGGGGAAGGTGGGGTGGGGTGGGGGGGTGTTTCACAAGAGGAAAAGAAAAGAAGCCTCAAACATCACTGCAGCTCCTCGCTTGACCTGGGACCCAAACTACCCACTGCCTGGGGAGGGGGGAGGAGGAATCAGGGTGTGCAGGGCAATACCCCGGGTGCTGCAGCGGGAGGGTGTAGGGGCGGGAAGAAGCCGGCAAACCGGGCAGAGAACGCCTGACGACTAACCAGTCCGCGTGAAGGACACAAAAATTACAGGATAAGCACATGTATAGTACATCAATGCTTTAAATAATTTCTGCTAAAAACATGTGAGAGTTAATTTGAACTCCAGCTGAAAGCTTCAGTAAACTTACTCAGTATGTTGAACACGTTCAGTTCGCATCCTTACAGATGAGACCATAGTACTTTACGTACATAATATTCGTAGGGATTTCTTTATTTCTTATGCAAATACAACCCAGATCAGAGGTTGCATTAATCAGGTAAGGTATAGCTGACTACTGAAAGCACTTCAAAAGAAGTTCCTGAAAACCCACAGTGAATAATTTGAAATTAACTAGATTCTGGAGGTTTGCTTCCAGAGAAAGTCCCTTCAGTCAACCCCTGAAACATATGCCTTATGATCTTCACACAGTTTTTCTTTTAGTACAGACTACTCTTTTTAAAAGCATGGTTAATTTTAAAATTTTACCTAGTTGCTAGACTGAATATGGCAGTGAGTTTGACTAGTTGATGTAACAAAAAAAAAAAAAGAAAAAATTGAGTAAAGTTTCAAATTTGTTGCTTTTCACTTTAGCTTTTTATAGTGTTACCTTAAAACTAAAGTTAAGCTGAAAAATGGTTAAAAACCCAATCTGAAAAAGTGCTGTAAGGTATAACAAATTGTTTTGCAAATTTACTGCAAATAAGGGTAGATGCTCAGGGCCTTTATAGCAGCAGGTGATCCTGAATACTTTTCAGACTAGAATACCATTTAGGGTTCTTTATGACCCTTTCATATATACTAAACAAGAGAAATGCATTTATTAAATTTTCCTGTGAAATTCAAGATCTGTATTTGTAAACTATATACACAAATATATAAACAAAAGTGGAACACAGAACTAGTGGCAACAACAAAGTTTAGCCTGTTGCAGCAGTTAAACTTTGCAGCATCTCTAGTACAGAAAGCTAGAAGATAGGTACCTCATCAGAACAGCTGACAGAAAAGATCTTTATTTGGGAAAAAAAAAATCTCCTTATTTATTTTTTAATTCCGAAGTTCTCGTATTATTTTATCTTGTAAAACATTCAAAGATGAAAGCTTTTTTCCTAACCTACTTTTTTATTATTTTTTTTAAATTACTTTAATAAATGGTTTGAATAAAGACAGCTTTGCTTATGCTTCATCTTAATGACGTCTGTGTTGCCATGGAGCTTACTGTGACATCACAAGATCTACATAATGGTCTCAAAGAATGAGAAGCAGTAGGAAAACATTACTTAAGAGGCAAGACCTTGTCTGAACACAGTTTGGCTTATTAACATTCATGAAACTCATTAAAACAGAGGAGTATTTTTCCAACCTCATACAAAAGCCTTTAGATGTTAGATCCTAAATGAAGACTGTTTTTTTTTTTATCTTGAAAAATATATAGTAAGTGTTTTTAAGTCCCCCTATAGACTTTCATAATTAAGGTATTAGAAGCTCTCTTCTTTTTAAAAAACTGAAAAAATTTAATAACCTGACACGCCATCTAGGATTTTAGTAGTAAAATATGACCATACATATTGACATTTTCCACCCCCGCTTATTCATTCACATGGAGGGCTAAACACATGACCTCAATAACTAGTTTCCATAAATCTTATTAGTACAATGCAGATGTATTCAAGATATCTTTGTAATAAGTGCCCTATAAATGTAAATGAATAAACAAACTAAAACAGTGAAGTAATACTAACAACTTTGTTTCAGCTATTTAGATTATAATTTGAAAATAAATTATCCCTCACTTAGCATGTTATACTATGTCTAGTGTCCCTGGATTTATTTTTTCAGAAACATTCAAAAATTTTAGCATCACCTGAAAGACAACTCTCAGATATTTTGAAGTCTTCTACAGTATGGATTAACATTTTGTTAAAAACACTATTTGTAGAAGAGTTATAGTAGCAGAATCATGCTAATAATCAAAACAGTACTTTTGATTCTTTCCATCTTCTACAGTCCTGCAAATATATAAGTAAGTAAGTAAAAGTTATTACTTCAGCTTATCACCATTGTCCTTCACCAAAGATAAGGCTATAGAAGATTAGATCACCTGAGTTCCACATGGGGCAAAGAAAAGGCTCTTCCCCACATATACCCCAAACCTAAATGCAGGGACAGCCATCGTGTAACACATTTATATTGGACTTCCCTCAAGAGTTTTCTTGGATGTTTTGTAAGATATATACATATACCAAAAAAGTCTTGTATGCCTTGCACTTGTAAGCACAGGATGGACTCTAAGGTAACTCTTGACTTTTCTGTAAAGTACACAAATTTTGGTGAGCATGAGCTTTCAATCCGTGTATTCTTTTAAACATCATTGTTCAGCAATAATAAATCATCTCCAATTTCAGGATTTAAAATGGACCTCCCTGTCTAGTTAATGGTGTTCCCTAGGCTGTGAAAACTTCACCGCCCTGCTGAAAATGGTCTTTTCCCCAGCATACCATACCTAGACCAGCATCGTCACCACCTTGCTCTGCAGTGCACTCCGTTCCCTCTCTCCACATGGGTAAACTTCTCCCTCTTTGGTATTCTTTATGCTATTTTTGCACAGAGTTCATTTTGTTGTTATTTTGGGGTAAGCAATGACCAGATAACTTCTCCGTTCATTTCATTATAAAACTTGCCCAGAGACCCTGAGAGCACGTAAAGCAAACACAGCCTTCCTTTTGCCCTCAGCAAGAATCTCACAATGCCATTTTCTCAAGTAACTGAGTTTTTTTTGATGTTGTGCAGGTTTGTACTAAAACTCAAAACCTTAAATACTAGAATATTGAATCAGAAGGAACCTTAAATCAGGAACGGATTGCAGAACAGGTCATCTCACCAGCTGCAACATCAATTGTGATAAAGCAAACGCCTTCTTCTGATAGATATCTTTAATTAGCTATGTTAGCGGTAGTGAATATCCAGGTACAACAGGTCTCACATTCAACTTTAAAATAACCACATACTTTATTAGATAGAGAATTTTCCCTTCCCTAACTTCAGAAAGAGCTCTCAATTTTTTCCACATTCCCATTTGTATGCAAGTAATTTACTATCATTTCAGATAACAGCTTTTTAACATTAAAATCAAGCCTGAAATTTTACAAAGATACCTGTATAAGTGAGAACTGTTGAAATTAAATGAATATCACATAATTATAATGTACAGAAGAACAACAAAAGCAAAAGCAAAGATGAACCATGTTTCCAAGACTGATTAGATTTGTTCTCAATTACTTCAAATTGTGACATGCTCCATTAGAAACCCTAATGCCAGGATTAGAAAGGTCTCTCTAACCAATGAGACACAAAAGAAGATAAAGAGAAGAGTCAGCAATAAAAAACATACTGTTTCAAGGCCAGTTTTTGTTGCAGCACATTTTAGAAACCAGGTGTCAACTAAGAAGCACCAATTTTTTTCAACAATGAGAGTAAGTCAACATCTTCAGGAAAAACAAGTTTTCAGTGGAATGCATCTTTTTCCCATTCATCCTAGAGAGCATTCGAAAAACATTCCCAGAAAAAAAAAAAAAAAAACCACAAAAAAAAAACATTTTTAAAAAATAAAAAAACAAAAATTATAAAAAAAAAAAAAAAGCCCACAACTGCAGCACATTTTTCAAACACTAAATAGCCATAATTTTAACCCTAACTGTCTAACATTTAAAAAAATGGGATGTTAGAGTTGGTATCATTCACAGATGTCAAAGATTGTATTTCCTCTATCAGCTACCTTCAAGGCTTCTCTCCTTTCCTCTGCTTTATTTCTGCTAAAAGATAATTCCCCATAAACCTAGTCTGTTAAACCGCTCTGCTTGCTTAATTTTTCCTTAAGAAACATTCATGTTTACACAGAAAAGTTCTACTCTCCATGTTACCCCAGATTTTGTGTTTTCCTTAGCATTGGCTATATACCATACTCATATTACACTGAAAAACTTTGATTATACTTACTCTATATAGCAAGTGTTTGGATTTTTTTTATAATTAGTGTTATTACAGGAACAGTGGCAGGAAATGCCATCTTGACTTAGCTTACAATTACTGCATATGAAACAATGAGAAACTGGACCAAAACAAAGACTCTTGAAACTACAAGCTCTACACCATCAACTAATGGTGTCTCTCTATAGAAAGTACATGAGGTTGTTCTGAACAATGAACCTGAGCATCAGCAGGTGATCCAGACTCCCTCAAGTCCATCGCTGGGTCTTTTGTATAGAACAAGACAGAAATCTGTAGCTCTAGGATGTAAAAACGGCTTGTATTTGTCAGCTTGTGAGGGCATCTTGGCTTCTCTCCTAGGATAGAGCATTTCCATCCCTGAAAACCTCCCTGCCTTAAGAGGAATCAGAAATATTCAGGCTCGCTTAAAAGTTATTCAGGTCATTTGACACTTTCTGCTTCTTTGTTACCTTCTCATCTCCTCATTACAAACTTGGAAGAAAGCCTGGTAGCACTAGCCCCACTACGCTAGATTTCTATTTTTATTTTCAAAAGATGCCAGCGTAATAGATTAAGTCCCTTAGCATTTTATCAGCTGTGCAAGAACAAAATTCCAGGAGCGTTGAAATAATTGTTTTGACAGGAACAACGCCAGACACCACCCAATCTCATCATTTAGGAACTGTGTCCTCTTCTATTTCCCAACACCTCAGATACTGGCAGCACACTTGGAAGATGACCAATTTCAAACCTCAATGAACTCTTAAATTATTCAGCAGAACAGGAGACGGGGAATGAAGCAAAATGTACATAACGCCAAACTCATTTAGCTGTAAAAAACATTTTTAAGTATTCATATTTAAAAAACTGTACACCAATTTCAGCAAACAGCAAGGACAGTTTCAGATGACATTACTGGTTCAAGTAGCACGTGCTCTCCATCACGAGCTTTGCTGTAACAGCAGGTGCTATGACAAGACAAAGCCCCGTTAATTTATGGCTCAGCTAATTCAGCTACACCTGGAGCCGACTGTGACTGTGTCTACGCGAGGACACCGGATTCAGGGAGCTTGAACCCCTCCCTGCATGCCCTCCCTGCTAGCTGGCCCTCAGGGAGCTGAGTTCAGGGACAGACCCATGGCAGCACCAGCTCCTCCGGCACCTTGCGAGGAAGAAGGCAATGCCACCAAAGCTCCAGGCTTCACTGATAACACTGGCCACGAAACCAACAGGAGATGAACAGATTCAAGTGCCAGATCAGGCACACCCAATAAAATGTTCCCTCTTGTAAGCAAGCTTTTATTTTCTCGAGGAGGTTGAGTCTCAAAAAGTAGTGACAGTCACATGCACTGTGAGAGTCTAATTTTGTGCTTGCAGGTAACAGTAAACATCTCCACCCCAAAGGACATACACAGTCTTTTAGTAGATGCAGATGGTACCAAGCAATTAGCATTACTTTCTCAATGTCTATTTAAAATCCATTGTGAGTAATTCACAGTAGACATACACTCAGTCATAAACGGGCTGACACCTCCACTACTTCTTCCAACTTCCTTCTTCATCGTATGATCTCAGTCTTTCCTAGATTAAACCATTATGATCACTGTCCTTCATGCTTCAGTTGCAGCTGATGGACTGAAATGCTGAAGGCAGGCATTCAAACCAGACAGAAGACAAGATGGCACTGGGGCTCAGCCCACAGCAGTGCCATACTCTACACCTTCCCACCAGCCTTTAGAGACAGTGGTGAGCATGGCTTCACAACAGCACTAGCTGCATACAGAAATAACAAAGCAACAAACAGGTCATGGGAAAATCCAGCAGCAGCAACTAGCAGCAAAAAAATAAAGTTTAATATTAAAGAGCAAGAGTTCTGAGGGCAAACTAAACCCAAAGCACAGATTTTCGAGCAATTTCTTAAATAGACTTGAAACCATAACCTGAGGAGCTATTTTTCTTTACAAAGATCCAATGTATGGTCTTCGTGTTTCCATCATGACGCTGTAAACCCTTAGCCATAAGCAAAACAAACCAGGAAAAGCTCAGTAAGCTCAGCACAGCTCTTGAGCAGCTCCCTCTGCAGCTTAAATGACTAAACCAGCAGCTCCCAAAAGTACAACCCTGAGCTTCTCTCAAATCCATTGTTCTAAAACTCACACTTTGCTGCTCAGGGCAAAACAAAAATCCCCTTTTAGTCGAATTCAAAATTTATCTTGGTTTAAATATTTGTGTATATTGGTCACCCTCTTTCAGTTACAGCACCAGTTTCGTTCTGTTATGTCATAGGTTTCAGCCAGCAATAGCAATTATTAATAAACCCTAAGTTGCAAATACATTAGAGTCATATATTGAGAGGTGGATTTTATTGTTGTGATTAAAGCTATCAATATAATTTCATTCACCCAAAAGATTGCTCAAAGACAGTTCGCTACTCAAAATATAAACGTATCATCAGTTAGATATATGTAGACCAGACCAAACAGCAGGTCTCAGGCATCACAAAAATTAGGAAGTATTTTTCAGGATACATAAAGCTGTATAAATGCATGTACATAGCCAAGAGCTCTGCTCCAGCACTATTATACTCACATGCATTATTTGTCAAAATAAGAAATACCAGCCAAAAGCCTAAACAAATTTTCTTCTGAGAGAGGTTACTTTCTTAAGCTGATCAGAACACACATGGACAAGGACAAATCTTTTTTGCACAAGTTGGGTTTTGTTATTGCTTCAAATACGTTCAAAACAAGTCCATAATTTCTTCAACGGCTCTCCAGTAGAATTTGATATTCCATTCAACTTTTTAAGTTGTTTTAGTATAGGAAAGATCAGAGGACTAAATAAATCAATATTTAAATAGATACACCCCTTTTAATTTTGAAGAGAGAGAAAAAAGGAATGTTCTTTCAACTTCAAAATTTAAATCTTTTAACTGGAGGAAAAAGCTTAAATAATTGCTCTTGTATGTAAAAGTTGTGAACTTGGCAAAGGGAGAGCATCTCTCCATCGCCATATGAAGTGATGAGGGGAGAACTGGTTGGGTGTGGCAATAAGGACGGAAAAGAAGAGGCTACAGCAAGGAAGGAGTGTAGAAGAGTCAGTAGTTAAAGACAAAAGCAAAGCCAGGTCTGCACGTGCCAAGTTGGCATCGCAGCATGCCTGAGCAGCACAGCACACACCACCCAGACGGTCTCGGAAGAATTCTAGGAGAAAAGCAGAAAAACCCAAGCACCAGAGCCTAATGGTCTGAGAAAAAACTACCCAGCAATTCTCTATTTTGTTGCTGCTAAGAATTAGTTGCATACTCAGGTTGTGGAGGCCACAGGCAAGCACGAGGTTAGCTGGGGGAGATCTAGGAGACGTTTTTGTAGCGTAGCTCCAAGGCAAATAAGATGAAAGACCACAGTAAAATTTACACTAGAAGCAAAGTCCTGGAACAAAAACCACACGGGAAGTCCGAGCAGCTGAGCAAATGTGATGAGAGCACGGAGCAGACCTAGGGATGCTGGAGGACATTCCAAAAGATATTTTGAGGGACTGTCACGTTACTGCTGTCAGTGACCATGTGAAAACACAGGAGAGCCAGGACAACCTTCAGGGAACTGTATTTTCTGCTCATTTATTTTCTGCACTTCATACATAAACTTCATTCTACCATGTGAACTGCTTCAGGGTGCAGATGCTCAGGGGAAATGGTGAGGAGACCAAGTATTAATTTGTGCTAGTTTGGCGGTCATGGTGATGGGGGGAATTAAGGAATGTTTAGTTTGACCATAATATATGCCTGATATGTTAAAGAGAAGGAGTATGAAAACTGTTAACAGTAAAATATGGGAAAAAAACCCAGCCTTCATCACATTAAGCTGTCAGAATAAATTTCACTGTTGCAATTTAGAGAAATTAAATAGGAGAACAAGATTAAGCTTCATTTTGTGACACCAAAAATATGGCAGCTTCAATTGTTCAGGTCAAAATCTTTAAAACATTGAATTGTAAATTTTCCCAAAATAAGAAGTCAACTGAATAAAAAACAGCCTTATCATATGAACACTATTTGCTGGCTGATGACAAGCTAAACAATAGGGCAATAAAATGATACTTAACGCTATTTTCACAAAACAGACATAGTTTAGATGTTTCCAAAGCAAGTTACTCGATTTAGGACTTCATGTATTCCAATATTCCATCTTGAACAATTTTTTTTTTTTTAAATTTTGAATTAAAGACTTGTCAAGTAGCTAGTTACAAGTAGTTTTACAAGTCACCCAGTACATAATATAACTTTGGCAAAATTGGCAGCTGTGCCACTCATTTCAACCAACAGCTATTTGACAATATATTATACATTACAAAGCTGCTTATTTTTGAACTCATATGCTATTATTTATTTCTGGTTTAAGTGGAAAAGCAGTGGGATGGTCATTTTGTATGTTTTTAGACAGATTAGGGTTGGGTTTTTTTATTATTTCTTAAGACATTCTTCTTCCCCAATGATATATTATCTGTCTGCCAAACCTACTCATCACTCCCTCTCCCCAAAGAATTGTAAATGGTATCGAACACTAGCACTCAAATATGTGGAAAGTATTATTTGGAAGGAAAAAAAAAGTTTACCTGACATAAAATACACAACAAAAGAGCATTTCCAATGTTAACCACCAACCAGCCTGAGGATGCTATATCTGAAACTACTGCGACTAAATTAGCTAATAGAGGCCCCAAATGCAAATAATATGCTGAGCATATGCAGTCAAATGCACTAAGGTACTTTGCAGTTTCAGCTATAAAGCCAATGATGGCACTCCATCCTGTTCCTTTTGGGCTCACATGCCAAGAGCCACGAAGTTAAGAGTAGGATGGAATTCAGCACAGAACTGAGAAAACACCCTCCGAGACTGCAGGCAGATTTATTCACTAGGACTATCTGAATTACCCGATATACTACTTTTACCCTGGCTTGCACAGACATACAGTTTAAAAGAGTGGAAATCCATCAAAGAATAGCAAATGCTCTTGAAATTTGGGGCGGGGGACACACATATATTTTATTTTAAATTTGGCCAGCTACTGTCCAGCCATCATTCAATGAAGCCGAGCTCAACAAAGCCAGGAGGACGGGCAAGGGGAAGCCCCCACTCTGAGCAGCACCGGCAGCTCCCGAGATCCCGCTGGGACTGCTGGATGCAGCCTGGAGAACCTGTGCAAAGGGACTGACTGCAGGTGCATGGGGCAGGCTGTCAAAAAAGAGAGAATAATTTTAAGGTAGGAAAAAAAAATGAGGATGGCGAGGTGTTTGGGGCACAGGAGGGACAGACTACGCTAAGCTCTGGGGAAAGTTAGGGAAATGAGAGTTTTCTGAGTCACTCAGATTTGGAGAGAGGATCATGCTTCTTGCTTTCTGCCCCTAGACAGGCTTCTCAGCTCCATCCTGCTCGCGTACTCACAAGCTTCTCATGTAGCAAAATTACTTCCTAGTGGCTTTCTAGATAGGCAAAGAGAAAATGGATTAAACTGGAAAAAAAGACCACTAGAACAGTCTAAATATGAATTTACAATAAGTTTACTCAAATGACAATGTACTGGCCAAACAAGATCAAAATTCGATGATCTCTACCTGGCAATGTTTAGGTCTCTTCCTATTACCTGACATCAATGATGCATCAGGGTATGCTCCATTTGATAAGGCGTAGCAAATTCATCTTAATGGCAATAAGACATCAAGACTCCCAAATTATGCAATGATCAAAAAGGCTTTTGAAATCATTACTCCTTCTATGTGTAAATATTCAGTTTAAGCAAACAGTTATGTAGACACTGCCTTTTGCCCACTTTGGACACTACTCTTCAGATTTCAAAATACCACCCTATCGGTTCTTTCTGGACAGCGGTCTTTTCAGGAGGTCTCGCTTCCTTTTTTCTAGAGCACTGGAAAAATTTACTTTAGTATTGCTGCTAATCAGTTTCTTCTACCCAGTCTGTACATCTGAGCAGTTTACTATTTCCTTGTGAGCAATTCACTGGCAGTGTAAGTAAAGCTGAACAACTTAGTTTTCTTCTCAAGCTTTTGCTTTAATAAATAAATAAATTGCTTATTACCCACCAGTACTCCAAATCAGAAATTTAACCTAGGTGACCTCTCACTTTTCCCAAATTTCCTATTCATGGATGAGCCCAAGGCCCAGATACTGCAGGTTACTCATTTACAAAGTGAAAAGCCTGATTAGCCTTGTCCTAAATTTAAATAAGGCCCTCACCTACCCTTTAATAACTATAGCTTCTGAGCACAAAGCCTCTCACTTGAATGACTCTGGTTTTGCTCTCCAGAAATACTTTCTATCTTAGATCATTAAATTAAAGTTTCTTAATTTTGCTTTCATGGACTTATGTTATCTTTGTTAATTAACAAATCGTCTCTCTTGCATTTGCTTCCCAAGACACCAGCTTTGGCAGCTACTTGACTCCATCCACAACTATGAAACTTTTTCTAATGCTAAATTCCACACTTGCCATTCACCAAGGTCTCAGACACTGTCCCAGACGTCATTTCTGACTTTCTCCAGGTGAACAGCCCTTAAATGCTCTGCTTAGAGTCACAGGACCTGTAATTTTCCGTTCATTCTTTCAGGAAGAATCTCAAGTTCACTGTTTATCTTATTAAATCTCACCTCTCATCAAGTGTCAAAAAATGCCTCAAGCACAAGCATTGGCTCTACAGAGGGATTTGGTTCTACAGAGGGATCTGGACAGGCAGGATCGATGGGCCAAGGCCAATGGTATATGAGGTTCAATAAGGCCAAGTGCCAGTCCTGCACTTGGGTCAAAACAACCCTGTGCAGCACTACAGGCTTGGAGAAATTTTTCCTAAAGTCCAGTCTAAGATATTAGGAAAAATAATACCCAATCTAAGATATTAGGAAAAATTTCTTCACCAAAAGGGTTGTCAGACATTGGAACAGGCTGCCCAGGGAAGTGGTGGAGTCACCATCCCTGGAGGTATTTAAAAGACAGGTAGACATGGTGCTGAGGGACGTGGTTTAGTGGTGGTATTGGCAGTGTTAGGCTGATGGTTGGACTCAATGATCTTAAAGGTCCCTTCCAACCTAGACAGCTCTATGATTGCTGTAATTCAAAGGAACAGAAGTTTCTTGCCACAGACTACATACAACCACCCTACATTAATTCAGATATCACAGATATCATATATCCCTTCTCCCAGCATCTAAAAGGTAGCACTTTGACAGCTTTTCTTTTCTGGCATTGCTTGTTCATGGATGACATATGGGACAATTTTCTTCCATCTGCCAGCAGCAGGGATCCTATAATCTGTTGTTGTGCTACTTTTTACAGTAACCAGTTTTGCACCTTTAGCATATACTGTTTGATGGCACATCAAATATACCATTTTATCAGCAGTGCCTGTCCTCTTACAGATGCGAGACACTTGCTTACACCAAGAACATGCCACCATCATCAAATGGAAGTCCCAAGACCAGCATTGCTCTCCCACTGGAAAGCAGATTTGAACACCTAATTGTTCATATACCAACCAACACTAGCTCTGAAGTGGTTTCCCACTGTTTAAAACTGCAAGGAACTTTCGAGTGCTTTCGTTCTCATCATACCATACAGAGACAGGTCATTCTTTCATGCCGCCTTTCACAAATTTTATTACATGGTATTTACTTCAAAGGAGCCTTTTATAGTAGTCTGAATGAATATGCATATAACCAGCGTTTTAAAGTGATTCTGCTCTGCTTCCACTAAAATGATCAAACTCAGCCACCCCAGTTTAAAATCCTTGCAGTCATTTGCATATTTTTCCACAGCTCAAAATAATTAATTTTTTTACTGTAGCATTATAAATTTTGAGCCTCTCACACTCAAACTTATCTTTTTCCACGTAAAATACCACTCTTCATTGCAAATCCATTTACATGAAGCACAGCCTTAAACAGAAATAGCAAACTGGCAGTAACATGATCTAAACATATGCTAAAACATGCACTGAAGACTTGTGCAAGGTAAGTAAAACCTCAGGACAACATCATAAGCTCTAGTGCATCCTATGATTTAAAGTTTGATTACTCACAGGAACAGACTACTCAGTACTTCACTCATTTGTCAGGTTTTTGGTGGTTTTATTTTTAAATTGACAGCACTTGCATGACACTTTGGATGTTTGTACACTGTCCACAATGATGGGCTTTCAATTTTAGCTATGGGCAGAAAACAATTACCATAGCTAGTAAAGGCAAGAAAAGTGTGTTTATGTGTGTACTTCTGTGTTTCATTTAGCATAAGACAATTGCCTTTTAATTCTAAAAATTCTCTACATCTCATGATTTATGTTTAAAATACAGAAGCCGTACATTCATAGCTGACATACCTGCTCCTTGGAAGAAACATAGATTCTTTAATGAAGACTGAACCAGACAGCAGGATATACCAACAGGTTCCAATATCGTCAGGGCTGGAAATAAAAAAACAAAAGACAGTTTAAGACATTTGATTTAAGTTACTCATAGCACTACCAAATTTGCAGTATGAAGAACAACGGAGAGGCAAAAATGCTCAAAATTATGGAAGAAAGCCACAGTTTAATTGTGTACAAAACAATTCCAAACTCTTCTAATTTCCACCTGCAAATATATACATTATTAGAATACGTCATTTCATTTAGTTCCCCTATAGAGTTCCTATAGAGGAACTGGATGAGGACTTTGTCATCCAGGCCCAGTTCATCCTACTGTAGATTCCGATCTTGCTCCTTGAGAAATACAAAATCCTTTTCATAGGCATAGACTCTTATTGGATAAGTTCAAATGATGTTTAGACAGGAAAATAAAACAGGTTACTAAAAATAGCTGCAGTAGAAGTCTTGTGCCATTTCGACAGTCAACACTGAGAATCTCTGGACTTTACTTCAGTTTTTACCACTCCTGCTTCTTCTAAGAAACTCACTAATTGGATTCCAGTGCGCCGTTATGAACTGCACGAGCATTCTCATCTGAAAACCACATCCCTAGTGACACTAACAGATGCAGATTACTTAATTAATCTGTAGCACCTTCATTTTTTTTAAATTACATGTCTCAAGTCTTTAGCAACAATTAGTTCCAACTTCAAGCAAGAACAGCCCACATCTTTTAATGATGATGACAGCATAGTATTAAAACCTAATCTTAAATCTAAGTAGGCTACGTACATGTTAGCAGTGTGTTTTTCATTTGAAGAACTGCAATTTAAGAAGTACCTACACAGCAGAGTCCTCAAAAGAAGAGTGCCATTTCCTCAGCACTCACTGTATTACACTTTCTGAAAGGAAAGAGAGGGAGGCAGCTGGCCTAAAACAGCTGAGAGCAAAACAGCACACCATCCCATCTAAAAACGTGCTCCGTTTCCATTTCGCACTGTATAATAAAACCATGAGACAACGGACAAACATCAGAAACTTGAAGAATTAACAGAGGAAATTGAAGAGACAACCTATGACCAAGAACAAAAGAACTGACTAAGACGGGGCAGCCTTTATTTCTCTTTTAGCAGCCCATAGCTTGACCAATGAAGCCACACTGGTCATCCACACCCACCAGTGAAGACTTAACATCTTCAAAACGAAGTCTGCAGGAAATTCTTCTTTATCCTGATAGACAATAGCAAATGAAGTGATAGCATCGTGTCATAGCTAAGACAACAAACCATTTTGATTTACACAGTTGAAGTGCACCAAACTGCCTTTTCTGAAGTGTTTCACATGCTTGCTTCTCAGATGGACCTCTGTTGCCCTCAAACTTGTTAGTCCAGAAAAATCAACATCGTACTTAAGTGCAGAGAACCAGGTTAAAGCAGATAAACTCAAGAAAACCGCCACTTCACATGAAAATATTCTCAAAAGCATAAACATGCACCTGAGTTAAGTCACACAACTTTAAACACTTCCCCCTAAATAAGTCTTAAATTGACAGGCATACAACCAGCATTGCGGCTCAACTGCAAGGCTGTTGGGTGTTTTTATTGTTTCTGGGTTTTAATAGATGCCATTCTAAATACAAATAATCTGCACTAATTAGCAGAGTTGAAAGTTTTTAAAATAAACATTTTCAGCAATGGCTATAGGCTGAGTGATTTCCCAAATTGCTGGGAACTAACTCTATTAGGAAGTCAATGATAATTTTTCCATGTGGATTACAGTGCATTACATTGTCACATAAGAAGTTTTGTGGGGTTTGGTGGTTGGGTGTTTTTTTTTTCCCCCTAAAAATTGCAGTTTGACTAAATATAAAAGTGTAGTCTGATAGAGAACCACCTCATTTGGGGTCACCTGCTTTATAACTAAAGCAAAAGTAATTTAGAAGATCTGTTTATACTTTTACAGAAAGCCATGTCCAAGGATAAAATAATTGAAGCAAAAATAAAAAAATTATTTAAACCAATAGAAAATATTTCAACCTTTGCAAATCTACTAATATACAAGCTTTTATTTCCCTCCTTTAAAAGTTCATGAACTATTTAAAATGCTCTGTCAAATCACCTATTTGTAAGGGGCTTTAGTTATTTCTTCTCATTGGAGAGCTTTTATCTCCACAGAGAAAGGCAGCCACTGGCTTTCACAAGCACCAATCAGTATGTTCAATATTCAAATTCTTAATGCTACTTTTGAATCTACCTTTCAATCATTTAACAAACACCTATAATGATTATACATTTAACTGCAGTGGTTTAAGTATTTTTATTTGATCACACACAGCATGACTTTTCACTCAATCATCCAACTCAGTTTTATCCTTTTTTTTTTGCCAGTTCACAGGTTGATCCACTTCCTCTGCAAGTTAGCTCTTCAACAGTTTTTGCTCCTTCTCACTTATCTGTCACAAACATCATACTTCATCCACTTCATATATAATCAAAAGAAACATCTGTTAATTTGACAGCTGAAAGTGCTGATTAAAAAAATAAATCAAACTTTAGGAATACTATCTGATTGGTTTTATATTATTTTTGGTTTATATGTACTTTGATAACTGTTTTTATTTTTACAGTCATGTTTAAGAATTTCTAAACTCTAAGCTACCTGTATCATGCACATCTACTGAACTCAACTCCTTAATTATCTAAATAAAAAAAACTTCAATATTGCTGTGTCACAATAGTGGAAGGTTACTACAGAACATGTCTGTCTTCAAGGTATCTTCCCCAAAATACACTGTGTATTCTTTTAAACTTTCATTGCCAGACAAAACATCATAAATATTTCCAAGACAGTCTTCAAGAGCAAAGAACCCCGATGGATTTTCATTGTCTTCCTTTTTACAACTAACTAGTGTCTTAATATAGTCTTGAACAAAACATCTGAGAAAAACCCAGCAAATACATTCTTTCCTCCAGAACGCACATGCTTCCCTCCAAAAAAAACACAGACAAATGAAAGACTGATCTATTCCTTTCATATGAAAATATATTTAACTCCCGCGCTTCTCAACACTTGCTACACTTTCAGTTGTTTAGAATTAAGCTTCAACAAAGCCATTTGGCAGCCAGCTTTTGCTAGAGAGTGCTGTTACAAAAAAACCACCTGCAATTCTTTCATTTTAAGGATCCTGGACTTTCCACAATCTTATTCAAACATCAGATTGTTTTCAATCAAGTTTCCAAGTTTCCTGTACTACACTTGACGTTTTTTCATCAACAATGCGTTTGCATTCTTCAGGGCTTTTGTGCCTATAATGAACAACAGAAGGAACTACAGAAGTAGCCTATATTGAACTACAAAAGCCCTTCTTCAAGCCATGTGAGGACTAATGCAAATTCCCTTTTAGAATATTCACACTTGAAAGGTTTCTTTGCAATCACATTTTACACTTTGCTTTTAAACATCAAAATTGAATTCTATAGAATAAATCTAATTATGAAGTTTTCTTTCACTGTTAAAATACTGCAGCCCACAGAGGTATCTAGAAACTGTATTTGTTCTCCTGAAGATATTTCTCCTGTCAAAGACATGACAGCAAATTATGCTTAAAAGGGTTCTTTTGTGGACAGGACACATCCCTGACCGGTTTTGCAAGAGGGTGTTAACTCCATGTAAGCACTTCATCCAGAATTAGCTGACGCAGGATAGATGCTGATGACTTTCCCCCAAAGGCATCCTTAGAGGGACATTGGGTTTTTTGGCCTAGTGACAGTTGAGGGGACGGTCCAGTAGCACATGTCTGTCAAGATGATGTAGAAAGGAAAGCCATTTGCTTAGGTAAGATCTTTCCAACGACAAGTTTTATAAGTGTGCCACTGCTGCCCAACATCACCACCACCACTGAAGCAGCAGCTGTCAGACACTAGGAGACTGGAAGTGCAGTGAAGGACCGACATCGGGCTGAAAGCCCAGCCCGCCCAACCCAGGCAGGCAGCGCTTCTGCCTAGCTGTGAGTTCCTCTCCCCACCCTCCCTCCAGTCTTGTGAGGCTCCATGCACAGCAGGACTGGAAATACTGGAAATCAGGAGTTATTGGCAAACGTGGTACATCCCCAAGCAGGCATTCACAGATCTGCTCTGCAGGCGAGAAATTACTTTACCTGCTGGCCTTAAGCAATGGAGTACCTTGCCTCAAATATGTAAGACTAGTGGGGGGTTCTTCGGGTTTTTTGGGGGGTTTTGTTTTTTTCCAGCTCATCTACTGTTCTGGATATTCACCTGGATGAAACTCAGGACCGTTAAAGTCATATTGCCTACTGAATGCAGCACAGCTATCCACTTTCCCAAGTTAAAGAAAACAAGATTTATTACCAAGAAAGTAAGATGACACAGGCAATTTATCCTGCAGAGAATCACAACTAAGTCAGCCCAGAAGTCACACATTAAGGGGCAGTCAGAAGAACAAAATCAATACATGTAGTCATTCTGTCCTACCTATATCAAAGCCAACAAAAGCCCCAGCGAAACCTTGGTGACACAAACTTCCATCCATCCTTTACAGAACAACAGGACTGTGGCCAGATTCAAGACACCGGCTGCCCCACAACTCTAACTTATGTTAGCACACTGGGATTAGACTAATGCCCGTATGTCTACGTGCACTCAAAGCATTTGACTACAGTGCAGAGGAAAGAGCCTAAATCTTAAGAGTAAGAAGGAAAGTGAGAGATGGTTAGCAGAAGATAGGATTTGTATTCTGTGAAGACAACAACAAAAGGACTCAGGTACCAAGATTTAACATTTTTCTTTTATAACGAGTATGATAGAGCTACCTACTGATAAAGTTTTCAGAATACTCGGGTTCTAGCAGCAACCTCAAGATTGTGCAAAACTGAAAGCCAATACCAAAATAGTCACCAATATGCAGACTTTATTCATAATCTGCATTGTTAGTTGTACGAAATTTAAATAAAGCTACTTTAAATCTTGACTCTTGTATTATAGCACTTTTGGGAGCAGGGGATTTCCTGGGGAATCTGTATTTAATTTCCCAGAATGCAAGAGACCTTGAGTTCCAGGAATTCGGGAGCTAGAAACGGAAATGCAGAGACTGGATTGCAGTGCCTTCCCATTGCCTTTCCCTCCCCAGCTTCCTTGACGTAGTCCTTTTACGCAACTACAACCTGCAGCCAGACACACTTCTCCGCTTTGAGAATGACACAAAAAACTGAAGACAGAACTTTGCAAAGTAACTTCATAGCTGTCCCTCTAACTGTTCTGTTTGGAAACTTCAGTTACACAATTACGTGATCGCTTATGACGACATCACCGGGCTGTCACTGCTGATAAGGTTAGACACTATTTGCAGACTTAAGTCTTCACTTTTTCCAGCATATGACTGTTCTTTGAGACCTCAGAGGTACTCAAAGTTCAGAAATCAGGAAGTGTTTATAAATCTCCAGACTGCCAAGATCCAAGAAGTTTGCAGGCTCTCTCAAAGCCTTCAGCACTTGCATCAAACTCTTCACGCCATAAGCTATTTATTCCACTGGAAGGGGCACCTTCTTACTCCCAGATCCCCAGCTAGATACATATACACAACTTAAAACTGAAGTTTTGTTTTCTAATTATAATTATTTTATTTTGATTTAAAGCAATCTGTAGCACTTGTACACCAGGTCTGTAACTAGAAATCTGAATCAATACTAACAGCATAGCAAAGAAATTATGCACAAAAAGTAACTTGTTTCAGTACACGTCCTACACGTACTGATTCTATAAGGCATCTCTCTACAGTAGCACGGTCTCCCAATTTTAGCTTTCAGATTTCCTGATCACATAAGATGCTGAAAAACCTTCCAAAATATTCAGCTACGATAAATATTTAAGTCAACCTGCTGAAAGACCCAATAAATCTCAAATATCTACACCATCTCTAGTGTCTTTCTCTATCCTAACAAGTCCTGATGCATCACTTACCTTTAAAACTTCTTTAGAAATAGCTAATTTTAACAAGAGCCATCCATTTAACATTCATTCTCCATCAAGACAAGACATAGCACTACTCAAACCTCTGGAATAATGAATTGTATTCAGCACATGCTTACTTGCGTGCATTTGGTTCAACTGAGATAATGAACATTGTAAGTACGTACAGTGGTAAGAATTTGCAGGTCTTTGTGATGACTGCTGTCAAACATGCTTTAATTCTGTCAAATAAGACATCACTTCAGGGCAAAATTCAGCACCTGGACTTGAAAGCACATGCTAAACAGAAGTCTTTGCTGCTCTGACCACCTTCTGCTCATTGGTTTCTCAGCCAACTCCTTTAAGACAGCACTTGAAAAAAGCTAAGCAGTATGCAGGTCCCAATGGAAACAAGCATGGGAATGGCTTCCATATAATTACTGCTTAATATTCCTTTTACAGGAGATGTGTCTATCCTGAGACCTAAACAACAGAGGTGTCATTCTCCCTCCGACACTGGACAGAACAGTCCAGCAACACCAGATGCTGGAAGGACCCCTAGCAAGTCAAACACCAGCATCCAGAACTACTTTCCAATTCAGAGGTGTTTTCCAAGCTACTTCATAAAAAGGTCATGCAATCGTCAAGAAATATTTCTTGGTTGTGAAAGAGCTAGTTAGAATTATTCTCTCCATAAATCATTAAAATTCCAACCACTAAAGGATTCATTCAAGACTTACGTTTAAACTGGATATAGTACAATTCCTACAAGCTATAACATTTGTAACTGTTTTGATAAAAAAAAAACTTACATTGCAACCCAAGATATACCTAGCAGATAACATTTTCACGAAATCATACTCAATGTTGTTGAAAGCTGAATAAATTTCAGAAAGTAAACACAGAGTAATTCAGAACAGACATTGTTCATGCTCCCAGATCTCCACTTAAGAGGAACAGAATGAAAATTTGACATGTCAGAACTGGGACCTCTTTCAAGCATTTAAGCACTACACAAGAAGAAATTAGAAAGAACATTGCTCTGCAAGCTTCTGCTCCATAGGATATTGTTTCAGCAGATTAATCTGTCTGTTTCTCTTTGTTCATTCTGTATGCTGAAAGCCATAGGTACTTTATTGTTTAATTGAATAACTATTACCACAATTAGACATTAGCCCTGAAGTGCCTTGGGATGTCAAACATGTCTTTAAGTTGAATGATTCTCTCAGGTAGACATCTCATTGCCTGAAGATCCTGCCCACTAGCACTGTATTGTTGTTACACTCAGAATAATCAGAAAACCGTTTACTCACATTGTCAGCACTGTCTATAACCCTCCTTAATAAGCTAGTTAAGCAGTTACCTGACATCTGCCAGAGCATTTTAGATGCTTTCGATGACATTAAGAGGTATATCCCTAACACAGAAATAAAACAGATTGGGTACTTAATGCATCAGGCACACACAATTTTCAAATTTATTTTTTTTTAACAAACACATTAAAGTTACATTTATTCTTACTCTTATCTTCACTCTAATATAAGAAAAAGTTAAAAATACATCCAGTAATAAAAATGATATCTCAGAATTTCGAACTTCTAATTTTCACTAAAGAGGCATCTTAAAGTGCGTATTTCAACTGATGTCCATGATTATCTTTTTATTAATGGACACAAGATGAAAACTGGTGTCTGTCTCCTCATAGCAAGAGTGAGAAATAAAGAAGAATGAACCGCAGGAAACAATTCCTCAGTATTCATGAAAACAAATAATCAGAAGTATGTTTTCCTTTATAGTATTTATTTGTATTCTTTTCCACTTCTGTAATAAAATCAGTACAATAAAACATGAAATTCAGTCTTCAGAGATTATTGCAGAGTGTCAGTAATGCATGTCAGTCTAGGACAGCTGATTAAACAGGCAATCAATAAATACATTATGCAAATATACATATGCAAGCTAATTGACCTATTGTCATTGAAGTCTTAGTATTAAACTCGTACAGTGAATTAGCCCTTGGTATCAGAAGAGAAATTCAGAACGAAAAAATTAAATCCTAAATCTCCTAAATCATCAGGAAAACAATGACAGAAGTAGTAAAATAAAATTATCTTGCATCCAAAATACTCTGAGGTCAATCAAGACAGACAATTCTGCTACTAAATCTTATACCTTTCTAATATTTCTCCAAAATCAAAGCTTTTATTCTCAAAATTACAACAACAACATGATAGATTTTAGTGAAACATTTGCAGTAAAGAAGGTGCAAATCCTCTCAAAAATACCTTAAGTTTAGTCTTCATTCAAAGAAGTCTCACAATCAGGTCAAACAATAACACAGACATTTGGAACTGGCTATGCAAAGCCAACAGACTGTACCATTGATCACCGACACTATTAGGAAGCCTTGATTCAGCCTCTGCTTATACAGAGCCGACTGCCACGTCATTGAACGTATTTGTTTTAATGATACACATTGCCTAAGAAATTCCCCACAGAAAATGTATCCACAACACAACATATGAATTCAGGTTCCCAATTTACTGCAGTGCAGAACTGGCAGTATCCCAACGCTACTTTGGCAACTGCCTGACTATCAGAAGGTGCAATACACCTTTAGGAATACTTTAAGGAGAAGGGGGGGGAAGGGAGAAGAGACAAGCCCTGCTGCAGCAGTTCTTTGCATTATTAAATATCCTGCTGCATGACTTCCACAGAAACCTATGGATGTACAAGCAGAATGAATATATATTATCTTCAGAGGCTTACCTGAAAATTCAGATACTGACCCAGAGAGATGCTTCAAACAGACATATTCTGAGTTTACTATATATTCAGAGCATTTTAAATAATTTTCAAAGTGTCTCATATTTCTGTAAGGCCAAGGAAGAAATCTTTTAAAGTGGCCTCTCTGAAGTCAAGAATATCCAGTAAACAAGAACAGTAAATGCAGAAATGTGACCCAAGCCTCCACAAACAGGTGCATCTTGTCCAAAAGGCAGAAATTCTGGTTAAAAGTAAAGTATTAAAGAATACAAGAGAATAATTTTACTGATAACTCAAAATATCAGTAGTGGAAGCATCAGCTTGAGCCTCACACTTCTCCAGCAAATCCTTTCTGTAGTGTTTTAGGTTTTAAGTTTTGTATCTATAAGATATAAACATATAGAGCTATAGATCACATATATTCTATCTATACAGAATAAATTATTTTTATGATACCACCATCATAAAACTTCTTGAACACGTACAGAACATAAAAGCACTGCTTCATAACACAAATGTATGCGTCAGAAGACAAATTTCAGCGAGGTGGTCTCTGCAGAGCTGTTCCGTTTAAAAATCATGCACCAAAGAAGCTTTTAGCTCATTTTTGTCACACTTCATTGCACAATTAAGTCAGGCTGTGCAGAAACGTACGGCAACTTTGGCATCACTTTTCATTGTTTTCTTCTACACACTGCTTCTATCCTCCTGAGGGTCTTCAGGGCAATACGCTACTGTGGAAGAACCATGAATTTGCTAAATGTCACTTTTCTTGTAGGACTTAAAATTTGCCTCTCAGATTCCCACTCTGAAAAACTACTCATGGAGGTATTTCTCACCTGCCCTTGCACAGAACTACTGTACATTAACTCCACAGACCTACAGCTGCAAATAAAACTACAGCTTCGCCATCTAGCTAAGACACACCCAGACACTTTGCAGCTACATCCAAAATCCCTGACTTTGTGCAATGCACGATACCCGGGACAGATGACAGCACGTCTCCTCCTTGGGAAGAGCATTCTCCTGAAGAAGCTCTGCAAGTTCCCCTCCAGTCACTGCCCCAGGTCTACCTCCCCCACGCCTTCGAGCAACCCTATGACAGAATCTGTCCCAAAGCTACACAAAGCCAATGTCCTCCAGCATTTCTCTGACATTCTGCTCTACCTCATGAAAGATGCTAACATTTTCACCTAAGAAAACCATAAGTATTTCAGTAGCAACCAAAAAAATGTGCTCCTTTACTTCCTTTCCAGATTTTCTTCGTTTCAGGCTTTGACCGCTGGGCCCAGCACGGCTAGCACAAAACCAGTATTTTGGGTCTTGTGATTTGCCACACTGATTTAACTCAGAAGACTTGGCTAAGAGTGGATGGTGATATTACAGCTACCAGACCTGAAAATTTGGTTCTAAACATGGAAATATAAAAAAAAAAAAAACCCACACCAGCTGAAATTACGTATCTTTATTGTTTTTGTAGCCTTCTCTGCATCTCATCTCTAGTGTATAAGCACTACAGTCTTAACACAAACGGATGGTTTTCATCCCAGATTGTATGACAAGTGGGGAATGAGAAAAAAGGCAAGACAAAACAGAATTGTACAAATACAGCTATTTATTACACACCCTGCTTATCACAGTCAGTAATTTAGAAACTTAGAGATTGCTATTTCTCATTTCAGCTGTGGGCATTCTCTGTAGTAATAACTCTGGTTTTACAGGTAACATTTTTTTCTCTCCAATCTCCAGTTCATGGGTATGCCTTCTACTTTTGTTTCACAACAGTCCTCTGAAAACACTGACTTTCATGACAGCACAGAAGGCTGCGCGACTGAGTGACGTAAAAGCACACAAACACGTTGACATTAGACAAGAGCTTTTTCCAACCAGAGACATTAACACTCTAAAATTTAGTTCAAGATGCCCAAGAGATAACTACTCTTCTTTAAACACTTGTCCTTTTCTAAGAAGCAACACAATCAAAGCCACTAGCATACCACTAAATTGCTACAGAGAAATTTGTTACTGATAAGAGCTCAAATCCAAAATGTATGTCGTGCAATCTTCTCAGAAGGGACATGTGGGAGGTAGGAGCATACATATATTCTATCAGGCTTTGGTTCTCTAAAAAACTAAAACACCCTTTACAATAACCTGGGTTGAGTTTTTCTTTGTATTTTAAAAAAACATTCTAAGCAGCAGCTAGAGTTAGTTCGAGGTCCAATTGCACAGAAACCAAAGAGAACGAGATCACAAAAACACACTGTGCAATTCAGAAACACATGAGGTTTATTACTGAGTGACTTTGGGCAGCAGATCATCAAAACTTAAAATATTTTCTGCTGTTACAATATCTTTAGAGAAGAAAATAAGGGAACCTCAAAGACATACAAGACTTCCTTACAGAAAGAGTACACCAAACGCCACCAATGCATACAGACAGAAATACCAAAAAGCACGGCTGAAAACCACACGCAGCCCCTGTATGACTACTGAAGGAGAAAAAAAAAACGAGGTGCTTCTTTTATTAGAGACATATTCGTTTGCTTGTAAGCAAAACATGTATTGCCAAAGATTCCTCTGCCATCGCAAACATTTAAATTTTGATCTGAAAAATTTTGTTCAGCAGTCAAGAGGTATACACACCCTCCACAAGTCTGCTAAAACTTTCAAAAGAAGTTTCCAAAGAAAATGTTAATTAGAAACTTTCCGTTCTAAACATCAAGAATGACTATTATGCAGATATGAAAAAGACTATTTTTTTTTCTTTGAACTACTGACAAAATATATATCAAGTGACCAAACTAAATACTTTTAAAATAGGATCTTTAAGTAGATTTGAAAAAGTTAGCAGGTAAAAAAAAAAAGTCAGGTATGTGTGTCAAGTAAACCTCAATTCTGAAATTTTGCCTTGAAGGTTTTAAGCCCTTTTATCACTAACCTCCCATCAAATGAAAAGAGTGGGATGACTGGCAAATGAAGAATAACTCGAGCTGAACTGCCACTTTTAATAACCCAGTTTCCATTTAAACAGCGATATGGCCGTAGGGTTTGAGAATTTGTCACTACTGTGTACACCCGCTGATAGTAAAGTAAATGCAGATGAGATGAGCCCATTTTATACAACGTGTTCCATTTTATCCCTTTGGTCATAAAACAAAAATCTATAGAGATACTATGAAAATTAACAGGGTTTTTTTTAAATGGAAGATAAAAAATTACTGGTTTTATTGAATGCAGATAATTATTTTCAGCACTGCATATATGCAATAGAAATTTACCTTTCTATAAGTACAGCTGACGATGCAGATATGAACCAAATTGTCACAATGAAAAAAAATCGATCAATTAAACAGAGCAACTGTATTAGTTTTCATGTTAGCATTTAGGGATAAAGATTTAGCTTATCCGCATTGAGACATTAAGTTGTGCCTCAGGGAGGTCACACACAGAGGTCAATTAACAGCTCCAACAGTTGCAGCTATTTTAATAGATTTTTCTAATGAACACAGAAGATTAGCACCCAATTTCAGATTTCAATGCAAGTCATACCATCACTGGGGGGAAAAAAAAAGTTGCAACTTAGAGTTCAAACGTAATGCTTTTTTAAAACCTTAGCCTTCATGAGCAAAGTAAAAGCTTCAAGTGATCAATTCTGGCATGTTCAATAAAAAGCGACCAGGTTGTATGCTCCAAGCTCATTTCTTATAGCTCATAACTGAGTGGATTGATTCTACCCTGGCTATCACATTGCTTCTCTCCTGTAGTACTCAAAGAATTTTTCCAAACATGTATATTGTAAAATATGAATTCTGTTTTTCAGAAGAATACACGTTCAATACATATGCTGAATTTGTGAAACCAAAAAAGGATTCCTCCAAGTTTATTATCCTAAAACTAGAATATTGAAATTAGACTGCAGGTTCCATGGGATTTTCTTACCAAGTAGATCTCAAATTGTTCATTAAAATAAAATGTAAAGCTACAATTCAGAGTAACAGAACATATATTTCTGGCTTCAAAATACTGACTTTTTAATTTTTTTTTTTAAAATAAAAAAAATATTCAGTGTTAACTTTCAGGTTTAGCCTAAAAGTTAAATTAAATCATTAAATCAGAGATGTGAAATGCTTGAGGAAGCACAATTTGCATTAGCATCTATATCCAGAAACTGCCAAACTGCCCATTAAATCTACTGAATAAATCATGGGGGAAAAAAATGTCAAGAAGCGAGTAAATAGGAATGACAGGCAAA
The DNA here is from genome assembly GCA_008711295.1 of Anarhynchus alexandrinus. Taxonomy (NCBI): domain Eukaryota; kingdom Metazoa; phylum Chordata; class Aves; order Charadriiformes; family Charadriidae; genus Anarhynchus; species Anarhynchus alexandrinus. The sequence continues at coordinate 1,333,609 of VUYV01000245.1, forward strand.
CAACCAAAGTGAAGATGAAGTCACATGAAAGGAGTGACAAAGGAAATCAGTGCAAAAGAATGGCAAAAAGCACTTCAAGTTAACCCAGATTTCACAGTTTTCTGTTTGTGCATTGTATTTTCTCAGGCACATATTTCCTGGTAACTTTTGCATGCCTTGAGTATATGCATAACTAGCAGCCTTGATTCATTCAGCGTATAATTCAAATTTAAACCAACAGTTAGGATAGGCCAAGATATTGGGTCTAAACAAAAACTCCAGTACACGTAACAGGCACAAACCAACTGCCTAGAAAAGGACAAATCACCAGCACAATGGTTACCAGCAAATTAGTTTGTAAAATAAATAAAGATTATACTGGTCTAATTAAAATTATCTATCCACCTATAGATTTTGACCTTGTGCATTTCCCCGTATATAACTGATTACCGGGTTTCATTAGACATTAATTTAACTTTGCCAAATGGTCAAGGGTTAGCGTTTTTTTCACTGAAAGGGTTATTAAACATTAGAATAGACTGCCCAGGGAGGTGGTGGATTCGCCATCCCTGGAGGTGTTTAAAAAAAGGGTAGATGTGGTACTTGGGGACATGGTTTAGAAGTGGTTTTGTCAGGGTAGGTTAATGGTTGGACTTGATGATCTTAAAGGTCCCTTCCAACCTCAGCAATTCTATGATTAAAGTTTGTTCAATCACATCTTCTTCCTGATGGTCAATGTAGGAAAAACCACCCATGTATAAAAGGCGGCGTACAGGTGCGTTCTTTGTAGGCTTAAATGTTCAAATAATACCAGACAACCCAGAAAATTCTGCATTTAGAGTCTGGTTTAGGGGCAGTAAGTGAAAAACCTTATAAACCTTTAGTTCATAAATTGCTTGCATAAATGAAGCAACTGCAATCCTCAGATCCCTACTGTAAATCCGAGCTGACATTAGATCACATCCCTGCTAATTATAAGCCGTGTTAGATGTGTCGATTTGGCACCTCTGGCACGAAGAGCTGGTCGCTACTACTCTGACAAAATTGAAGTGAGACTAAATGACAACTTATTCTAATGAGAAGATATCCCACATCCCCTAATTCTATATAATCTCACTGGTTACAAAAATTAATACAACTCACATCACCAAGCAAGAGTCACTGTTAGCTCCCTCCCCGGCAGCAGCAAATGCCTCCACTGTTTGACGATGAAAATGAAGTGGCTTATTTACGTTTACAGACTGTGCGCTGGGCAAGGCAGTTGGCAGTAAACACTGTCCTTAACACACTTTAAAATGAATTAATTCTTTGAGCACCATACGAAAGGAAGCAGAAATACTTACTAGTACAGAACTTCATTTGCTTCATGCCTTTCATATCTAACGGTTTCACACATCAGTCTGAAAGATAAAGAAAGAAGTCATTTTTAATTATGATTCCTATCAGTGTCACAAAGATTTCACTTTCTAAAGTTAGTCAGCATTTCCACGTTTGCCTCCAGCACTTGCAGAAACTAACCATCAATTTTAAAGCTAAACTGATTTTTAATTTAAGAGAACAAATTGTTAAATCTGAGCATTAAAGTTATTAGTTCATCCAAGATCAGATTTGATTTAGGACACTAGATGTAATTGCTCCCATTAAAAAAAAATTCTATAAAATGGGTAAAATGATACTGATCTCATTTTATAAAGTGATCTGATAAAAGTAAGTTGCTTTATAAGGAAGCAATTCAGAATTTTTGAAATGGATGCAAATTTATCATATGTAACACTAATCAGAGATACCATGATATAAAAACTGCTCCCTTTTTCAAGTCAGGCCCAATAGATAAAACAAGAAATTATGTTGCACGGTAAATCGATGCTTCTTATTTTGTTAAAATTCAGCAACTTAAAAATTACCATGAGATGTTAATGCTGAAATCCCAGAGGGCTCAAAGTGGAGAGAATTTCCTGCAGGAAAATCCTCTGTCTAGAGGGGAGGATTAAAGCACTTTTGCATTCACTGTCTGCCCGACAAATGTGTCATAATAGAGAGCAACTATAATAGAACTTACCACGGATTAGGAAATACAATGTTAACTTGGTGTAAAAAATCAACATGTCATTTCTGTCTGTTGTCTTAAGGAAACGAGGGAGGTAAATTACCGGGAGGTGGGAAGGAAACAAATCCCACCGCCTCCCTGGGACTTTCTATGGCTCTGAAGCAGGCTGAAAACACCAAGGCTATTTGACAGACAGTCAGACAGAGATTTGCCTAAGAGGCTCATGTGAACATTCAAATGAGGAACTATATTTAAATTTGGGAAAGAAATTCTCGTTCCTCGCAGGATCAATCATCAGAACCTCAGCGCACCAATGACCGGCTGCCCGCAGTGATAACCTAAGCAGACAAAAGTGCTCAAGAATTTCTGCTTAGGCAAAAAGCCTCAAAAAAGTCGATCTGAGGCCTGGAAGAGTTGGTCTGGGTTTGATGTGACATTTAAAAGGCTTCTTATTGCCATTTCCCATCATTTCCTAGGTCATTCATTTCAATAGCCAACAGGCTGCTACAAAAGTTATCTTAGCACTCGTCTCTTTCAGGATTTTACTTATTAATTCAGCCCACTAAGAAATAATGCTTTCTCTGTCCAGAAGTGGCAGGCTTATAGTGGTATCCTGATTGTTCATAAATTGTTAATAGAAAATTGAGATCTTGATTATTTTTTTTTAATTTTTTTAAGCAAACAAAATTAAGTTTTAATACCACGGCCCTTCCCCCACCCCAGTATTTTAGATTTACTCTTTGGACCATCTTTGAGAACTTTTCTTATAGGCAATATCTGCACTGTATATAATTAAGTATTATGTATCGTGTATCAATTTCAGCTAATGAAAAATCTCCTCGCTTCCTGGCACAGCAAAAAACATTTTGACCCACAGAACCTTCTCTTTTTCAGACACTGCTCCCCACCATAAAATTGGGTCTCGCCAAAATCCTTTACAAAAGCCGAAAAGCTGCTGTCTGCTTCTACCTCCTGGGTCCTCATTTTCTCTCTCTGATCCTCTGTTTTGAGAGGGAAGGGGGGAACGAACACGAGGTTACTGGTGAGAAGATACCAGAAGAAAAGTCATTGCCAGCAGTCAGATTTAAAAATTAAAATATTGCTGAAGGAGTCTGTGCCCTACTGGTCTGAAACGGTGCTGGGCAATGGGCCATCTAAGAGCAGGAGTTATAGGAAACAGAATCACTTTAACAAGCAAGTTTTGTTCCCCTCTGAATTGGGAGAGAAGGAAGTACATTCTTGATAAAGTCACGCAAGTTCAGCCCTGGCACTATCTAAGTTTTACAGCGTTTTGGTCCCGTTATTAGGACAGTAATAGGGAAGAAAATGCCTCTTACAGAAGGTAGCCAAGTGTTTAAATTCCTGTGTTAAATTGGAACAGTTAGGAATTACAGTGACCAAGTAGTACAAACGAGACTGCTTCCTCAAATATTTGAAAAATTGAATTAGTTCTGGTCAATACCGGTGTCTAAAATTTGCTCAAATGTGATCTTTGTCTGCTTCCTAAACAAATGTAATAAATTCAAGATGAGATCATCAGCAAGCCATAAGGTAAGTTATTCACTACTAGAGACTATATTTAATACACTGGTTTTTAATGCATCTCAGAGGTTTTTGTGGCATCCCACTGCCACGAGAAATGTTGTATCCTAAAGGACAACACAAAAGCTTTCTGTCCCACATCTGCCGGCAGCCCAGCCTTTTCCATGTATGGTACTGTAAACAGAAGCTCTCTTCTAGGAATTCACTGTGCCGGGAGAGCGAGTTCCACACATTCCTCAGCAAGAACCTCATTCTGCACAGGAAGCCAAGAAGCACACATCAACATACCACGCAACCATATGTGCACACTTTGATCTTTGTAAATAAGTTAACAGCAGTTCCACTCCAGCTATGCAAAACTTGATGTGCTAAAAGTGTTGCATGTAATAGCATAACACAAAATACTTTAACCGAACGTGATCGCGGCCTCCTTCCAAAGCAGAAGTAATTACAGACACCTTTGAAGTGAACATTCCCATTGCAAAATGTGTCTTGAGCACTTTGGGAGAAAGAAAACCCCGCCTTTTATTTTCTCCAAATTACAGAATGTTGGCTTAGGAATGTGGACTCTGACAGAGCAACAAAGCAAGAGGCCAGAAATTAGAAACTAAACCAGCATTAATCAAGACAAAGTAGTTGCTTCAGCATCTTCAGATGTGGCAAATGTTGGCAAAGCTCAGGATGCAAAATACCAGTCATTCACCCTCTCTCCCTGTAGAGCATACAGGAGATGTGCTGGCCTTCTTCCACACCTGCCAGCCCCTACCAATGCCCAAATACCCCTAGAAACCTCTGCTGCAAGATGTTTATGTGAAGACAAGTGAAACAATTACTTAAAAATCAAACACAAGTCTTTACAAAAAATAGAAAGTTCATCTGGAAGTTTTTACTCAAATTTATTTGCTTCATGAAGCATTTTAATTAAAAAATATGTGGGTGACATTTATTAGTATTTTTTTTGCTAAGTATCGTTTGCATATGTGGTACATAATTCGTCTCAAACTTCCACACGAAAGCAAGCAAACACTGAAACAGAAGCTGAATAACAGACTCTGCTCTTATGATTATTATATTACATAAATGATTTGGACTAAATATAGACTTTCATTCAGGACTGGAACTTGTAATCCATAAGTAAAGTGTTTACTTCTATCCAAAAGTTTGAAAAGAAAACAAACACATTCATAATAGAAATCAGATGGAACATATAGGGATACACACATGCTCACATACAAGGAGAAAGTGTTAGGACAATAAAGGGAAGACACAGGTGCAGTAACAGCCAGCTTTTCAGTCTGAGGTAGGGTACACAAGAGTAGTGTGTAGTTACCAAACCCACTGTTCCTTTGCTTTGTTAGTGCATTAACATATATTTGTTTTTAGTGATAAAGTATCATACCTTAGCTGATGCTCTCTCAGATTAGATAAGGCTTCCATTCCATGTAAATAGGAATACACAATCTCCAAATCCTAAAAACATAAGGAAAACACTGTTAGGATTCTCAATTCGGTACAAGCTGTTAAAATCCTGTTTGTGCAAAGCATCCAGAGCTCTCCTAAAAGGGGCAGCAGCGCTATTTGAAACAACACATTTACAAAAGGTTAGAGGCAAGTTGCAGGAACACCTTTGATTATACTTTGGAACCTGACATGGGGAAGAATGATGATATGTCCACATTGGAAAATTCAAACAGAAACTTTTCTGCTTTTGCTGTCTTAGTCACGTCCCGGAAACAAGCCTGGTCAAGAATTCCAGTGAGCTACTTCGCAACTACCACTGCGCTGCTTCCCAGTGCCAACGTACCCAAAACCCTTCATTTATTTCATAAAGTAAGCTCATAGAAATCGGTCTTTTTGTGTTCAGGGAAAAGAAAAAAAAAGTACAAAACAGTCTAACAAAATACCCCATTGTACGTAAGTATTTATAAAATTGTATCCTTTTCAAATGGAAGGTAAACCACAAGCTTAAACAAGAAACAAGTTGGCATGAACACAAAATTACTGGCACTAGATAATTTAAAAAAAAAAAATCATAAATACAATCCTAGTTACATGCCAAAGCGTTACATTCAACCATTGTGGACCTCCAATATCCAGCTCATAAAACAACATTAATAAAGATATGAAAACAACATTCAAGGCTAAAACTTCCTAAGATGCAACTATGGAAACACTAATGTCAGTCTAGAGGCTTTGCTAATGTTATAATTAAATCACGACAGCACATAAGAGAACTTCAGTGCAGCCCACACCTGCTAGGGTGATTTAACTTTGGCTCATGGATTTGATGCTGTTTCATCATCCATGTTTTTTAAACGTGCTAGTTAAGAGACAATATATTATCCATAATTCGTTGAAAAGCAGAGCAGTGGCTCACAACCACTAGCTGAGGCTGACAAAATTGAGAATAAACTAACACCAATACCACTCTCATAACTTACTGTAAGAAGATGTTGTCAAGTAATGGACTATATCAAAGCTATACATTTTTGAAAGATTTGGTCACTGGGAAATATTTGGTTTTTTAAAACTGACCATGAAGTACAGCAATACTTCAGTTTTTAACACAATGAAAGAATGCTAGATATGACATTTGGGCAAGGACATTAGGACAGAAGTCACACAGAGAACTTTAATTTAAGTAAGAAAAATAGAAATAAAATATAGTTAAACACTTAGAGTGTAGAAATGTTACTGTACTTGTTTAAACCATGGTACAGATCAGAAAAGACACCAGGAGTTACACTCAACGGTTAAGACTAAATAGATGTCTTTCATTCAGTATTAAAAATAACGTCTTTTTCTCACACTGAAAAAAGCAAATACTCAGTTTGAAAAAGCGGAATAAACGCACGAGCCAAAATGCTGCAATTTCACTGCTATTCTGCTCCTTCTGTTCCCTTGCCCTCTAGAGGCTTTGGTCCTCCTGTGAGGAGCAGAGGACACAGCAAGGACACAAGTAATTATGCATGGTTTGGGATGGAGGGACCTTGCACATAGAAGGCTTTGAAGAGAAAATACAGTAGTTGCTTGCTTTTTTACCTTTTTTTTTTTTTAATATACTAATAGAAGCGAGTGAAAGGACACGTCTGCCGCAGTCAGTGACCTGCTCACTTGCCAGACAGGCTGGGGGTGAGCAGAGGCTCCCGGGAGCCCTGTGCCGGCGGCAGGGTAAGACACAAGCCCGACAGTAGTCCCAGTGGCACCGCTGCCGCTCATCCGGACGTGCCGGACTCTGCAGCACAAGCCACCGGCCGCCGTGGGAAGCTGGGAGTGGACCACTGAGGATCAGATGCCCACAGCAGTGGATTACATGGAGAAGAGCCGGGCCAGAAGGTGTTACCGTAATTCATTTTCAGCAAGTCTGTCTAATAACAAGCAGACACGGAACAGGAGGAGAATAACTCTCTGTCACCAGCTTGCGCCGAGGCTTCTCTCGAGTGGCACAGATTTTATGTGCAGTGAAGTATTCACAGATGAATAAAGAACCATTAAGGGTGCTGGTTTACAGGGATCCACAGACCTAGAAGTGGCAGCATGTGGTAAAAGGGATCCATGGACATTTGGTTTCCAAAACTGTTGGGTGACCCAAACCAAGTGACCAACCTTGCAGATGCACAAAGCAGTAAAGAACACAGGTTGTGCCCACAGAGAAATGCAGCCAAAGTGACTCAAAGCAGAGGTGATGTGTTTAATCTCTGAAGGGAATCATTCTGACCAGTTTGACAAGCAACAGACAAGGTAAGTTTAGGGAACACTTTTTAAAAAAATAAATAACCCCTCTTCAAAATATAAGTCAAATATTTACAAATACAAGATCCCATAGGTACCCACATCAGGAACTGTGGATGGCAGAGCTCCTCGCCTCTCAAATCTGCACCTCGAGCTCTAAAAAAAGGGGCAGTGGGAAGACAAAAAAAATTAAACAAATCTTCACTTGTGCTTCCATCATGGCTGCTACCTGCAGCATCACAGGGAAGATAAAGTTGAAGACATCTCATCACAGAGAGAATTAAGGTGTTTCTTTTGATTTGCAGCAAAAGCGGCAAGAAAACAGACCGGTGCTCGAGGCAGTGGGGTCCTATCAAAGCAAATAGTCATTATAACATTGCAGCTGATGTGCACTGGCATTAAATCAGACAACTGTTTCCAAAAGTTCTTTAAGCTGTATCTTTCCAGAGGGTGTCTAGCAGGAAACAGCTCCCTCTAGCACCAAAAGCTTGGCATTGAGATTTAAGTAATAAATAACCAGCATCATTCTTTTCTATTAAATTCTCCATAATAGCGTAAGGTACAGAAAACTCCAGTAGAATCAAAAGAGATGAATATATTTTCATATATTGTCAGTAGGCACTGCACACTTCCAGTCAGTCTGCAGCATTAAAGAGTAGGAAAGCAACTTGGAAAATTAAAAAAAATAAATCAGAATATCAAGTTATTGTCATTAGGTCACCTCACTTTTCCATTTATCTCAGAAAAAACTATGCTTTGCATATTTAGCAAACATACTTATTATCGAACACAAGTAGCTGTTTCGACTTCTTAATTAAAATTGAATTAAGGGAATGCAAGAGTCCTTCAGAAAGATTTGTGCCAAGCATTGTAAAATCCTAAACAGATTCCAATTGCTTGAAACGATGGTTTAATAAAAGCCATTTCACAAAAATAACGCACGTACATAAACTTAGGCATGTAAGCTATGAAAGTTTTTCATTTTGGTATTCTAGACACTTGCCAAAAAGCTAAAATTTTAAAATTCTCAAGAAAAGAACTTATGTCTTTCACGAAGGACATAGCCTGCCTGTGCAATTTATGCCGGCTAGTTGAGCAAAACCTTAAAGCAGCAGCTTAATACAACCCCACTGTGACTTACACAAACATTTCTGCCAGCTCGCAGTGACCCTGAAAGCTGCCTCTAACTAATGCCCAGGATATACAAAAGCACGCAGGTGACAGCAGCAGTCAGATGCTTTTTTTGGTTGTGGTTTTTACAATACATATACTCAAATTACCACAAGGTGGCAGACTGAGCCATCAAAACTGCAGCAAAAGTCACTCTTCACACAGTTTCTCCCTTCATTTTCTGTAACGGTTTATAAAAGTCAAGAGAAGCAAAGTTAATCATCACTACTACAACTGGTTAAATATTCTGCTACAGGAAGGACTATTTATACAAAAGCACAGAGGAACCACCAACTTTCTGCTTTCTAGTCCTATCCAGCCAGCAGAATTGAAAACAAAAAAAAAAAATAATAGCAAAAGCTATGCAAAAGACTCAGCTGATCTTGCTACAAGAATCAAGTTCTACACAAAGACTGTGGCAACAGCTTGAAAAAACATCTCAATGGAAAGTCCAAAACCAAAAATTAAATGCAAAGCACAAATTAGCGCAGTTTTTAAGGCATGTTTTTATTTAAATCAAAGCAAAAGACTGAAATCTAATCTACACTGAAATTTGTACTGCAGCCATAGTCGTATGCTTGTGTTGCTGTGTGTGGAGCAGCCTGAAATTTGTTTAATTCAGTGTTATTTCTTCATTTGTTTGTTTCCGTGGTGTCAGCTGGTTCAGTTTAAAGTTCTGACTGTACTTCAAAACCAAACGGGAAGACTCAAGTTTTAACACCACTCAACTTCAATTAGATCTGTAGAAACACATTGGTCTGCAACCTTACCTCTCTGCTCTCCGTTCCAATAAAAATCTGCATATAGATGTTTATGCCCAGACGTTTCCATCCATTTCATTTGTGCCTCAAACGTATTTGGCAATGCCAGTTACACAAACCAGGCAAACCCAAACCGGAATGTTGGCCCCAAATTCATACCAGCTTAATGAAGAATTTTTTACTTTGGTAAAGTGACTGACACATGAAAATTCGCTACCTTGGACCAGAAAAGTTAAACCTCTCTAAAAATCCTAGACTTACACTGGTTTCAGTCCTGGTTTGCATTAAGGTGTGAAATTACAGGCCCAACTCAGCTATTCGTCCTTGCCACAGTTAAAAAGCAAAATGCTGAGCTGAGAAATTCATTGCTCTCTTAGTGAGAAATTCACTCATTTCTGTGAAGTGGCAAACAAGCGGAGAGAAGCTTTCATCTTATAATAGTTTGGTTTATTTTAACTCAAAGGGTAGAAATAAAATACAAGCTAATTCCTTAATTCACTGTCTTGGAGAATGGAGGGGGGAAAAAGAAAAAGGACCTCTTCAAAGCACCTGATGTTCACCTTAGGCTGAAAAAGATCTGCCTGCTGAGCGTACAACAGGTTTTGAAAGGCTGATCTTTGTTAAAATAACCCATCTTTAGCTCACATTCAGCAAACCACCAGTACACCCAGCTGGGAGGAAAGGAGAGGGGAGGCGGTCGGAGGGTGGGTGCACCCGCTCCCCATCACACCCAGCAGCTCCAGACCTCACCCCAAGCCCGGGTTTCACTGTTGTGAAAATGGGATGTCCCACCCCGGTCCCCTCCCCGCTGCGCTCCCGCCACCTCCCTGGCCCCAGGACGAGCACCCGCCGGTGGGGACCGAACGTCAAGCCTCTCTCTTGGCAGCATAAGACCCATGAGGTCCAGTGTCAGGGTCATGGCGGGGAGAAGGTGGGACCTCAGAGTCTTCAGTGGGTTTAAACAGACCATGAAACCGTTGGCAGGAAGGGAGGCATCTGTCGTTTCTACATGGCTGACTAAACAGTTACTTTAGCTCAAAGTGGAACCTCCCTTTTCTCTTCAAGCACTTTAATGCTTTTTTCCCCCCCAAATCGTGCTATGCTAACGAGAGCAGCAAGTTTTTCTTCCTAGTGAGCAATGAAGCCACAATGCAAACCCAGGCTGCTGAAGTGCTGCATCTCTTTTTCCTTGTAGCTGCAGGATCCTGTCTTTTTCCCTTTTCTTCTCGCATCCAGCACCCTGAAGTCATTTGACTCAGCCACTCAGCTATACCAAGCACTTATATTTTCTTTTTTTTTTTTTTCCTCTAGCACTGACTTAGCACCTGCCTGCCTGAACTGGCTCACCGAGGCCAAAGCAGTGCCAGCATCGCCAAAAGAAACAGACCCGACTACAGCAACATCAGTCCCATCTGGCTTAAACAGAAATTTCCGTGTCCGCAGAAGAGATGTGTCTGCTCCCGAGTAGGTTTGTTCCCATCTGGTTCACACGAACATGCCAGGCTCTCATCAACAGCAGCCCAGGAGATGACACAAGTTACTGCCTTCGGAGTCAGCAACCTCTGAAGGAACGGCAGGGCAGGTGGGAGGGGGGACAGCTACATCACTTATCGCAGCCAAACCTATCTCCAAAGACAAGACCTTACCCTAAGGGTGACCTCACACCTTGCAAATATTAAGCTGCCAGGAAACAGCAGCAAAACCACAAAAACCAACTTAATGCCGTGACAAAAAACAAATCCAGTATTACCGATACCAAAATTCCCACCACACACACACGAAGATGAAGTATTCATCTTCACCTCCAGCTTCCCAGCAGTGGGAAAAAACCCAAAACACACTCACAGCTGCTGTGCAGGAGCATGCCCAGGTATGTATGCACTTATCAGCGAGCCATACCAAGACTAATTTGTTGAAGAGATTAAAATGAAGTATTTGTCATGTACTACAAATTTTTTACATTCTTTTTCTTATGTCACTACCTTCATATTCAGCTGGGAGGGAGGAGAGGAGGGAGCCACACGGGAAGCCTGACAGAGTCCAACCTACTACACTACAATTTAAGATAAATTCTTCTTTTCAACTTCACTGTAAGCTACCACAGCATTTTTCTGCAAGCCATTCTTACTAGTGTACATAGAAATCCATGGCTTTAAAAAACCCTGAAGCCAAAGTTATAGGAAACAATTTATTGACTCAATGCTGAATTGGCAGCTACACAGATATAAATGGAATATTTAAGTGAAATTACATATGTCAAATAGCCAAAATTGATACGTTTGTGAATGAAACCCCATGGGTTATATTTTAAGGATGAATAGAGATTATGTAATTTACTTGTGTAAGTTTATCTGAAACAACTATTTCCAACTATCAGCCTATTTTAAAGTATACAAAAAATAGTAAGCTATTAAAGACTAATAAAAATTCATTCCTGAACACAGAAGACGACTGATAGTTCTTAGTACATTCAATTTCTAAGCATAGTCTAGGGTGCAAAGCTTGGTCTATCAGTTTTGCATAACGATCAATTAGCATTTCTTTTAGCCAAACTGGACATTTTTAATACTGAAGTCTGATTCTTCAAACAGAAAACCTACAGAATCAGGTGATGCTACCCTTTCCAATGATGTCACAGCAGGGTTGAAGTTCCTACCCTGTTCATCACCCACATTTAGCAATTTCAGATCCTACTGGCCCTTCCCTACTCCTGTGGGACTCCCGTTTTCCTGCCAAGAGCAAGCCAGGCCTATCCGGCCACCATCCAGCCCAACACAGCCCTCCCGTTCCCAAGGAGCAGCACCATCAGCTCCCACACAAGCTGCAAGCCTGGAAACTCAACATTCCTGACGCAGACTCAAGGGGACTCAGCTCAGCAGAGTTGCTCTGATAAGCACCATCCATCACACCACATTGCCATTATCATTTCTTCCTTTTCTTTTGCTTGGCACAGGAAAAATGTAAAAAGTGGAGGGGTGGGAAGCAAGAACAAGTAGTATTGGAGACAGGTGTGGAGCAATGCCAGGTACAGAGGTAGGAAGACAACTGATTGTAGTGGAGTAGCTTTGCTGTCCCCAGTTTGCCACCCACCAGCCTAGTCTACCTTTCCATAAACCGCCTGTTCCAGGCAATAGCTTGGCTTACCTCAAAATCACAGCTCTTCAAGACAATTTGAAACAGAGGAGTTTCTAAAAACAAACACCTTCTTACTCATACTCCAAAGAGGTGACTCGGATTAAAAACTAACTTTTGAACCTAAAGGTCTGTGAGAGCCAAAGAAGTTATCTGAACTTCAGCCAAACATGTTAGTAGCCACTAAAGTTCTGAAAAAATTTACAATCTTCAACCTGTATGAATTTGCCTCAGGAAATTTATGACAAAACATGACTCCACAGCAACCAGGCATGACTAATCTTGGGAATCAGCCTTCAGCAGAAGGGCAGTTCACAGGCCATCAAGCCAACACAAGTCTTCTCTTCCTCTGCTTCAACTCAGCAGTGGAAAAGAAATATGGAAATTGTATTGATCTTGTTAAGACTTGTTGACACACAAAAAAAATCATTATTTTTAGCTCCACTGTGGGGAGGGTGGGGACATTTGTTCTGGGTTATGGGTGGAATTTTTAAACTGGATTAGAAACAGGAGGAACAAGCAAATTTTAATCTGGAACTGAAGTACCCGCACATGAAGCTAATCAGGAGCAACTCCAAAACTTCATAAAGAAAACGAAGAAATCCCATTTTCCTGGTTCGTCTTAACTGGGAGTTGTCCCAGTAGAGAACTAAAATATGCTTATCCAAATCCTTCAGCTGCATTACTGCCTCTAAAAGTCAGAGGCTAGAGAAACACCATAGGATCCCAGTAAAATATAGTTGTGGAAAAACAAGATGTTTCAGTGGGATACTTAAATTAGTCTTCCTGTCTTTCAAATACATTTTGTTTTGCCAATTATTTTCTCCTTAAAAATGCTTTCCTCAAAAACCAGTTTCATTACATGTTTATTTTCACATTTTAGATTTTTTTTCTAACGGGAAGTGGGTGAAAAACCTCTACTTCCATGTAATGCCTCCCAGATTCACATATAATAATATAAACGGGTTTTGGGTTTCAATCTTGCCAGCAGAACCTGCTCAAATGTATAAAAATGAGTTGGAAGGTTGAATGACCCACCCACACTAACAGACTTTTAACACCCGCTCAAGATTAGTACAATTGATTCAACATATCCTGCTGGTCATAAAGCTTTTAGCAGAATAAAGTAAAGAAATTAAGACATTCATGATTATAATCATCCTCTAAGATGGGGATAAATGCAGAAAGGGTAGATGGGAAATTAAAGCCTGCCATCTCGCAGAAGTCAGTGAACAAACTAATGAGCATAGGAAATTACAGGGTAGCGCTATGCATTTCTTTTCGGCTTTCCAGACTCTCAGAAGTCAGACAATTAAACGCTTAGCACAAAAGCCCACGTTCTGTAGTCAAAAATCCAAACGTTGGTCGCATGTCCAAATGCAAACAAAATGGTTTCACTACAAAAGGATCTCTCCTACTGACTGCAGAGTCCATAATTATGAAAGGCACTTAAGTTTTTCACCATTAAGAATATATGTATATAATTGCCTTTTCACACCTTTTCAATATTTATAGCCAACAGTTGGAAGCTTGCATTAAATCTCTTCTATCCATTTTCACATTCATTGCACAAACGTTCACATCTTTTGTTGCAGAGTTATGCCAGTTCCTAAGGGTTTTTCCTTTCCTTTTTTTTTTTTTTT